>OX104060.1:11832384-11970316 GCA_944474145.2 Dicrocoelium dendriticum | reverse complement strand
TTACGCTTATCGGAAACAGACTCTTATAAGGTCATGTTATCCCGTTTCCTTGGCGGCGTCCAACGTTTGCACTTTATGAGAAGTAGCTCAACTGGCTGCACTCATACACACGTTGGACACACCGGGTATTGGCGTGTGTTATGTGTCCGAAAGTAGGCGTAATGATCCTCGCGGAGTTGTTGAACTAACTGCACCTGACTTGTCCCCTCGCTTTTGGTCGCACGCATCTGGAGACGCTGATGCGACAACCACCGGTCAAGCTGATGTAGGCGTCGTCCTCAACTCCAAGGCCGAGCCATCGTTGGTTGATTGGATTCTCGTGAACAGTCGTTTGTGTGCAGTTCGTTTAATGACATCAACTAAGGTTGATTCACAAAGTACTACTAGGCGGTGTTTGTTTGTGGTTTCCGCTTGTGCTCCTACCGACTGCAGTTCTGATAATACCCAGGACACCTTTTGCCACGAACCTAACACAATACAATGCAGTATTCCCAATTCAGATGTCATAGTTTTTGCAGGGGGTGCAAATGCGCAAGTAGGTCACCTGAGCTCTTCAGAAGCTTAGCTAAGTTGCAAGTATGGACTTAACTCCGACTGGTTGGACAACGGCGAGTGTCTGCTACAACTTTGTGCGGTGGACCGGTTGTTTCTTTGTAGCATCGCTTTTAGATACAATGGGCGTCGAAGTGCCATTTAATGTCCACCTGTAGCTGGCCACCAATGGACTCAAGTAGACCATGTTGGCATAAGTTATTGGTAGCGTGGTTCCACCCTGGACCATCGCTCATTCTGGAACACCTGCGTCGATTCTGAGCATGCTTTGATACCCTGTCCTTTTTCCGTGAACCACGACTGAGACAACTGAAAGGTTATCTCAGTCGTCTATTACCCATGCCTGCCAGGATGCTCTCTCGTCTTAATGACACTGTGGAATAAGATCTTGACCGTCGTGCACGATGTATGAGCCTCTGTTTGTGACACTGGATCTCGGAGATCTTCGAATCTTTTGGAATCAGGATGGAACATCCTTTCTGGCTTTGAGCACAATGTAAGCAGACGGTGCGAACTAAAGTGGAGCCTACGTGCTAACAAGAAAGCCTGGTGAACCAGTATGGCCCAAGAAATGGAGGAGTATGGAGCGGTAAGCAAGTATTGCAGGCTGTTCCACTAGTCCCAGAATACCAAGCGTCAGCGTGACAGTCTAAGACAAAGCGGCGGCCCTGATTCACAACAAGGAGCGCCGTATGGCTTATTTGCGGAGCACTTTTGAGACCAGTTCAGTTGGCATTCTGATTCTGAACCTCTTTTTACTCACGTGGTGCAGGCAGAAGCATGGCAGGTTAATTTGGAAGATCAAGCAGAGGCTGAAGTCCGAAACCCGATCACAGCCCTTAATGGTTTTCGAGCTGCTAGCCCGGATTTCGTCGCTCATACACTGTGTAGAAATGATAGTAAGGTTCTCCGCAAAGCACTGAACTTCCTATTCGCGCCGAGCTGGAAGGAAGAGACCATTCCAACTAGCTGAAGTGAATCGGTTACAGTGAGATTATGCTATAAGGGCAGTTGCACAGACTGTGCTAACCGCAGGGATATTAGCCTAACGCCGATGATGACAAAATTACTGGCCTCGATTCTCATTTGTCGCCTCACTGTGGAATGGGAATCCCGGCCAATGTATCAATGGTTTAGGACGGGTATACAACGAATGCTTGACATGTCCCGTACGATGCTTTGGGTGAAAATTACAAAAGTAACATAACAGTGTCAGTAAACGAACGTGTGTGATACATGACTCACCAGAAGATTTGGAGTAGCACATGTGCGAGTTTTCTGTCTGGAGTTTAGCAGGATTATGATACCGTCCACTGTTTGTTGTGTACTAATGCCATCATCTGATGGTCACGGGCTATATCACGTAGTGTAAATGTATCGGTTTATTGCCAAGGCGTTTCTTTAAAGGGATAAAGTGGAGCGTTAATCACATGCACTGGAGCAGCGTGCCAATGCTGTGGCACTCGGAAAGAGAAAATGTGTCGTCAGTATTCCACTCGAATGTACCGCTGGCCAACTTGAACTGATGACCCCTTAGAGCTGTGTTTTGGCTGAGTTTTAAATGAAAACGGCATGTGTGGTTGGGGTATGTTATTATCTTATACGCCATTATAAGATCGCTCCGTAGACACCGATAACATCCGCTGCACCTTTCTATACTTCTTAGTCTGAGTAGGTAGGGAAAGCGGGACAAACCTCTGACATTCTTAATCGCCCTGTGTTGTGCAGTGTCGAGCGCGGTAAGGGGGGTGTTTCTGCCAGGGTTGCTACGCTTGGATAGCGTATTTCCTGTGCGGCCTCACGTACGCGCCAAGCACTTACGGAAAGACTGAAGCTTCGAACTTCCCGAATGCGCTACGAAAACTGTCGAAGTACTGGTTTGTTTTCTTTGATGCTTTCTCAATCTGCCTCCAACACTCAAGGTCATTTTGCATGAACACGCCGAGATCGCAGTCATCAGAAGCCCGCTATAGTTATGAGTACTCTGATGGCGTACACGTTGAGCTGCAGCATGTTCTCGATGGATCATGTGCGCGCTTTATCCAGGCCATCTTGTAGTGCTGTGTAATTCTGCACTGCAGTGATAGAGCGCAATATCTTTAGATTCATCGGCACATAGTAGACATTTTGGAGATAGCACACTCAAGAGATCATTTATGAAGACCAGAAACAGGCGGGGCCCGAGACCTGAGGTACGACGCACTGGACTTCGATTGGTTCCAATAGGGTGCCGCGAACCGTTACATTCCAGTGAAGTCGAATGAGGAAGTCGGCTATCCAGATCAGAACGGAATCGTTGATTCCATAATTCCGAAATTTGTGCAGTAGAATTCAATGATCCAGACAGTTCAATGCCTTTGAGAAACCCAGGTAGGCAGCGTCCACCAGCATCCACAGATTCCGTACAGCATGCAAAAGTGATCAACGGTTAGTAGGTCAGGACCGATTTTGGCGTAACCCGTGCTGCTCCGGATCGAGAATTTCCTTACTTTCCAGCTGTCCCTCTGAACGCCTCAGTTACAATGTACTCTATGTTGTCACTGGAAGAACTCTGATCAGGCGAAGATTTGCTGGTTCTGCACCGATACCACTTCTGTCGATTGGAGTGATGACTCCTTGCTTCCACGTCGTGGAGACGTGCATCTCTTTGAGATATCGCTTAAATAGTATTGCTAACGGTTCAGCTAATGATTATAACGCCTTTGGGGGAATGCCATCTGCACCCGGGGAGCTCTACTCCCACAACATGGGCCGTTTCAGTACAGCTGTGATTGTAAAAGATCTTTAATTTAGAGCTAATAGCCTTATGATTTCCAAAGGTACGATCTAAGATTGTTGTACACTTTGAAAAGTATTACCAAATTGTTGTCCAAGAACGTTGGCCGCCTCTTGTGCCGTTTGTGCTAGCCGGCGTGTTGCGTGCAGAACAAGAATTGCACGCTTAACCCAGCGAAGTTTTGTTTGCTTTTCGATATAGCAGCTTGGAGTTAGAGCAGCGTTTTGTCACCAGGTCTAGTTAGTTATTTCTTCTATCTTTCCGGACGAGTTTGACACAGTGGTTCCTTTGTGTTGTATAGGCACCCCAGCTGTCCTCGCTCGGAGAGACTATGTGGGCGAGCCATGCCAATTCCCTCAATCCCATGCATTTCCGAGTCCTGCTCCTTAGGGACGACTTCATCTTTTGGGTCAGCGAATCTGGTTTCACATGAGCTTTGCACGAGCCCGTTAAATCTATCGACAAATTCCCCACAGGCCACTACAGGGAACCATTTGGCTAGGAAAGAGCAGGTTGTTGCACCAATCAGGTCGGATAATAATTGGTTACGACATGAGATTCCTCGTTACTTTCTTGTGGTGGTTACTCTGCATAGCACATGTAATGGAGCACTAGTGTCGCGCGATCGCTGCAGACCAAAGGAGTGCACGTTGTTACTACATCGATCATGAGCTCCTCGTTGGTGAAAACGAGGTACAAGATGGCCGGTTTGTTTCCTCTCCTGAGACGCATTGGGGTAGTGACATGGCTGTGCAACGGTGAACCAGCGATTAGGTCTTTCAGTTCCGCCTTGAATTGCTCAGTGAGCGTGGCCGGGGTTTTTAGACAGTGCAGATGGAACTACAGCCTCCAGTCTTAGACGGGGCTGCATAGACCATATATTAACTCTGAGACAGGTACTAGAGCAGCGTCACACACGCACACACACCACGGACAGACAATAGCTGCGTTCCTGGACTTCCATTGTGTGTTAGACTCAGTCGATCGATCCATTTTTCGAACTACTTGCATGGTAAAGCTGTTCTCATGAAATATGTGAACATTTTACGCGCCTTCTACTCCAACAGTCAACCCGTAATAACCTTTCTAGAATTGTCTCGTTGTTTGGCATGCGCTTCGCACCTTCAAAGTGCAGTGTTGTTACTGGACCACCTGCCACTTGATGGTCCCTTGATCCTTGATGGCGAGGAACTCGAGGTAGTTGATCACCTTACCTACCTGCATCGGCAACGATGGGTGCATAATGAAGGAAGTCAATTCATATGTGGCAAAAACTTGAACTGTATTCTTGAATCTGCGACGTCTGTGGCATCAGAAATGGATTTCCCTCGGTCTGAAAGACCGTGTTTACAAGGCCACAGTTAGGGCCGTCCTACTCTGTGAAAGTGAAACTTTGCGCCTTCGATCGGAGGACCTGCGGTGCGTACAAGTCTTTGATCCTCATTGTCTGCGAAGCAATGCTGGTGTCCGATGGCACCAGCGGATCCGCAACTATGTGCGTAGGTGAGTTTCAGGTGGTGATTATCAGACTAGTTCCTTAGACCTACAGATAGCACTGAATGAACTGCTTGGATTAGGCATGTACTACGTATGCCTGATCACTGCTTACCGATAAGATACTTGTATTTTTTGCCAGATGTAGGGTGGTGCAAAGCCAAAGTTATCTTGGTAGCGGGAAATGAAGTCACTACTGATCAAACTCGGTGCCGTCGGTCCGTCGCCTTTCAGGTTTGGAGCCCACGTGCCCAGCCTTGTGCTTGGCTCGAGACTTTGCAGGACATGGCTCGCATTTGACACCAGTGGCGTGTCTGCTACCGTCTCGTAGTGGGACTGCCTGTTTAGAGTGTGTTTAGTGCTGAGTTTTCTGCGGGACGATGACTGATTATGACGCGGGGCAGTGAAATCCGCAAGAAAGCTCTCTCGCTTTTGTCGCCTTTGCAGGTTAGCCAGCTGTTTGTAGTTCGCCATGTGTGTACCGCAGCGACACATCAATGCAAATTGCAGATGCGCTGCTGTTGTTGATGATGATGATGGTGATGACCGATTCAAATTCGCGCGGATGCGGGTGATCTCGCGGTATACTTAGCGCACGTGCGATTGCTTTGGCGGAGAAGCGTCGGTACACGAGGTGCCGGCGTACTACTGTTTCCTTTCCTTAAATGTGTGCTTTATGGGAATCATGTGCTACGCTGGACTCCTTTTGTTTTAAGGTATTCATCCCAGTAGTTCACAGGCTACGTAGCACCGCCCAGTCCGGAAAAACACCAGACGCTTTTCGCTCTATTGGGGCTTGTCAGTGGTACGCATTTCCTCGGTCCCCTACTGGGGATCGAACCCATTACCGCTAGAGGCGGATGCCAACTAGCCAGCAACTTAAGCCACAGCCATAATGGACTTTGATTGAACTACATAATTTGCAAGCTAACTGGCATATAGCACCACCTATCACCCAATAGGGCGAAACGCGTCTGGTGCTTTTCCGGATTAGGCTGTGCTATGTAGCTTGTGAACTACTGGGATGAATACTTTAAAAGATTACATCTAAACTCTTTTGTTTTGTTAGCGAAGCGTCGATACCCTGTACCGATACATGCATGCTGTTGCTGTCATTTATTGATTGGAGTTTTGTATAGCACTATATCGCTGTCATCCTCCATCTTATCGTTCGCGTATTTTTGCCACCCAGTCAGTCGCAGAGCGAGTGATGGCCTGAGGCGGACTTTGTTTGCAAATCAGGAATAAGAACCCTGATCTGTACGGACGCTTACTGCATGCAAGTGCTTTTTATAAGCATGACGAAAGTGCACCGATTCGAAATTGAAGCTGTTTTACTGACGGGCAAATGTAGGGTGGCACCCTGAGATCTGTCGCGGATAACTAAGTTTCTGCCGGTTTTTGAACATTTTCAGCGATAGTTCCGTGCTTGTGAACGTCTTTTGTGTGCGCTTGATATGCATATTCTTCATACAAGTGGAAAATCACGAGAGTAACCTGTCTGGCTAAGGTGTACTGGACCTTCGAATCCCGCTGAATTGTGCATCACTGTTCCGCTGCACTATCAACCTCATTTTTCTCTGAACTACATATTTGCTTCATCATCGTAAACCGCGGTCGTTTTTCGTTCGCACGATGTTTCTCAAGGCTCAACACTGGCTCCCTTACCTTTGTGGAAACGGTTGTCCAGGGAGCTCAGATTTAAGGCGGTGATGACATCCATCCTCTATTGTTATGTTGTTCCTGGTCTGAGCCCCTCCCTAAGTCTCTGGGCTCTCGAAAACCATATGAACACCCAATGGATATCTTTTCATTATTGCTTTTATATATATATAACAACCGTCTACGAATAGACATAGAACCATCAAAAACCATGGAACTAAACAGAAGGTACAGAAATCGTAAAAGAAAACACGACACATCAGAGTCCATGGTTTCGTCAGAGGGCGAGATACTATCCGGTTTCCCAAGCCGAAGTAGGGTGTTGACTTAGAGGACACCACCCCGAGCCTTTGACCGAGTAGCCTGCTCGCAAGGCAGCGGGGCGAATTCAGGGAATCACGCGCAATTGGGAGCCGGTGACTGATTGCTCAGTTCATACGCCTTTCATTTGTTTGTTTGTCAAACAGGGTCCCAATGCTCCCCACCATTATTGCTTGCCTCACTATTTTTAGTGATTTAATTCGCACATCTCAGCTAAATGCTTTATGTGCGCCCACTGGCCATCTCTTCCTAATGCGATTTAATTTGCCACTGTACTCGTTTGTCATACATTCTTATAAGGCGCCAAACACTTGTACCCCGTTAGCTTCTTGGTTTCCCTTTTGTATGGGTACTTGTTCCACAGTTTACATTGTCGCTTCCTTACACCGCTTATGGAACATCCACATGTGGCATAGGGTTTCAGTTTCAATCCACTTAAATTCTGCTCCTGTTGTTTTTGCCCTGCTATCCTTTTGCGCCATCCCTATTGTCGATACCTCGCTTTTGCGCTTTAGGAACTGAAGCAACTCGATTGGCTTGTGGAACTGCGCGTTACTGGCCCCATTCCTTTCACAGACATTGCTGATCATCGGCCCTCGGATCGTTTTGGAGCTAATGGCGGTGGCGTTGACCCGGACAGTAACCTCGGTAATGACACCGCCACCTCCACCATGTTTCACACCACTTGGAAGCCGGTGTTCGCTGCTCTCTCGGATCGAGACCTACTCTTGTACGACACTGCTCCAACCACGAAAGAGGAGTGGGCTAACCCGTCTCAGGCGCATCCGTTGATAGCAACACGGTTGGTGCAGTCAAATCCCCGACCCCCTGGTCTAGGAGAGCCTCATCCGCAGCCCCCTGGAAACATGGTCACATTTTCCACCAGAACAGGTATGTCATAGAAACCAGAACTGAGTTACTCAACCGCAATGTTGCTTCTTTGCGCTTTTGTTTATGTCTCCGAGACGTTTGCAGTAGTTGAAGTCCCAGTGGCCACATACTTCACCGAATTGCGTTCAGTGCGTATGAACCACCTGCAGTTTTTTCGTATTTCATTCTCTTAGCCTAAGAACTGTTCTCGATTGTTCAATTCGATTCAGCTGGACCACTGTGCACGAAGCACCGAATTACATTCGATCCTGTTAACGTTATTTACGTCATATCTTTATCCTCACTTAATAGTGAGAGTGAAAGCGAAACGGAACTGCAAGACACCACCCCAGGGAAATTACTAATAAAGCCATGTTGGAGCTAGAATTTTGACGGCTTGATGCAAGGGATCAGTCCTCTGATGGAAAGTAGATAACCCCAGGGTAACCCATTGTTTCAATGTGGAAAACGTTTGGGTCAGCTGTGTTCAACATACGCGACAAGATGTCCCCTGAAAATTCAGTCCCGTCTCGCGACTCAAATCTACTTGCTCGTTGATTGGCTCAAATAGCAGCTGACCTAGCCGTTCCAAAACGTGAAGATTTCTGAGACGACTTTTTTGCACTACTTGAACCGTCTCGGTAGCTGATTTTCCAACATCCTTTTGCGTCAGGCCGTCCCCGCAAAGTCTGACGACCTTACTGGGGAGTGAACTCAATTCGAACGGGATCGCATACAAAGAACAAGGTCTGACACAAATTCGACACCACTGCTTCTTCGGTTGTATGCTTCCAAATGAGGTTTTCGATAACAAGTCCCAACCACAAAGGCAACACACATTCATTCATTCATTATGCACGTTAGCTACAGATGGAAAATACCTCAGCCATTGTGCCGCAGTAAGAAAAGATAGGAAGAAGAAGAAATTGTTGTACAAAGACGTTTGTGGTTCCAATTCCATTGCTTTTTGCGCCATTGCTTTCGTTTCCAAATTCGTCGGAATCCTCGACAATTACCAAACGTTCGGATACTTTTTGGCAGATGGTTGGGAAAAGAACGCAAAATAACAAAGTTTTAGGTGCATGATAATATATACATGAAAACTGTAATTTAAGAATTCCTCATGCTGGTATATAACAATAATTTATAAATAGCGCAAATGTGTGAGCAGACATGATAACACAAGAAACGGTTAAACTGAGAACTGTCTCCATCATAAAATATAAATCAAGTACAATTATTGACGTACCTCGCACAAGAGGTAAGATGTGATAACATTGGGCAAACGGAAATCATCATCATTATACATGTTAGCTGCAAGTGAAAAATACTTCAGCTATGATGCCGCAATACAAAAGGCACACCGGCTGACTCCCCACTAACGAATGAAAATCGTTTCGGAGAGCTAACAACCGACTATCGTGCCGTACAAAGAGAGTTATATTATGCCTAACGAATGAGATCGTGATTGGGGAGGGGATGGACAAAGGAACTCACAACACAAACGCCATTGGGGCCGGCTCCAAGCCATATCAGCAAGTGTGTCCAACCAAACGTGTTCACCGTCCTTAGGACCCCAGCCAGGCAGTCTGGACGCACCAACCGACGCCAACTTCGAAGTGAGGATTTTCATCTCTCTCGATCAAGTCATTGCTTGGCCTCCCCTCCTCCTCATCCAACCACACCCACAACGCGCAAACAATGCACGCCGCGGAAGTCGGTGTGCTGGCATGCGCAACACGAGGCCCAGCCCCCGTTAATGAAATCTTCTTGTTTCTCTGAAACGCAGTTGTAATACCCATGCACTGTGATCAAATTAAGATCTCTGACCAGGTAGCCACATACAACCTACGTTTGTTTGGCGACGCGGAAGTATCTGCAGTTGGCTTGGCTGGAATTAAGCAGCAGAGCCGAGGCTGTACTCTTTAATTGGTCTTCGTTAACAGCCAATTTTGTGCGACTCGGCTTCAATGCTCACGCAGGGTTAACAGGCATCACGCTAAAATGCTCACTCTGTTTGTGGTCTTTGTTTATGTGCCAAGCAATTGTGGCTGTGAATTAATCAAAAACGATTTTTATCATCGACTTCGTCAACTGTTACGCAAAACCGCCGATTCAGACGTATATGCTCCAACCGATCATAGCTCTGAATCAGTTAATGACGATCTCTGTCGCCAGCGTCATCAACTGTTACGTAAAGCCGTCAAGTCTGGCTTTACCGGAGACTTCGTCGCACAACTTGTTCGCCTGTTACCAGATGGATTTCATCTGGGTGATCATCACGTACTCAAAATGAATCGTTCGGATAACGTAGCTAGGTTTCTTATTTTGTGTGAAGATTGGTCTATTTCTCGTGACTATAGACTTTAGGTACTATAGGAGACTTCTGCCGCCTGGCGTCTTCCTTCACCAACGTAGCCTTGATTTCGAAGGGACCGCATCACAGTTAATGTCAAATTGTGGGATAGAATACAAGACTGTCGGTCCTTTCGGACTACTTACCTTTATTCGGATCACGTACTGGCTTGTGTGGGCGTTTGCAGGCGATTCGGAGGGTTTCCGAGCCAGAAGCACTTTAGACTAAACACAAACAAATCAACTGCTCAATCCGCTCACCAGCTGTCATTAGTAAACACATTCGTCTGTGTTCCCTTCACGGACGCTGAACATTACTGGAGCTTGTGGCATCATGTAATGCTCAATTCGGACCAGTTTATTGATCAACAATACATCCTACAACGGGTTGGCTCTCTACGCGCTTTTTGGCACTGTTCGACCACCGCCGAAATCTCCCAGTAAACTCGGACCACAATGAACTTCGCAGCATTGTCAGCCGACAACTCAAACGAAGCCTTCGCGACGATCGGGAAGTCTGGTAGCCCCAACGTGCATTGGAGATGGTCGCCGTTCTCCCTGGAAGCACTCGTGGGCTATTCCAATTCATTCGGACCACTGGACGCAGGAGCTCTGGTAACAGTGAAGTCATCTGTGAGACAGGCGGCTCCCAATTCACTAACTTGAAGAAATGCATGATTTTAGTTCATTTTGTCTTTGCCGTCCAACTTTTCATCCCGCACACCTGTTGGCGAGCCATGAGCACTGTCGTTGCAACCACGCAACCACCGAAGCGAACATTTGTCGTGAGATTCGACACCTGAATCTCTTGAAGGCTGCTGGCTCGGACTAACTTTCCCTGGAACTGAGATATTGATTTGCTAGCCCAGCTGAGCGATTCCATTGCAAACATTTAATCACCAACTGTGGTGGCATCTTCAGTGCTCTGTGTTAGTGGTAACTGTAGTTGTAGCATTGATAATGATAGCTCTACCCCTGAACTGTTCAAGTATGGTGGCACAGCAGTTGTCAGCCAACTAATACCCCTGTTTCTGAAGATCTAATTCTAAGCAAGATCACCCTCTTCTTGGGATGTCAGTAATGGTGAAATCTTCAAGATTGGTTCTCGTATCTGATACCCCATTCAATGAGGGATCATTCATTGGTTGACTCCAAGTTATTAGCATCCATCGTGCTCCGCAGCCTAACCCCTACTCGTGAAACACTTACTTTACTGCGGCTAGCTCCTTCGACAAGATGAGCCGACTTCATAAATGTCGCGAATTGCAGCTGTCTAAGCGCTGCGGTCGGCGGCAAGCTTCACGCAGATACTGATCCAATGATTCCTCAAGTGACGAGCACCATGCACAACATGGAGTCCGATTTCACTGCAGTGAGCCACGTTTTCACTTGTCCACCGCGGCGACGACACCAACCCTTGTAATGCGAGGGTGAAACTACGGCCCTAGTGAAGTTAGTGTCTGGTCTGCAGAGGACGTGACTGAACCACTGAAGTCTGCGGCTTTGGATGAGCGTTGTGAGCTTCGGAAGACCGTAAGAGCGCTTACGGATTTCGTCATTGGTGATACGCTCATGCCACTGCGTTTTCAAGATAAGCCTTAGACACCAATGGTCGAAAACTCCCAGCTTCCGGATCGCAGCAGCCATGTTTCGCAACCATAAATTAAAGTGGCACCAGTGGTTGCTGAGAATACTCGGATCTTTGTTCTCAGACTAATTTCTGTCTTTCGCCACAATGTCTCAGTTGTAGGAAGGCTGTTCTAGCACTGTCAATACGATTCCGGATTTCGGATGTAGCTTGACCAAGATACTTGAACTCAGGAACGGATTCGATGAGTTGTCCATGTAAGAAGAGCGACGGGGCAGACTGAGTGGTTAACGATGAGAAGTATTTTGTCTTGCTGATGTTAATTTCGAGGCCCATCATAGAGGTTGATTAGTCGACCCGATTTAGCAGTGACTGTGGTAATATAGCACCTTCCGCAAAGATAGCGACATCGTCAGCAAATTCCAGGTCTAACAGCCGGAAGTCAGGGCTAACTTGAACACGCTATGGGGTGAAGCAAGTTGGCTTTCGCCCTGGCTGGCGATCGCGCTTCCTTGGCTCCTTGAACATCGCAGATCCATCAACGTCACCTTCCTAGAAATTGGGGCTGCATTCAACTCAGTAGACCCCATCCGCTTTATGGCGATGCCTGCTCTGAAGAATGGAATTCCCGAAAATAACGTCGCTATACTTTAAACACTATTTCCATAATTCTGGCAGTGTGAGAGTCTGCGGTTAGCTTTCCGCATTCTTCCCTGGTACCATTTGTGTGCTACAAGCATGCTCTTTGGCTCCTTTCTTCTCCAACTTTGTGATTGAAGACGTCCTGTCGGGTGCTGTGGCTTCGAGCTGATTCCAGGTGATCGCGCAACCGACTTAGAGCACACTGTTAATATCGCCTTGCTTGGTGACGACTTTCATGGCACGCAATTGCTTCTTGACCCACGGGTAGTTGCAGCTTCGATGTACGGTATGCGCTTTCCCCCTTCAAGTGTAAAGTCCTATTACAGGATTGGCAATCGTCCCTTTCTGAGCTCACCATCGAAGGCATACAGCCGGAACACGTGGATAGATTTGTCTACCTAAGGAGGTGCATTTCTACCGAGGGCACTATTTATCGAGGAGCCATCTTTTCGTGTCGCGAAACTTCGGTTGTCTTTTGCCAACCTGATGCATTTGTGGCATCCTCGCAGCATTTCGCTCGCATTATAAGGGGTGGTCTACAATTCCAGTGTTCGAGCTATGCAATCGTATGTAGGCGAGTCCTGGCCGATCCGTGTATATGGCGTGTTTTCGGCCCTTAACAGTGGCTGTTTGCACAGGATCGCCCGTTTATGATGGTGCGACCGAGTGTGCAATGATTATCTCAGACATCACTACTTGGGCAAGACGGGTCTTCTCTGTGAGGTTGTTTTGCTATACCATTTGAAATTTCTTGGCTGTCTTACGCATGCCTAATTAGCGTTTACCACGCTGCGCCCTATTTGCACTCGCAAGGCCGCATTGGAAGAGACCACGGGGAGACAAGCTGACCAATTGGCACGAAAATACTGATATTTGCCTAGATATCACTGGACTCTTATGTCTGCCTGGTTGGGGATTCAAAGTTGAAGTGTTAGTGACTTACGACGCTCGACGCAATGGCACAAATCCGAATGCAGTAAAAACTCGGTGCGCAAATTAGCGTGAATTTCCAATTTTAATGACGTTAACTCTGGAAAATGAATAAGACACCAAATGACGTCAGAAAAGACAAATAATGCCAATGTTCTTCGTTTCTCCTCATTTTCGTTTCTCTCATTCAGAGGTTGTACATATTACCACTTTTGATTCTTAATCCGTGGTTTGGAAAAGCTCGATATCTATTCTTATGGATTGATGTCTACACATATTACTAAATATTTGTCTATGTCCGTTTTGCATCACATTTCAACCTCGTTGAAGCCTCCACTCAGCAGTTTTGCGCATTATTTCTCGTCCCCAGGTAGCAAACACGGTGTTGAATCGCATACTTTCGCAGTATCAACTCCGGACGATTTGAACTCTTGGTGCGCTGCCATCGTGATCGGCTCCCACGCGGCTGTAGCCGCAGCGAGAGAGGTTGTCGTTACGTGCCGATGGCAACAACAGGACTGTCGTCTCACTCTAAATCACGACAGTGGAGTGACGCTGTCTGCGCGGCAACCGTGCCTAGAGTACAGCAACGCAGTCACACCGGCATCCTCGTTTACGCATGTGTTGTGGCATTTCCCTTACGAAAGACTCCGGTCCACTGTAGATGACGGGCGTAGCATTCTGTGGATGGACTTCGGTATCGATAATGAATATGTAAGTCACTTCCATTATCCGTTCTTGGTTTCCCAATCAGATGTTTGCACATAGTTCGGCGTATGCATCCTTTGTATGAAGTATGAAATCCATTCTCTCATATTTCTGCTTAGCTTCCGTGTCCCAACGCAATACTACTATTTGATCACGGATATCCTCTAACATTAGCCTCACGCTATCACCGATTTTCATGGAGGTTATTCGCTTTACGTCAAAGGAGCCAAACAGACCCTGCCCCATTTATTGGGGTCGACGTTTCCCCCCACCCCACTCCTGGGACAGCAGTCTACTTATTTCTCACTTGTTTACATCGGTGGTTGCTTACATTGTTTCCCTAGCGTTCTCCGCGAGCAACCTGATCACAATGATTAGAAATACGTTTTGAGTATTTTGTGTCCGTTATCATTATCAATTCATTCTGTGGTCAACCCCTGTCAGTTTGGTTTTTAGCTTTGTATTTGGAGCAGAAAATATTGGGCATCTAGGTGACTCCCTCCATGCTAACGCCACAGCTCTACTTGCGAACACTGCAATAGACATGGATAATATTACACACTTGTGTGTTTCCAGATCTGAAGCGAGTTTCCCATCCACTGTGCTTTAACTGATGAGCGGTCAATGTTTGGAACAGTTTGCCGGAGTTTATCGTTAGAGCACACTCAGTGCAGCAATTCACAATATTGTTGGATGTGTATTTCTCCAATATTAGATTCTCAGAAGAACAACCTACTGACTCACATTTGCAGATCTCAGGCTTATGTGGAATGTATATTACTGTATATCTTGAAAACCGGGAAAACGATTCGTGTTGACATGTCATAAATAGTATTTGTTGTTTATAACGTTTTGTTCATTTTCGCTGAGGTTGTACAGCTTCAAATTTCCATTTGTTCCCATAACCAAGTATTCAGTATTCTTGTGCATCCGATAGAATGAGACATCGAAACATTCCTACGGCTTGCTTTCGTGCCGTTTTCCCTTACACGATTTTGTACTTATCAGCCTTGGTAATCTTATAATAATAACATCTTTTAACTCAAATATTTCTCCCTTTCTCCGTCTTTTAGGAATTGGATATGTTGGGCTGTCCAAAGCCGGTCGTGTTTATTTTACACAACATCCTTTCAGCCAAACTGAAACGATGTGGTCTGAACCCATAACTTGACCACCAGGTGTTTGGTATCCGTCTGTGTCGTGTTGCATTCTCTCGCACGCATTTCTTCACTGGTCCACAACCGGTCTGCATTTTTCCTCCACCGGTCACTGTTGTTTATCCCGAACAATCGCACTTTGTTCGGTGTATGCATTCCAACGTTTCAACATTTTCGTCAGTCAGACGTGATTCTTGTTGCTTTTATTTGATCCAAGCAAACACTTTCCCGCTAACATTGGTTTCGTCATTCTGTATATTCCTGCTTACTGTTCGCACACACCAGCTGTCCACCCAATTAATCACAACTGATTTGTTCAAAACTTCCGTCATTCCTTTATTTTTTGACTTTGGAATCTCTGTGATATTTGCACGCGTTCATTCCTTCGCGGATCAATCATACTTCATATGGTATCCCTTTGATTAACCAGAGCATTGCTCACCAAGTGACCATGTGCAAGGCCCACACATCCTATGCGCCAATAACTTAATTGCTAAAACTGCCTGCCTACTTTGCTCACTAAGTGTATTTTATTCAGAAGGACGTCTGCTTCGCACTTTGTTTTCATTCAATCTGTTTCTTTATTTCTGACGATGTACTTAGAATGCAGCTGCTCTTCCTGCCTTCTTCCACACGCCTGTTACACATTATGCTATCTACTGGCGTACGAACCTCCTCCCCTACAAACTGGCACCCGTGCTTAGACGTCGCGCCTGCGGTTCTGATCCCTGCTGTTTTCTGGCTTATCTGTGCTCTACCATGTGCAATTGCAAAACCGTTTTATTGCTCCACTTTTAACGGTCATCTAATTTTATTCTTAGCTCTTTCACGCATCACATTCCTTCCATACCGGATTTTTCTAAATAAAATCAAAGATTTCCATTTCTGTCCACCTTGGTTGTGTATATTTCTCGTGGTTTTTGGTTATCTTTTTTAACATGCCTCTTCCTAAAATGGCCTTATGATGCGTGTGATCAAACCAAGCTAACCGCAAGTCAGCTCACAGTGGATAAATGTCGCTGTAGATTAGCCGCCAACGAACATTTCATCATTGATTGCCACCTAACGGCACTGCTTCGGGCTTGACAACTGGTCATCCTAGGCTTCAAGTACCTTAGCCTGATCTTTTTATTCGCAGTATAACAGCCTACCTTTCTGGAGCGCTTTTTAGACCCCCACAGTAGAGTTTCTTCGTAATTGGTGCACGAGAGCGTAAATTCTTGATGTCTCTTCATCCCACGATGTCGTCTTCAGCGCCTATTTGTGTTAACGTTTCACAGATGGAATCCCGTGTACGGCATTCCATTGTGAATGCACAACTTGTTCCTACAATCCGTGGAACGCCAGACAACGGATCCACATTGAAATTTTAATAAATAGCTTGTCGTCGCGATAGTAGTAGCATCGGCATGATGACTGCAGTAACGTTCCTAGTGTATTCTGGGATAATGCTATTCGCTACTCATCCGATAGAAAAGGATTTCCAGGAGTTATGTTAACATACAAAAACGTCTGCCATTGTTTTGACCATCACACCAGTCTCTTGCGAGCTGGAGGTAGTAGGCCGACTGCGACAATTCGCTTTATCAGATTGAATGGAAAACGCAGGGATCAGCTTGCAATATATGGAGGAACTAGCAAGGAAAACACTCAGTCAGTTAGGTTTACCACACATAAAATATCCTGATGCGCCAAAGCGTCGGACGACCGTAGATCACGAGGTATGCCGAAGTGTACGTTTACGTAGTGTCCGATCGCGAATAGAGCAGGCAGCGACGCGCACAATCACAACATTCCAGCGGCAACCAAGGTAGAACCACGGAAGACGAGCTCGTAACCAAGTGTATCTGTATATAGTTAATTAAAACAAAGCTGTACAACAACTGCAGCGAAATAGGTGAACGTGAAAATGAAAAATAGGCAAATTACTTACAATCTCTACGGTACTCCCCCTCTGGAGCGTGCACTAAGGAAACGCTCGACAAAGTGCCTGCGGAACGTACTGAGCAAGCTTGGGTGGAAGGAAAACAACACAACCAGAACGTGTGTGTGTGTAGAGCTGCGTGTATCGGAGGGCACAGAGGACTCGGTGTACGGGCGTCAACGTGTTGTTGGGTAGGGGGTAATGAGTCAGGGGCGGGCGTATGCTGAGGGGAGGAAACGGGATCTGTACTATCGACTGTTGGTTCATCGTAAGCTGGTTTGAGTCGGTCGATGCTCACGGATTCTTTCGATCCATTCTTATTCAACACGAAGTACTTGGGTTTCCGTGATAAGACCTGATAGGGGCCTTCATATGGCGGGGTTAAAGGTCTTCGGACGGCGTCGACGCGGATGAAAACAAACGGACACTTGTGCAAATCGGGGTGGACTTGCTGTTTGCGTAGGTTAGGCCGCGTAGACATTGGTCGAATGGATCGAAAATGCTGTTTGAGGCGTACGAGAAGGTGTCTAGTTCGCCGGTGGTGCGAGAGTCCAGTACCATCTCACTAGGTAGTCTGAGGGTCGTCCCGAACACGAGTTCTGCAGGGGCAGCACCCAATGTCCTCTTTGATTGTATTGCGTATACCAAGGAGGATCGCAGGTAGACGCTCAGACCAGCGTGAGTCGGACGAAGTAGCCATGATGGCAGCTTTTAATTGTCGATGAAAGCGCTCGACGAGGCCATTGGCAGCGGGGTGGTACGCGGTTGTTCTCATGTGAGTACAGCCTAATAAACGACTCAGATCGCGGAACAGTGTGGAACTGAACTGTGCCCCTCTGTCGGTAGTGATGGTGGATGGAACACCAAACAGCGAAATCCAAGATTCGACAAAAGCACGGGATACAGATTCGGTAGAGGTATCACGTAAGGGAACAGCTTGTGGCCAACGGGTAAAACGGTCAACACATGTTAGAAGATGAGTGAAACCGTTGGAAGGAGGTAAAGGGCCAACAATATCTATGTGCACGTGTCTAAAACGAGCGTCAGGGAGTGAAAATGTACCTGGGGTGGTGACTGTGTGACGATGCACTTTACTAGTTTGGCAACTAAGGCAATGTTTAGCCCACTGTCTAATGTCTGCACGCATATTGGGCCAGAGGAAGCGGTCGGTAATGAGTTTTACGGTGGAGCGGATACTTGGGTGTGAAAAACCGTGAAAATGATCGAAAATGGTTCGGCGAAATGATTGTGGGACAAAGGGTCTAGGCTTACCGGTTGAAAGATCACAGTAAACTCTTTGGTCAGAGTTAAGTACGGGCAGTTGGGTGACTTTCAATGAGGAGTTTGAACGAAGTTGAACGAGCTCAGGATCATCGTTTTGGGCGGCCGCTATTCTCTCCAAGTCGATGGGTGTCGATGACAGTTGATTCAAATGGGCGCGGGACAATGCATCGGCAACAACGTTGTTAGGACCATCGATATAACGAACATCAACACAAAACTGCGAAAGATAATCCAGATGACGCGTTTCTCGGGGTGAGTAACGGTCCGACACAGAACGGAAAGCGTACACCAGTGGCTTGTGAGCTGTCAGGAGTATGAAACGGCGTCCTTCTAAAAGGTGACGGAAATGTTTCACAGCCAAGTACATGGCGAGCAGTTCACGACCACAGGTGCTGTACCTGACCTGAGCAGGTTGTAGCTTCCGTGAGAAAAAGGACAGCGGTTGAAATTCGTTATCAACTAATTGTTGCAAAACTGCACCGACAGCGGAACTTGAAGCATCCGTCTTAAGGACAAGTGTAGCGTCCTCAGTGGTGTTCAAGTGATGGAGAGAGGTAACCTCACTAAACTTCTGCTTGACGGCCGAGAAAGCAGCTTCACCTTCTGGGGTTATGGTTAACGTCTTTGAGTTTCCTTTCGATAAGTTGGTAAGCGGATACAGTAACTCAGCACAGTTGGGGATGAATCTGCCGTAGTAGTTGATCATACCGAGAAATCGGCGTAGGCTTCGGACAGATTGGAACATCGGATAATCGAGGATCGCTTGAGGTTTATCCGGGAGGGGTTTAATACCTTCACCATCGATCTTGTGACCGAGAAATTCGACCGTTGGCTGACCAAATTTGCATTTGTCCGGGTTGATGGTTATACCGTGGCTTTCAAAGCGTTCGAAAACCACCCGGAGGTGTGCTAAATGCTCGTCGGGTGTGGCACTTGCGATCAAAACGTCGTCAATGTAAACGTAGACGAAATCAAGGCCACGGTGGACCTAATCCACAAAGCGTTGGAAAGACTGTGCTGCGTTCCGGAGGCCGAAAGGCATACGAAGAAATTTGTAAAGGCCAAATGGATTGATCACAGCGGTTTATGCGATGTCTTCCCCCGCCATTGTAATCTGGTGGTAAGCTCTGACTAGGTCGAGTTTGGTAAAGATCGACTTTCCGGCTAGTCCAAGTGAGAAATTGTGGATATGGGGGATAGGATACCTATCCGGAACAGTGACATTTTTGAGAGCACGGTAGTCACCGCATGGTCGCCAATCGCCTGACTTTTTTGACACCAGATGGAGAAGTGATGGCAGGCAGCTGTTTGAAGGACGAACAATGCCGAGATCAAGCATGTGTTGGAATTCCTTTTTAGCTGCTTGAAGTTTGTCAGGGCGCAAGCGTCGAGCTTTAGCAGTTACTGGCGGACCAGTTGTAACGATGTGCTGGCGTACATCGTGTTTAGCGTGGAAAGTATCGTTACTCGCTCGAATGAGGGACGGGCACTGACGGAGCAATGGGCAGTACTGTGAGACGTCAGGTATGAGGATGCGAAGCCCGAGATAATTGATGGAAGCAAATTTGCAGAAGATGCTTCAAGACGTAGTATCGTCTCGTAATTTCCCACAACGTAGGTCGACCACAAGATCGAACTTGCTGAGTAAGTCGATTCCGATGATGGGCTTTTGCACATCGACGATGGCAAAAATGAAAGGGAAGTTGCGCCGTAGTCCGAGACTCAAGGTAAGTAATTTCTGGCCGTAGGTTGCGACTTTAGTCTGATTAGCTGCCGTAAGCATTAGACCAGCTGGTTGCAGGGGGCGTTTTTCCAGATAACGGTGGAGAACGCTGACTTCTGCACCAGTGTCAACCAAGAAGTGAAGTTTGGTTGTGGAGTCAAATACGTACAACAGGTGACTAATAACCTGGCCAGCGACAGCCGCCGCCATTACTGGCTGGCCATGTGGTTTCCCGACGTAGGAGTTTGAAAGGCTTTAGGGTGTTTACACCCTGGACGGCACTTACGCGCTGCGTCTCCGAAGCGGTGGTGATAATAACAATAGCGGTGAGACTGTCGTGTACGAGAGCTGCTAGAACGTTTGGATCGAGAAACAGATTGTCGCGAGGGAACGCGGTCGCGTCTGAGGTGGGACAAAGTGAGCTCTAGGTTAGAAAGTCTCTCGCTGATTGTGTCAAGTAGCGTGGTTCCGGAGGGGTTGCTTGAGGTAGTCTCAGCGACGTGGGATACCGACGTTTTAGTAAAGCGTTCGTGAACTTTCTCGGCAGCTTCTGCCAGTTTGTCTAGCGGAAGATCGTCGGAGTGAACAGCTGAAATAGCCGTGGTATTCGCAGGAAGACAAGTACTCCCCAACTGGCGGAGAACGGAGTCATCCAATATTGAAGTACCGACGAGGGAACGCATGTGTCGGAGTAACTGAGACGGCGTTCTATCTCCAAGCTCAACGCCAGAGAGCAACTGCTGAAGGCGTGTCTCATCTGAGGCTGTAGTGCGCTTTAATATGGCTGCCTTAAGGTTATCATAGGGGGACTCTATGGGCATAGGACCAAGAATATCGATGACCTCAGAGGCGATGTTGGACGGTAGGTGAGCAGTCACATATGATAACATTGTGGACTGGGACGTGAGCTTACGAAAACGGAAAACAGCTTCTACTTGAACGAACCAAACACGAGGGATAAAAACGTCAAAATAGGTAAAACGGGTCCAAGGGAATGTTCCGAAGCATTAATAGCGGACGCATGGTCAGACATTGCGAAAAAAGGAAAATTATACACAAAAATTAAATAAAAATGCGGGGTCACCAATTGTATGGAGGTACCAACAAGGAACACACTCAGTCAGTTAGGTTTACCTCACATATAAAATATCCTGATGCGCCGAAGCGTTGGACGACCGTAGATCACGAGGTATGCCGAAGTGTACGTTTACGTAGAGTCCGCTCGCGAATAGAGCAGGCAGCGACGCGCACATTCACAACATTCCAGCGGCAACCAAGGTAGAACCACGGAAGACGAGCTCGAAACCAAGTGTATCTAAATATAGTTAATTAAAACAAAGCTGTACAACAACTGCAGCGAAATAGGTGAACGTTAAAATGAAAAATAAGTAAATTATTTACAATCGCTTTAAATTTTATCCTGAGGTGTGATTTATCCAATGGAGCATGCAACATCTTTTCTGAAAGATAGTTTGTTTATCATCGGTACCTGCTTGGAAACGGCGTCACGGTAGTAGCCCACCAAACATTCGAATAAACCCTGACAGTTGGATAGGAATTCGTTGATTTTCTCGACGCGAGAACAGGCAACGGCAGTTAGACTCAATCAGAGTGGAATGGGAGTTAGGGTAATCGCGTGTTTGCAGACAATCTGCGAAAATGGTCATTGCTTTTAGGCTAGAACAAAGCAGAACTTCGAGGAGGGCAGCGGATGTTTTAATGGCTACTTAAACTGCGACGACGATATTCAAATAAGCATCGACCAGTTTGGACGAGCTTCGGTAAAACTCATCAATTCTATACACAACCGGGCTGTATCACTTACCTGATACGTCCCAATTCCTCGGTCAGACAGGTCTTTACGACGCTAACACATACCACTCGTAGGGCGTGCTCGATCCTCAGCAGATTCCGAGTTCTTTGTCAACCCGGTGGTCCTACAGAAATACTCGCGCCCCGATTCCTGCGGATTTGATTCCTTATCCGCCCATTGGGCCTTAACAAACACATGGGTATTGTGAAGTTCCATCCAAATTCACAATCCACCGTGCAACGATTTCAAATATTAAAAATTCGATAGGCTCTGCAACGCTTTAACTTGATGACGTGTTCACAAGACAGTGTATAAAATTGAAGCCAATGGATCAGACGGATGCTTCCACAGGCAAATTAAAGCCACACTATGCGCCTCCTTATACTCTAACTGGAGTGAATATGTCTTCTTTTGTCCTCTTAGTAATTCGCAGCAGCGTCAATGCCTACCTGCGGCGCACACAAGCAGAGCTACTGTACAGCGAAATGTTAGCGATTCCGAAAGATTTCGTTTTGTTGTCGTCATCGCCCTGTATCCCCAGTCTAACTTTATATCTACACTTTCACAACGCATGCGTTTGATACGCCCGTACCCTCTTCGTGAGCAGTTCAGATGCAGCGCGGAATCTCTATTTAAATTCACGTCTTTGCCCATACTAACACAGCACGTCGCCCACTCCATCCCACACACCAAGCCCTTGCTGACTTCTGCAACAAACTCCGAAGCATTTCACTACAAGTGCAAATGACCACCAAAGGACGGCTTCTTTCGACAGTCTCAAAGTGGCCTTAATTTCAGCCCACATCAAGCCCCTATCTAAAGTGTTCACGCAAACCCCCAAACCTGTGGTGTCTTCTCGAGCACCGAATCATCCGAAACCCACTGTTCCCCTTGATACTTCGCCTACCCACACTTAAACTAAGCTAATTGACAGACGCAGTGGATAGGTCAAATATTTAGTCCACTGTACTGATTTTATGATGTACACTTTCTTAGTATGTTGTGTACATAGCTCTAGGTTTGAGCGACAATTTATTTTCTAAAATATGACAAATGCCACGACATGAACTATAGGCAATAGGTCGTAAGTGTTTGCCAGACAAATCCGCCCGAACAGCATGTAAACATTGTCTATTATGTAATTAAGCCTTTATCTACCAGATCGTTCCTTGCACATATATCTTGTTAGTTTGGAGGCACCGACATGAATTTGAAGCGCATCCGTTGGCCCATGCTGGTCCGGCTTTTGACTAGTATTGTGTATGTCCATCTTCTGTTATAATCGCTACTTGAATGGCGCACCACGTTGGTGTCTCCTGGGTAATGTAATGGCACTTTTTGGTGTATCGACGAAAAAGGGATGCTGGCGCCAAATTTGTCGCTTCCCATTCAGTTGGTTATGGTCATTTTGCCTTTATGATAAAGAGCAAACTTTATGGTGTGCACTATAGGGCACTGGAAGGTGAACGATTTGGGTTTCATGAAAGTTGATGCCGTCGGAATGCTTCGCCCTGATGTAATTGTTTAGCAGCGTTTACATGCTATGGTGGCGAACTGTCTCATTATGTCACTTTGACGTTCACACCTAGCGTCGCTATTAATAGTGCAAGATTTCACAATATATGAGTTATTTTCCGTTGCTCACAGGCCCCTACCGAAACAACTAATCGCTGCTGGTGTTCACTTGGGGGTTTGTGACTTGCTTTCTTATCTTTTACAGAAAGTACACCAGCACCGAGCTGCACCCTACGAAAGAACATACGTTAGATTATCCGTGAGAGAGCATGCCTTCATTGGTGAGCTTGATGTGTTTTGGCGAACCCAAGGAGGCCGGCACCATCGACGGACAAAAGTAGCGCTTTCTTCCGCGCCTCTCTGCCTTGAATCTTATCCAAACTTAGATGCCTCCATACCTGCACCGGTGCTAGAGCCAGCAGTTGGATATTTGCAAGAGCTGGATTTTGGATCGCCCAGCTAATAAGGGAAAGGGTATTGGACGGTAGCACTCCAATCCACCTTCGCGTACAGGTACCATTATTGTGGCTATTGATGTGATACTAAGGCTAAGTTCGTCCACAGAGATGTGGATGTAAAATGTACGATTGTCGTTAGTTGTCTCCAGCAACTTTTAGGTGCTCTGATGAGTCAATCTACTGTTTTAATACTTTTGGTGCACTATGGACAATAAGGGTTTGTGGAGCTGGTGCGGTACTTGGAATACGTGTAGAACATCGACATGTTGTCAGAGCTTGAATAAAAATTGGGTGCATTTTAGAATGAAGGATTTTACTGCTCCCAATTAGTCTTGTGAAAGCTTGCCGAGCAAATTTAGAAGCACGCTGATAATCGTAACGGAGTGAGGGCTTAACTTATGGGACTATCAACTGATCGAAATGCATTGTAGTGTTGTCCACAAATGTGTTTTTCTACATTGTCGATGCTTATTCTGACAGTAAAGGACTTCATAGGATTCGCCGATTAACAATTGCATGCTGGGTTTGGCTGGAACTTCTCCAAGCGTTTGGCTAGAGCCTCGTTATCTTTTGTAAATAAGCTAATATCATCGGCAAAAGCGATATAATCTAGTGGCACCACGAGTGAGTGCCATCCAGTACTGCGTGATTGCTACGAGGATACGAAAGTGAAATAATAAAGAGTGGGGGCGAGAACGAACCCCCTGTTCTGGATGTGTCGTAAGTAGTTGAATGTTGATATTTGACGAAGTGCAGTATAAAAGATAAGGAATAACGGCAAAGCTTCATAAGAAGTATCTTCTAGCGGAAATACTCGGTTACTGCTAACCCAGATTCGTCCCGTTTCAGGAAAAAACTGAAAGAAGAATAACAAAGAACGAGTATAGATAGATTCTTAAAACATGCAACACAGTTAGCTTAAAGGACCGTGAAGAAGTTCTAGCTGGATGCAGGGAATGGTTGCCAATGCAGACGTGAGCACTTTTGGGAGCAGAAAGCCGGAGACGCGCGAAGTGCAACTGATCTGGTTGACGCAAATACTCGTAGGCCCAATGCTAACAGGATTGCCTGCTACGCTGCCTAGGTATAAGTTGAAACCATATTTTACACTATTTTACTCAACGTAGCCATACAAACAGAGGAGTCTCCAAGTCTCCACCCGACCCCTCCCGGAAGTTTACCGTGAATGACCCTTCGATATAAGTAAGGACTGTTCGTCGTGGGCCAGCCTCTTGCAAGACCAGGTGGTGGGACTCGTTGCAATTGATCCGGGAGAACCAACGCGATCGGAGGCTAGCGGGCTTCCACCCGTGTCCTCCCCGTAGGTTTCGATAAAAGAAAAGGGGAGAATGTCCGTAGCCTATGACCACTTGCATTTGACCACGAGTGAGTGTTCTCTGTTTCGTGACAAGGTAAGAACAAAAGGAAATAGGTGAGGCCAAGCATGCGGACATGGTGACAGTAACAAGCGGGAGAGGCACTTACTAAACGGTTTGAGAAAAGTATGAACAGCTTTTATCGATATTCTAGAGCTTTTCTGCATTTTCTTTCAAAACTATTAATCATTTTTCAAGTTTTCGAAACATTTTTACCTTATTACAATTTGCGGAAAGTGCTGGGGAAATTAAAAACCTACGACATGGCGGACGTGACTCGCCACTAAATAATGTCACTGTCACAAACTTATCTAGACTGGCTTCCTCACTCCATGGTCGTATGTCTTTCAAGTCGAAGAATTCATTTGTACCATTCTCACTCCGAAGGCCGGACTGAACACAGTCCCTTGCGCAGCGTCATATTATCACATTCAAGCAATACGGCTGCGTAAAGTCATACCTACATAAATTCCTATGAACATACGCATGCAGATCCAGTAAGTTATTGGTGACTGCAACCCTTTTGTTCAAATATCTATCATTCGTGTTTGTATTAACATGTTCATACATAGGCAAGCGTGCTTCGTACTTTCAAAAAATAATTTATTTTTTAGAATCAAATATGAAGTCATTACTCTAGGAAACGTGACGGCCGGTAAACTCGATAGCCAAACCCAGCAGTGACAACTCCCAATAAGTGGACTAAAGTCCCAGATTGGAAAAAGTTACCTCATCTTATTGGGTCATAAAGTGGGACAGGGTGTGCTGAAGCCGTTGCCTGCGAAATTACTGACAATACAAGGCACTCCAATTCTTACCTTAAAGCACATTCTCAAAACGTTCGTGGACGGTGCTGAGTACTATAGGAAATTCGTGAAATAATTCAACAATTTAGCCTCATCCTTGTAGAAGTTACTGAAATAGGATAAGAAACTCGCTTGGGCTGCAGAATGCCAACAAGGCTTTGCTTACATACTACGGGAAATGGAAGGCAAGAGCTGACCATGAAATTGACCATTGCTCGAAAGCTGTTCACGGTGGCAACCGATGCCAGCGACGTCGGAGTCGGCGTGGTTTGGTCACAAATCTATGGGACGATTTAGTAGGCCAGCAGACTTTTGAGACCGGTAGAACAGAAATACTCAATCATAGAGAAGGAATGTCTCACCGTCGTCTGGGCGTTGAACGAATGTTAGGTCCGCGTTTTCACGTCGAAACGAACCACAGGCCTTTGGAATGGGTTAAGCCTGCCAAAGGCACCAGGGGAAAGCTAGCACGATAGTCACTGGGCCTACAGGAATGCCAGTTAATGCTAAACCACGTGCTGAGGAAGAGAATAAAACTGCGGATTTTTTGTCACGCATGATAAAAGAAGATGACCTGCCGAGTGTCGCTTTCGGTGTTAATGGTATACTGTTAGAGCAGGATCAGGGACGGTTGGCAGTAGAGCAACGTTGTAACAGACTCTTGTGCAAAGTGAGCACGGCATGAATAAGCTGTCAACTTGTCCTAAACAAGCACCAACACAGTCAGCACGGCCCGTTTGCGAGCAACCTTGTAAAACTAAAAGTAAATGAAACGGGGATCCTGGTGTGGATACTAAGAGGTAGCAAAACTTCGGTGTCAGTTATTCTGATGAACCTAAGGCGGCGGCTGGTGAATTCTTGTCACGTGATTGTGCACACCGTTTGTTCCAGGCTCTACTATTTGTCGAAATAACGCGCTGATTTTGTCGGGCATGCAAAGGGTGAAGTATTCGCGATCGAGGTGATGGGTCCGTTTCCAGTGACCAGGCGTGGCAGCCAATACCATCTTGTTGATGACGGCGCACAACATGCGCTGGATTGAAGCAACGCGAATCCCGGATAAACCGGCGACCACCATTACTTATGCCATCATGAAACACTTCTTAGCGGATCACGAAATCCCAATAACTATATTAACATATCAGGGTCCGTGAAACGATAGTGACGAATTCTGGAACTGCTTGGAGAAACTTGGTATCAAGCAAGTTCGGACAACCACCTACTATCCGCAGACATGCGGCTTGACGGAGCGTAACAATAGAACGATTACAGAGTATCTGGCAGCAATGGGTGAAGTCTGGGAAGAAGCTTTGCTACTGCTATTGCTAACTCATCGAACATCCAAACCGACCCCAACAAAGAATCAACATTCCAAATTATATACGGTCGAGCATCTCACCTACTCGGGAATCTAGTGGTTGGAATGTGGCCAACTTGCCGTATATCTCCCAACGAGGCACAGGATAACAGGAAGGCAGCCAACGGTACCCTGAGAACAGCTCAGGCGCACAGGATGGAGAAGTCCCCGACTAACAATGGTGAGATAAATGTAGAGTTTCCGATCTGTTCGAATGTGAAATACGGAGACCAACAACGTGCCCCCAATTGTGCCCCAGGGAAAAAGAAATTACTACCACAGTGGAAGGGACCGCAAGAAGCGGTCAACCAGCGTGGCCCGGTGTATATCGTTGCTCGGCAACGAGATTTTTGGCGCGTACATGCCAGCGAGTTGAGGAATGGCACGACGTAAAGGGGAACCCCTTTCGCACAATAAGCTTACCCGACGGTCAAAAAGATCGAGGAACGGCAGCTGGGGCGAGGTCTTTGGGCGACGGAGTGTGGCGGGCTAAAGGAAGACACTACTGCGCCAATTATTAGTAGTGTGGTGCAGAGATGCGGAACAGTAACCAGCCAACAGCAGACCGGGATGGCTTCCCAAAGAAAAGGAATACTGGAACCGCAATTGTATTTCGCAAGGAATGGATACATAAGCAATGCACACAACGCAACTACTAGACCCAGAAAGAGACCCGTGCAGTGTGATCTCCAACCGGTATGCATAAGATAAATAAATAATCAAGAACAAAAGACCGAAGGTAAACAATTTGTTTTGATGATTCAGCTTCAGACACGTACAATCATATGAGTGTAATAGCAATGGGCGTAAAAGTGGATTAACAATCAGTTCAAATTCGATTGATGGCGTGCCGACCAAAGGCATGAACCAGTAACAAATGGCACACTAGGACAGAGGTGCAGTTGCACAATTACAGTTGCTCTCAGAAGGATCCGTTTTGGCTGGTCAAGTTCGCTTAACAGCTTCGGTTGATACAACCGGTTGATACAACCAAATGCTGATCGCCTCAGCAGTAGCAAGGGTGCGGAGGCGCGAGCCTTTCGACTGGAGTGGAGAGATCCTGTATGGTATTCGAAAGGCACTGATTAGGTCAACTTCATGCCCACTAACAACAAGATGAGCCGTAACAGAGCTAGTTATAGCCCCAGTATCGGCACGTCTTCATGGCGAAATCAGAGAACGCCAAGTTACATGCAGATATCACGGCCTTTGAATGTTACCACCGCTATATGGAAGACCTATTTGTCGTGACCGACCAGTCTGTTGAACTTGAAGCTGTTATTGACCGTTTTAATCGGGCCCAGGCATCATTACATTTTACCTACGAAAAAGAATTGAACGATCAGCTGCCGTTTCTTGATGTGCTGTTAACTAGAAGGACAGGCGACTCGATCCAACGGCATGTCTACAGGAAGGAAACATGCAGTGGCCAGTATACGAACGTTCACAGTTTCGTTTCCTTGGGATATAAGCGAAACTTAATTCGCTGTCTAATCACAAGGGCACGCAGGATTTGTTCTGAAGACAAGTTGGATAATGTGTTGACGTTCCTTCAGAATTTGCTGCGCGAAAACGTATGTCCTGATCGTTTCATTTTTAGGAACTTGCAAAATAAGCCCGACTTGTTGCAAGTTCAGGCGGCAGAAAAAATACTTTTTATATGACTACCCTTCAAGGGAGACTCCGCTGCTGAGCGAGTAACTAGAAGCCTTTCAACAGATGTCAAGTAAACTTTCACAGCAACCAAGCTTAGGTGTAACTTTTTAACAAAGCCACTCATTCGTATTCACAACAAAGACAAGTTACCGACGCTGACCGATTCTATGGTAATTTACCATTTCGAGTGCGCCTGTGGCGCTACGTACATCGGTCGAACCGCGCGGCAATTGTCGGAGCGCATTAAGTTGCACCTATCACGCTGGTTGCGTCGAGGCGGTATTAGGGCTATAACTGGCTCTGTTATGGCTCATCTTGTTGATAGTGGGCATGAGGTTGACCTAATCAGTACCTTTCGAATACCGTACAGTGTCCTTCCACTCCAGTCGAAAGGCTTGCGCCTCCGCAACCTTGCTACTGCTGAGGCGATCAGCATTCGGTTGTATCAAACACTTTTGTGTGCACAAAAGAAGCTGATCGAAGCTGTTAAGCTACCTTGACCAGCCAAAACAGATCCTTCTAAGAGCAACTGTAATTTGCAACTGCACCTCTGTCCTAGTTTGCCGTTTATTACTGGTTCATACATTTGGTCGGCACGTCATCAATCGAATTTGAACTGATCGTTAATCCAGTTTTACGCCCATTGCTATTGCACTCATATGTTTGTACTGGCCTGAAGATGAGTCATTGAAAACAATTGTTTATCTTCGGTCTTTTGTTCTTGATAATGAAATGGGAATTTTCCAGTTGCATATCTAAATAAATCAATAGTTTGTGCCTGATGTGTAGATGTCTCATTTGTCAGACGGATGCACTTAGTATTAAATATGTTAGCACGATTCCACTTGTACCTCGGTTCCTTACAACGTGAATCGCGCTCATTCGATCAGCTGCCTCAAAACCAGAAAGAGCTGTGCCCAAGGTCAACCCGGCAGATGCGTAATGCGCCGGAACGATATTGGTCAACAGACCAGCGCTGATTTGAAATTAGTACCGTGATTGAATGCGAATTCGGCTAATGCAGGCTTTGCAAGGTGATTTTGCACCCACGTTTGTTTCACTTTCTATTCTCAGAATAAACCCCGATTTTTCGCCTACTCACCCTGCTGGTACTTCCTTGCTAATGATTAGCCTGCGCTTTACCCTAGCAGTGTCCGACACAAAAGCTCGGTTGGCGGGTCTCCGATTGAGGCGTTGATTACTGCAGTAGGCATTTCCTCCACAATCAGTTGAGTCGATTATCCCAAGGGTAGCGAACTGAAGTCGTCTTTCAAGTTTAGTTTGATGTAAGCAAATTTGTGATGGACGACTCGAGACAATCTCACACTTGTCACTGCTTCCGGTGACCAATAAGCAATCCTTAATTTGTAAGCTTTAGAATAGACCATCGTAAGAACTTTCGATTGGTCTGCTTAGACCATCGATATCGTTAAATAAATAAATAGTTTATTCCCGAAATCATCGAGGCCCTAGGAATGGTCTAACGGGCAATGGAGATATTTTGGTACGAAATACACGCCACATGGTTTCCGTGCTTTAGCAGACTTGTTGCAGCAGCTATCTGTGCCTAGCCGCCGTGCCTAGGGCGCGTTTTTATGAGGAGCGTTTGAACTCTCGAAGAAGGATTTGCCTAACCGACGAAGTGGCTGTCCCTAAACTACTCAATTGCCGAGTAATAACAATAGCAAGACTTCTATCCAACGGTGGGCTCTGGCAGCTCTCAAACAGGCTTTAAGCAGTCGATGGAAGCGGTCCACCATTTTATTTGCCGGAGGAGGATGAGCAGTTATCCAAGTGTTTCGACCATTAAGGACCTTGAGCAGGTCTATGAAATCTAGGTTCCGAATTAAGGATCACAGTCGGTGGTTACAGTGGATGTGTTGCAATGCGGAAGGACCCAGAGCTCGATAAATGCGCACGTGAGGCTCTCGGCGGATACATCGGGAACTTGAGCAGGTTTAGACTAGGGAGTAGCGCAATCTACTACTAGCAGTACGAAGACCACGCCTTTAGACGGCAGAAGTGGTCCAACCGTGTCGCGGTGCATGTGAGTGAATCGAGCGGACAATGTACGAAAGCATCCAATCAGTGCAGCAATGTGCCGATGAACCCTAACTCGTGCAGTCTGTCGCGTTGCATATTGCACCAGACATGCATCTCGGCATTCATTCTGACTGAAGCGCGGATGCCTCACACACGCGTGACGTGCGTGCTACTGGTTCATTTGGATTATTTCCCTCTATCCTCTCTCCATCTTCTCGCAGCGTTGTCACTGTACGCTCATTAGAACCGGATTTACCAACTCTACAAAGTGATCCATCATACGGGGAAATATCTTCTACGATTAGAGGCTGTGCCATCACTAACCGTTTTCACTGGCATCTGTGATTTAGCACAAGCGTTTAATTCAATCGTATTGAGTCGATTGCCATTCTGTGTGACACCATTCGATACAGAATTCTCGAGGCAGGCCGAAAAGCATAAGTTTACCACATCCAGTGTTTCTCAACACAGCTGTGAACGAATCTGTGTTCAGCGCTCTGTTCAGGTTGCAGTCACTCGCCATTCCTTGTGACCTTGTCAGCCAGTGCGGCTGCATTACCCATCACACGGACCGCGCGACCACGCCGACCGCTCATTTGACGTTGCAACCACCACGCTCGCCTGGCCGATGTGCGCCGCTCTCAAAGCTGTAAAAGTACAGAACACTAACCAACCCACTGGGTCAGCTAACGACACCAAATTAAATGGCAGAAAGGCGAAACCGAAGAGACTCCATCGAAAGGCATTTGCGGGTTAGGAGAATGTCATCGGGTAGTAAAAATCGGTAAGGCTTGTTTGCACTGTTTGGTTTGGTACCATACGAAATGTGCAAATGTGTCCCAACAACAGTTACGGGAGCGAAATAGATCCCAAGGTGCATTTTGGTTCTGTACTGCGTGTTCCACCATCCCCCTCGTTAAGTGCTTGCTTATCCTAGCTGAGAAATGCGACCGGTTAATCGCAGAAGCAGAGCAGAGGATAAACAATAAGATTACTTCAATGGAAGCGATTATGCATCACAGAAGCGTAGCGGCTTCTGAGCAACGGAATGCTGAATAATCCACTTCCCCTGAACCACACTCAGCCACCTCTCCATCTCCGTTGTACTCTCCAACTTTGGTAGAACGCCGGGCGAAAACAGACTGTACCCACGACAGTCAAACAGTACTCACAGCAACGAAAATCAGGCACCATCCAAAACGCCTGGTTAAGCAAATTCCACTAGACCCGACATCTAGTATTAACAAGGATGAAGCAGCAAAACACCAACACTTGGTAACTGTAGCTCAAATGTCTCTTGTCGAGACTAAGACTCCCAGAACATCGGTTACATATGCAGAGATTGCTGCATGGTTCCACCGAGAGGCCTCCGTTGCGTCCTCTTCCATTGTAAACACCGTTAACGCAAATAGAAAGAAAAAGAGCAAAAAATCACTTGTCAAAAAGTCAAGACAAATGAGTACCATACCTTGTAGATCGATTAAAAAGGGATCCAACAACAGTGCCCGGACTGTTGTATGCTCAAATTTCCTTGAATCTACCGCCATCACATTGCGGGATAAATTATCAGACGACCAAGACCAATGGAACTCATTGTGTATGAAGATGAGTATCAAAGCCAAGCCCATAAACTTGTTACGAATTATTCGTCATCTGAACTCGCCACACTATGGCGAACCCAGTCTTATTCGAGTAAATCTAGACTCCTCTCCAGACGTAGAAAACGTTTTGCTCTCCACAAGCGCGCTAAAACACGAATCCTGTGGGATACGTATCTATCCTGATGTCCCTTGGTGCGCGCGACAACCAAAACGAAACACCGAAGAGGGGCACAGCAAGCAAGACCGCCTAAACACAGTCTTCATACAGGGCGTGCCAGAACATCCTTCTAACGATGTTCAACAGACCGGAAAGCACGATTTAGAACAGCGGCGGTTCATTCGTGAGACACTTTCTATGGATAATGTTGTGGCATTATCGCTCACCAGGATACCTCTCTCATCGAATTATAGAGGATGCGGCCCTAGAATCCTAAAACTTGTGGTTCAGTCAGAGCAAAAAGCAAAAGACCTTTTGGATCGATGGCGGAGAAATCGGAAACCTCTTTTTTCGGAAATTCGGTTAAAGTCGCAAACACTTTGCATGGCTCAAATATTAAAGCAACTGAAGCAGCAAGCATACTGACGAATGTACAGAAGTGTAACTTGACTGCTGCTTTAATTGACTCTGAAGTAGGTCTAAATGAAGGCTGGGACGCACCTTGGCCGAATCAAGTTGTAAACGAGGTACCATTGACCCATCAAAAAAACGAATAACTGCCGACCTCCCATCGGTCGACATTCTCCCACACTCGATAGCTTTACCCCTCTGTGTGCTCCTAGAAGCCGAGGAACTGGCCTGCTTGTATACAAATGCTCATGGTCTTACTAACAAAATGGCTGAACGGAAAGATCGCCAAGCTTCCGGCTCGTATGATGTCATTGGTATCACCGAGACATGGTTGCACACAGGAATGACGGAGGCTGAAGTGTCGCTACCCGGCATGTCGCTGATCCGGAACGACAGGCTCACAAAAGGAGGAGGGGTAATCCTGTACTACCGAAACGGCTTACAGTGCGAAGCCGTGGAGGATTCAGGCTCGCAGTTCCCCGACTCTCTTTGGTGCCGGTTTCAGTTAAAAGGCAGGGAAGCTTGCCTTATTGTCTTGGTGTACCGCGCCCCTAACACAACACCCGAAACCAACTGCCACCTAATGGCTGCTTTAAGGTACAGTTTACAACAAAAGTACACTCACATTCTTATCATGGGTGATTTCAACGTACATTGTTTAGTAGCCCCTGCCACGAGCGGAGAACAATTCAAAACCGATTTACAATATCTAGTAACTACTGTTCCTCTTTACAACCACATCACTTTGCCCACTCGGTTTAGAACTGGTAACAGGCCATCTGTGCTGGATCTTGTGCTTACCAACGAGGAGCATATGATTGATGCGTTGGTTTTAGACTGCCCGTTGGGTCGCAGTGATCACGCAGTCATCAGTTTCAACTTCGTCTGCTATGCAGAATATCGGAATGATAATGGTGATACTGTGGGAACCATCACAAGGTACGACCGACTCGCCCAGCTAGTCAGCGCCACAACACGGTCTTTCCTCGAAGAAGAACCCCCGGAAGTCGCCTGGTTCGAGTTCTTCAACAAATTCAGCCAGCTGATCGCACAGGCTTCAGAGATAAAAGCTTGTAATAAGTGCAAATCCGTTTCTTTCGTTAGGAGCAGAACCCAAAAATGGATGAAAGTACGCGACGCAGCATGGCGAGTGTACAGAGAAGCTCCAGCACCAGCAACTTTGGACAACTTCGTAGCCCAACGTAACAACAGCACCCAACTGTTAAGAGAAGACAAAACCGCCTAGCAGCAGAACATCGCAAAAACCTTCAATGCTAACCACCAACTGCTGTACAAGCACGTTAATAACCTATGAAAGGGGAGGCAAGGATTTCCTCCACTCAAGACGGTTGATGGCCCAACAAGAACGTCTAAGGAAGCTGCAAACGCGCTGCAGATGCAGTACGCCCCCACGTTTCAAGGAGTCTTGCCACCAAGCACCATACCAAGCTTTGTATTCTGTTCACCAGGACTAACCCACGTCGATTTTACCGCAGAGGCTGTAGTGCAAAAGCTGACTTATCTACGCAAACGCAGCTCGCCGGGTGTCGACCCCATTCGTCCAGAGGCATTGGGAGCCGCAGCTAACCAACTGGCAGGACCTTTGGCTCAGTTCTTCCAGCATTGCTTAGACCAGCACCAAGTTCCCGCCATGTGGAAGCTTGGAATAATAAGCCCGATTCACAAAGGTGGAAGCAGAACTGATCCCTCCAACTACCGCCCAAAAACCCTTCTGCCTATACTCTCCAAGGTCATGGAATCCATAGTAGCACGGTTTCCGTCGACAGCGGTCATGTACAACTAATTTACTAATTGCACGCAGTAGTTGGACCGAGGCAGCCGACGCTGGAGAAGGTGTTGATGTGATCTACCTGGATTTTTCCAAGGCTCTCGATCGGCTAGACCATCGGATACTACTATCCAAGCTGCAGCATTACGGGATCGGAGGCCCACATTTAAGCTGGATCGGCAACTTTCTATTTTAACGGCAATTAGTAGTCAGAGTTCGGGGCTCTTAATCGGACCCCATACAAGTGGAGCGTGGTGTGCCGCAAGGCTCGGTTCTAGGTCCACGTTTGTTTTTGGTGTTTATTAAAGACCTTGCACAGGGAATCGCTTCGAACTGCCTAATGTTTGCCGACGATATCAAGATCTGGCGCAAGCTCCAGGCGACCCCCGACCAACATGTGCTTCAGAGTGCTTTAGATACGGTTTATCAATGGTCGACCCAAAACTTATTGCATTTCAACGTCAGTAAATGCAAGGTGCTTTCCATCCGACATCAAAGCAGCTACTCATACCGACTCGGAATGGATGTACTGCAACAATCAACTCTCGAACGTGACGTGGGGGTCCTGGTTCAAGATGACCTGGCTTGCTCCAGGCAATCCGAAAAGGCCTCGAAGACCGGGAACCAACACGTCGGGCTGTTGAGGCGGGCGTTTGGACAAATAAACAGCTACATATTTCGACAAATGCTCAGTGCGTATGCTCGCCCTCATGTCGAATATGCAATTCAAGCCTGGCATCCATGGCTGAAACACGACCTTAATGCACTGGAGCAGCCACAATGCCGGGCATCTAGGAACGTAATTGGAATGCGCAATCGTTCCTACCAGGAGAGGCTGCAACGACTGGGATTGTTCAGTGGAAGCTATCGCAGACTACGAGGCGACCTGATTATGGCATACTTGCTTCTGCGAGACCCACATCATGTGTGCCGCCCTTTACTGCAACTCAGCAGCAATACAAACTTGAGGGGCCACTCATTAAAACTCGCAGAACAGTACAGTCGTCTGGAGTGCCGCATAAATTTCTTTTCCATCCGTGTCTGTCACTCGTGGAATGCTCTCCCAGAATCGGTCGTTTCTGCACCGACACTAGCAACATTTAAAAGATGGTTGGATGATGCACTCATCCACTTACACCTTGATATTTAACACTACGTCTCCACCCTACACCTGGAGTTTACCATGGAATTATTTGTTGTTAACTGTGGATGCTGTGAATCTAAGAGGATCGCAGGACTGCAGCGAAGCCAACGATAAGTTCTTATTTTCATATTTAAAGTATTAACTATTTTACTATCCTTATCATCATTACTGTTATGTTGATATCCCCTGCAACTATCCAACGGGACTTGTAAAGCAACGCTTCTTAACCCGTATAAATTCATTGTTCATTGTTCAAAGCGTGTCGAAGACTTTACGACGAAAAGTGGTTGGCGCACGTGGACTTGGGCCTGTAGACGAATGAAGCAGTTTCGGTAACCACTTAAGGGTGGACCTTTTGCAGGACGCCATGGAGCACCTTTCTCCTTGGTAAAAAGCTTCCACAGCATCCAGGCTGATGAGGTGATCCGCCGGAGCCCTGGGGTCTATCCTTGAAAGTATGCTCGTTACGACGTCCTTTTCAGCCACGTGCTAAATGTGTGTCGACAAAAAGACAAAATCCAGAAATAATTCACACGAAGAGTGTCACGGCGATGAGGTCCGGAAGGCGTAGTCGAGTAGTTTTTGTTCTGTAAACTATGTACACCTTTTACCATCTTAAACACGACAAAAACAGCGAACGTAGGCGTACGCGGCGACTAATTTGCGGCCTTGTGTGCCGAAGTTCTTTTCGGCTGTCTAAAGTCATCGAGAACGGAACGATATGAGTGGCCATGTTCCTTTGGAAACTGCTGTATGTCAGTTCCGATTGCGTTTGCCGAAGTGTTGACAGTTAAACTAATCTGAGCGTTCAAGACGAATAGAGGAGGCATGACGGCGGAAGCTAGTACCTCTTCGCTGTCTTCGAAATCTCTTTGTGCTTAAGTCATAAGATCAGTTTTACTATTGCTGCTTCCACGCAAAAGATCCGTAAGCGTTCGCTTAAGCTCGGTGCAGAGTGGTAGGAATCGACGACAGTGTTTGAACACGCCACTGACTCGTGGAATTGTGGCTAAAGTCGTTAGAATAGCAAATTGGCGGAATGCTTGGACTCTGTCATGTTAATGACGGATACCCTCGGAATCAAGCTTTTGTTCGAGGAACTAAATGCACAGCCGCATGAAAATGCACCCATGGGAGTGGTGCGCTTTCATCCGCTCGAACGAGAGTCGTAGGTGCGTTCGGTGCACCTATTCCGATAAACTTGTCGCCAAGGTATCTTCGATGGAAGAACTCGAGTCCATGTGCAACTGCTTTAATGAAGCGTTGAAATATCTGCGCAACGCGTAGCGTAATCCGAATGGAATACGCAGGAGCTCGATGAGAGCACGCAACAGCCAGTAACTTGAGAGAAAGCTAATAAAGAAAAGGTTGACTACTACATAAGACAACGTGACAAAAAGCTTAAACTAATGAGCTTATGAAATAAGTTGTTAACAAAGGTTCCGAGATAATTTCAGGGGGTCAGAAAGTATATTTAACGGAAATGACACAAACGGGAAAATGTTATCGAAATTAACTACAATTGGCTTAAGCGAGTTGTGCAGATGTATAGAAGAGCGTACAGGTGGACATTTAGTTGATAAAGCAAGGCAATAGGACAAAATTGAAAACCTACCACCTGAAATACAGCGACTTAGCATGCAAGCACACGGTTAGTAAATCGAATGCAGCGTACCTACAAACGCTGCGCCGGTTCATCCTACGTTCTCTGCAGGACCCGTCGTTGCATAGGTAGTGGTCCCGAGTGGCTCTGCTCATGGCTCACTAAGCCTGCCTGACTCAGGCACTCGCGACCGCATGTGCTACTGTACCATGCGTTTGATGTCGATGGAGAACAACGCATCGGTGCTTACCGCTTCCGCACTTGCCGCTACTTCTCTGCATGCATAAGGGCTTTCTCCTGCACCTCGGTAACTGCCTTCATGAGCAGATCGCGCCATGCACGCCGACCAACCCCTTATGATTCCCATGACCTGCAACCAAGATTAGAACGTGAGAGGCTCACTTTAAGCATGTCCTGGTAACGTAACTTTGGTTTCCCCACGTGCCGCTTCCCTATATTTAGCTGACCGTATACGAGTTGCTTCCGTATCCGCGTTGTATCCATACGGCTGACATGACCGAGCCACCCCGGAGGTCTCAGCAAAAGTATGCAGTCCACCGCATACATTCCACTACCGCGGAACACTTCTGTGTCCGCGTATAAATATATATATATATATATATATATATATATATATATATATATATCCGGGCTGCGTTCACTACAGACTACCAAGCGCTTGCTGATTACCATGTTCCATATTCGTTTGTGTATTCGGTTGAACAAGTTAGCTATAGTACTCAACAATTCTACCTGGAGTCCATTAATTCTAAACCGTTTCCCTGCTTTGGAATGCAGTTTGAAAATTCGGTGGCCACGGTCCAAAAATTTTCGTTGCAATCACCCACACGTTGCCTCGTCCGTGTGATTTGCCCCCGTTCTACTACCACTGAGGTATGCACATTTTGCACTTGAGTTATATTTTGTTTAAGTCTACTGCAGGTAAGGTCTTGGTTGGACCAGGGCGTTCTTACGTGTTACTCGAGACTCATAATATGTTTGTCGTTTGCATAAATAACTTATCGCCACAATTGAGTATACAGATATATCTGCCGACGGTTGAGTAATTTGGTGTTACGCAGACCCTTACTTGTAAATATATATTGTAAGGAGAAACGCAAGCGGTACGCTTAAAGCGAACTATTGTTTTCGATTTATTCACTATCAGTCTTGGTACAGGGAACTATGTAAATTTCTGTACCTAGCCTGATGGTGAATAAATCGAAAACAATTGTTCGCTTTAAACGTACCGCTTGCGTTTCTTCTTACAATATATAATAAAAATGGGCGTACCATACGATACTATTTGTAACTTGACTAAAACCGTTTGAGCACTTTTTCGAAAGCCCAGTGTACGGCAGGACGCGGTGAGTTTTGCTGGATATATCATTTCTGTGATCGCGTCCTTGCGGTTATCAGCTAATCTGTCTATTATTGCCTTCTAAAGCATATAGCAGACGGCATCTGCAGCACACACACTAACGATAAGACAGAACCGTTTTATTGTACCTCGTATCCGTGTGTCCCTCCTACTGGTAACCGTATTGCTGGAATTTGTTTCCCGTTTTCTCAACCTGTATCTATCTATTCTTGATCCCCACACTTCAGACTAAAGTTATAGCCGCCACTATTAGGTTAACGCTTAAACGTTAACTAACCAACGACAGTCGTATTGGTTGCTAAGATAATTATACGTGAGGTCTTCCAACAATGATGGCATATAGCTGTTTTTCCTATATTCAATCCATACTCACACACGTTCACAATGTTATTACTCATGGGGGTTATAATTTCTCCGTTTAGTTTGTGGTAGTCCATACACAAGTGTGAACAAATGCCCATTCGCAACACTACAGTACTGCAACTCGAACCACGGACCTTTGGTATGTCAAGGCTTCTCTCAAGTTGCATGATTAATTGGAAGCCATTCAGAAACACTTGTAAGCGCCACACTTCAACCTGACAGACTGATGGCATTTTCACGCGCGCGACAAGATTATCTTCTGGCTCGATGTCTTACTGGGACTCGACTAAATTACAAGTCCCGCTAACATCTGTTCGTATCCCAATACATCCCCACTTGACAAATGAATCTTATCACCATTCTTCTCTACACAGTACAACGAAACCACTGTGTCAAACTCATCCGGGAGGCTAAACTGCAGAATCAACAAGCTCTAGTGAAAATGTGCTGCGCCTTAAACAAATTGCGCCGTGTTAAGCGCGGTATTCCTACCCCGCACACAGCATGCGGGTTAGCCCAAACCGCAAAGAGGCGGTCAACGTTCTTGAACAACAATTCGGCCGTACCTATCAAAGCATGCAATCATCATACGTCCTGCCTAAGCAGATAACGCCGCCACCAGGGCTTAATAACATATCGTCACCTCCGCAGCTGTGCAGAAGTGGCTGATGCCTCTGCGCAAGTTCAGCTTCCGGATGCGGATGGCGTGCACCCAAAGACGTTGGAAGTTCCTGCCATGAGTTTGGCAGCATCGCTAGCAATTAACTTTCAACGATGTATGAACGTGGTGCAAGTCCCCACGATGTGGAAGCACGGAAACAGCACACCAATCTACAGAAGTGGTAGTCGCGCTGAACTAGCAAATTATCATCCTATAACACTAATTCCTGTGGGCTCCAAGGTCATGGAGTACATTGTAGCTGAGGCTTTGATGGGGTATCTGGAGAACAACAAAATTCTCGTTCCGGAGCAACACGGATTTTGCCAAAATCGGTTCTGTACCACTAATCCGTTGATTGCACGTACAAGCTGGAAGGAATCTGTAGACACTGGTGTGGCAGTCGACGCGGCCTACTTGGATTTCTCAAAGGCATTCGACCGTCTAGACCATTGCATTCTACTCCACGAACCCCAGAAATATGCAATCCGCGATCCTGTTCTGGGCTGGATAGGGACTTTCTCGCGCAACGTCACCTGAATTTGAAGTTCCGAAGAAACCTGTCGGAATCCATCGAAGTTCAGTGTAACGTACCTCAAGGCTCGGTACTCGGACCCCGCCTGTTGTTGGTTTACATAAATGATCTCGTTAGCGTGCTATCTTCCAACAGTGTACTATTTGCTGGGGCGTTAAATATATGGCGTACTATAGTTGCAGTGGAGGAACACAGTGTTACAGGACGACCTGGATAAAACGTGCACACGATCCATCGAAAACATGCTACATTTCCACGTCACCAAGCGCAAAGTTCTCAGCACCTGGTGCAGGCGTATTCGCAAGTAGTGCCCAGGGCCACAAATTCAGCCGCGAGCTTCTCATGAGTGAGACCTCGGCGTGCTAGTTCAAAATGACTTCGGATTTTTGAGGCAGACTGAAAAGCAGCTAAAAAAGCAAATCAGTACCTCAACCTCCTACACGGAACCTTCGGGAAGTTTGACCCTTCCGTCTTTCCAAATATGATTAGTGCGTACGTGAGACCGCACCGGGAATACGCTATTCAGGCGTGGCAACCCTGGCTCAAGCACCATCTCCCCGCGCTCGATAGTGCGCAACTTAGGGCAACGAAGAGCGTCAGAGGTTTGTCCAGCCTACACTACCCACACAGGCTGAAGGCTCGCAAAATATACAGGGACGATATCGGCATCTAAGGGGCGATCTCGTGATTGTGTGGCTGATCCTGAGAAACTCCAACCACCCATGCCATTCCCTTCTACTACTCAGTCAAAACACCCCGCCAAGAGGTCACCAGTTTAAGCTGGTCATGCAGTACAGCCGAGTGGAATGTCGGCGAAACTATTGATCCCTCCGAGGGTTACAGCCTTGGAATGCCCTCCCGGAACACGTAATTACTGCACCCACCCTCTCCCTTTTCAGAAAGCGCCTTGACGATACTCTGTCACATTTACACTAAGTGCAATAGCCCATGACCATAAGACGCTGGCAATAATGCAAAACAGACAGTGCCTAGTGCCATAACCCTAGCCGTGCATAAGTCACTACAAAGCCCTTGCACAGTTTGATGAACGCTACCGCTGTATAAACTGGATTTTTGTATCCCGTCGACCCAAGGTAGCTGCACACTAGTAAGCGTTGTCCTTGCTATTTTAGTTTTCTCGCCTATTACGTGATCAGTAACCACTTCCCTTGTTGCTTTGTGTGCGTACTTTCTCCTTTCAAAAGTAGTGTAAGGATAAAAATACCTGCACGGTGCACCTCTGAGGACGTACCTGCGACTCTCTCATGGGCACGGAATTGTTACAGAACAAAGAAATCGCCCGCACTTCGTAATCCCGACACACGAACGGAACCCAGAAAACTAATCAAATCAATACAATTCACTTGAGTCATCCGACTTCAACAGCTCCATCCACTTGCGGTCGACTCCGAAGGAGATTACGCAACCATGGGAAACCAATTGGCGAAACTTGACTGCAAATATCCGCGAGGGTAATCGGTCAGACGCAGTGTTTTCAACCTCATATCACCAGTCGGCAGTGTTCCAGGACGCGGTGGGTCTTCGTCTGGCAAGCGCTTGCCCTACGAATTGCCACAAATGTCTGTTTAACAACACTGCGACGTGGCGGATGTGACTCGCCACTCAATAAAGTCACCGCCCCTAACACACATTGGCAAGTTGACCGATACCACATTTACAAATTCTGTGCACATATCTACTCCCGTACGAGCACGCCTTCATATTTGCTTGTGACATGCCACTATTCTTAAATATTGTTTCAGCTTTTCTTCATGCTTCACGCACCCGACTTGCACTGTGTACACAACTTACTCGGACTAGTTCCTCATCAACATGCTCCACATTAGTGATGGGACTTTTATCTCTACATCTTGCATTCAATGAACATAGACTTCATACAAACTTTGGGCCATATGGGCTCACACTACTGTCTCTAACTGTACTACAACCGCGCTTGTCCCTGCTAATCATGCTATGGTGTACAGTATTGCAATATTCAGATCATACCCAAAAGGCATACCTCGCTTTGTCGAGAATAAGATATTTATTTATTTATATGGCAGCGCAGTTAAATCTGTACCCGACTAAAATGACGACTCCATAATCACCTGATATACCTTCTCGCACTCTAAACACCCTACGGGACGCGTCAAGCACCCGCTTTTTTAACTGTTATAAACCATGGTTCATTGTTCTCGTGTGACGCCGTGACTGCTTGTGGGTTGCAATATGAGGTCAATATACTCCATCTCAAGTGTCTCTGTACGCACCCCCACTTGTACTGCTGCCGCCTACAGATAAACGCGCTGAGATTCAGGCCAGTCATCAAGGTTGATTCCGGAACAGTGACAAAACGTTGTGACATCCAAATCGAAATGTTTGGGTACGGGCAGCATGCTAGACACCGATGAATTGGTTGACGTATGTTAGCCGTCAGAACAAATGACCTAGGGGAAATAAATAGTAACACACGATGGACTGCCGAGTGGTTCTACATCCAAGTTGCTTTTCGCTTACCTCGGACAGGAGACGAGTATGACGGGCTCCGGTTTTAACTTATGGATAACCTGTAGTATACCTAATCGAACTATTTCCCTGCTAACTTGAAAAGTTGCTTACTCCATCTATGTCATTTAGTTTGTCATCTATATTCTATATCCCATATGTAAGTCGCTTTTGGGCAAATGTTCATTGTAGCATAATTACCTACCGACTTGGTGCGATGTGGTATCTTTATTTCACACGCCTAGGACGGATGAGCCATAGGTAACCTAACTTATTTCGGCTGCTTTAACTCCGTTACATTTCGCGATAACCTCACATGTTGCACATTACCATCTTGTATTCGTCCTGACCTATGCTATGCCATTCTTGCTACCTTCTCAAGCAGAATCTAGTATGGGTACTTATCAAGACAGTGAACTACGGCGTCTTTCCTTTCGTATTATTATTCGGCCGCGATTCACATTACTACGTCAGCTCCATGGTATTACTCACCAGACTAAACCCCTACATTCTGCTCTTTAAAACCGAGTTGTAGGTTACCTAACCCTAGCTTGACCAGCTGCTCCAGGATAATTAGAAAGACTTTTAGAGAGCCGGTACATCAAAGAATAATGGTTCAGTCCCTCCACGAGTCTATTCTTAATTAACTTGCGTGCGGTGTTTCCGAGCGATTTGTGTGCTTGATACGGAGCAGTGCTAGGGTGGCAAATTATGGTGTATATTTCCAGTTCGAATGATACGTTTGAATCGAAAGTTATCCTCACTTGGCCGCTTACAGTACGCTTAACGTGTCAAGTTTGATATTCGGAACATAATGCGCAACGATTGTCCATTATGTGACCTAATTGGATTATGCATTCAAAGAGTAATGTCCCTGGAAATTCTGTGGCAAGTGAACAATGCCGACAATCAACAGACTAGCGATTAGCATGCTGTCGCTATTTCCTTTTCCACTCCGCAGGCTAGTGACGAGAGTGAGCATGGTTATAGTTCCATTCGTCCCTCAGCCATACACAGTTTGCCGGGGTTTATGAATACCCACCTACTAAACGGATGGAGGGCAGACGTGCGGAGACGTCTACTAGAAGTTGTATTGCACGTAACCAATTTTGTAGTTGGACTAAGTAGAAGGTTGCACCTAACGGAAATGGTACTTCAGTGTGTCAGTATACCACACAGAAAAGGAATCGACGCATAACGACCACCACTTTATAAGCACCGAATGGCTGCGTCCGAGACTACGATATACATCGTTAGCAAATACCTTATGACTACAGTGGAATACAGGTCGGAAGGTACAAACGGTTGAGCACTTGGACATTTGCACACAAAAATGGCGAACACGGTTTGGAAAGTCGGGTGTTTGACGGTGGGCAGCGGGACTTAGTCGATGTCACCCGTTAATACCAAAGGCTGCTCATCAAGCGTTCTTTAGAATGTGCATATACCTCGAACAAAAGATGGCCGAACCGGTCGGAGCCACAGCGAGCCAGAAGTGGACACTGCATCGCATTAGAATGCTATGTGAGCTCCCCCATCGACTACGCAAAACAGACTGCACATGTAGAGGGTAAAACCGAAATACACACTGTTCCGCTCTACTAGTATTTTAGTTATCATTCCACCTGGCAGTTGCTTCACCACTGCTATATCGGGTTCCTTCAAATATGAACGCCCAAGATTTAAGGCTGGTACGTCTAAATGTTGAAGAAAACATCAATAGTTCGTATTGGGTACTTATTGTCATGCTTGCGAAAGTGGTTGGTAGCCTGACCGCCAAAAGAATCCTATACTCGTTTGTCGTACCATTGACCCATGATTTCTAATGTGTCTCTGTCCATTGCGTGACAGCTCACACTTAAGTTTGGCTAAACGCATGTGCATATGTTGTATTCGAACTGCCCTTGGACACGGATGACACCAATTCATGTATATATGTAGACTGAATGCATCCAAGGAGGGTGCTCATCCGCCTTTGGACGGCTACCTTAGTGCAGGGAAACGGCACGCTAACAAACCGAAAATAACATTACCAGAACGTGAGGTAGGTGAGCTTATAATAACGTCATATTAATTTCAGCTATGGCGAATTCAAGGCAAAGTTGATCGAAGCGAGCTCCGTGGACTGATCAAAAGGGCGGTTGCTCAGGTGCAAGAGAAGTTACTATTGCACGCGAAATAGAAGCAGAATGCATACGCTCCCATTCGACTTACTAATCCAGGCCAATAATGCTGCGTGTGTGGTAGGTTTGCTTGCGTGCTGAGCAATCTTGCATTTCAGAAGTAGATGTTGTTCCAGCTCCCCTGTGTGGATGCGCTTGCTGTGAACTTTGACAAGGTGCCTACCTTTCTATTACACAATACCCTGTCAACCCTGGCTCTAGGAAACGGTCGGTTGTTGTTGGAGGGGACGGAGTGCCCTGTTCTCGTGACTGCGTAAATTTTAAAACGTGGTTCCATCGAAAGTGGAACGGGCTACTGCCCAGCCACCGCCTTAGTGCGCAAGATTTTATGCAGTAATGTGTCTGTTCTGCTTTTTGAGGATGTGTGCACCAGCTACGTCTTTGAAACATGGCACCCGGGCAATGCCTCCCGGTCTTATTCCTGCGGGTTTACACCGGATATGGGGTGCGTGGGTGGAACTGTGGGTGGTGCAGCGCAAGCCACCCCTGGTCCCCTTCGTTGGCGCCAAATGCCTGTGGTTGTCCCCATAGAGACCAAAGTGAGAGGCAACTCCGGATACGGATCCCGCCAAAACATATATATATATATATATATATATATATATATATATATATATATATAAGTATTCCTTGGATAGACCAGCCGCTGGCAGCACATGTCCTCTTATTTGCCTTCTAAAGGTTCCTATGAGAGCATTAGGCTTAATTGGACAGGATGCTGTACCGTGGGTCGGCTAAAAGTGGATTTTGTCCAGCTTTTGGCAGACCAATAAAAAGCTTGCTAGCGCTGACCAACAGAAATTCACCACTATGCGTGGCAATCCAGTAGCTTCATAAACCATGCTTGCCTACCATGGACAGCCGAATACGGACCTCACGCTACTACGCACTTAGTACCTAAGGAATATCTTGACGGTTCGGACCTAAGGTTCACGCAGTACGTGTTACCGTATTTCCTGGACTTGGAAACACACCTGGTCGGAGCTTCATGCTGTTGGTCGGAAGGCGGAATGAAGCTTACATCGCACTTGAGAACATCACAAAGCGAAAGAAAATGACAACCTGATTATGAGAATGCCTTATATACGTGGTGTGTAGTAAAAAATCGGGATTTTAGCAAAAAGCGGCATTGTCAAGATGGTTGATCTGCTTCGGCGGTTGACAACGTAGGAGGCAAGGAAACAATAGACGCACCTCGTTCGCACTGCATACTTAACTTTGCTCAACAGACGGTCGCTTGTGCCGTGCAGAAGGCAACCACGTTTTGAGGTGGTGTGTAATGTCAGTATCTGAGGCTGCATTACCCATGCGTTGCCGAATTCTGCCTTTGTAGTTTTTACGGATTACTGTAAGTCAACCTACCCAGTACAACGCCGTTCATATCTGTTCGCCTGAATGCTGACATACTTCTGCGCCTGCAATTGATCTCCGCGGCAACTGATCTGATCATTAGCCGCTCCATGGTACCCCGGACGCCGAGTGGCACGTTATCACCGTGCACGACACACAAATGGTTGAACTGAAAGTCTTTCAACAATGAGATGAACATACGACTCTGGTTACGGAATCTGGCACCTTCAGCGGTTCATCATATCTCTTAAGCTTACTGAGAGAGCTAGATAGCAGACAAAGTCCCGGTGCAAAACTTTGGGACTGTCGTTGCAGCATCCGCAACATGGCTTCGGACCTACGGCGATGGCCGACCAGTTCTGATCGAATGCGACATAGTTCATCTAAAAATAAAGTTGAGTGCATTAAAATGTGTCTACGACACCTTACCTTTAATCGCCTTCAGGTCATGCAGTACCTCTAGATTGGATAAATAGCTAAATAAATGGTATAATCTCGGTAAAGCGAGACACACCTGCAAAGACGTGATAAAATATGTATATATGCATAGCTTCTTTGGAATAGTAAAACATCTCCTTTTAATGAAAGGAATAAACAATAGGCTGTGGCCCATACGAGTGAGCATATGGTCAGCTAATAGTCAGACCAAGGAACATGATGGCGATGTGGCGCGCAAAATTCATTCATAACTGTTGCGTCATGATACAAGTTGAGGGCAATTTCGCCATGTAGCGATGCATGAGCACAAGAGCCCAAACAAGGTTTTGGTGAAATCAATGACCCTTACGAAGTCGGGATGATCTGTGCTCCATCAAAGCTTTCTTCCTGGTGAAATCAGTTGCGCAGGTTGGATGTAGAAGGCTGCGGACTGCGTCAGAGTGAAATGGTTAGCTGTGACTTTATTTTGTGTCGAGTCACATCCTCCACGTTGCAGCGTTGTTAAGCGGACATTCGTGACCTTTTATAGGGAGAACGCTTGCCAGGCGAAAACCCACTACGTCCTGGAACACTGCCGTAGCTTCCGTTGAAAAGTACTGCTAGTCATCTATGCAACATATAGACCGATTTTGCACTCTATTATTCGCAGTCGGTTGACAGCCAAAATTCTTCCTTGGTTCGCCGAATGGCGTAGTAACGGTCCTGCAATAGTTGCTGAAGCCGGTCAATGAGGTAAAAGGGTCGCAGATTCGAATGATGATGATGCAGGTGAGTAAACACATTGTTAAAAATGGCCGGCCTTTTCTTTTATATCCTTGTCCGGCTCGCAAACCGTAACCGGCTATCCACGCTGGACATGTCATGGGACGGTGAGTGCAGTTGTTATTGTGGCTGAATATGTCAAAACAGGCGAAAATGACATTCACCAATAAGTGGATTCGGAATTCCTTCAAATATAAGTGTAATTGTCTTTGTGGCCAAGTGAAAACTCCATGGAAGGCCATCGGAAAAGCCACTTATACGAGCGCAACGCTGTCCGTGAAATGACGTCAGAAAAGCTCCAGGTGACTGGAGAATCGGAATGTTTGAGGCAGTGAAGGTAATCACGCCAGAATTTTTTGTCTTCGGTTGTGGAACAGAGGATCCATGTAAATATATAATTAATGGTGAGTAAATTGTTATACTGTGAGTATGAGGCGAGCTAAACCCATTTGTTTAGACCCCGTAAAGGTAGCGTCTCCAGAAAAGAGGAAAGAGCTACATTTGGAACGATGTGTAGGTTCTTCATCTCCCGGAAAAAGGATCAAGCGTTTATACCAGCTGGCTATTGAGGATGGGTCAACCAGCCCCAGTGGATAAACCTTATTTTCGCGGTTGTAACTGGAAATCTCGGGGAAAAACGGGCAACGGACAAGAGGCAGCCAAACAGGAAGACAGCAATGAATCAAAAAGCACTAACACAGACTGGTGGCGCGCAACGGTGCCTATGATACATTAAAACTTATGTAATGTTGTTTAGTATACATGATTTTAAGCGCGTTCTTTACATCACGTCGCTAGTTTGACTCAGACTACAAGTACTAGGTGGGAAGAAGGTTCTGCACGCGCAGGGTCAAAAGCCCGATATAATAAAGCGTGTTATCAAAAGTTGAGCGAATAATACGATTGTTGGAGAGAAACATGTAAACCGATGATGATGACAGCAATCCGAATGCGAGAGGCATCTTAGGTGAAACTAAGGACAACTGGTTTGAGACCGAATGCGGGAGCAACCTGGGTAAAGCAACGTTCCAAGAGGATAAGGAAATTCAAAGAATCAGCTAGGGACGGATGAATGCGGACGGTAGTGAGAAGAGTAATTCGTAAGAGTAGTTACGCTAAGGCGCTCATAATCCGTAGTCCAAAAGCCGCCAGAATCTAGAGAAAAGGGTCACAGAGGGCCAAAACTGCCGTGGATTGTGAGTAGTTATCCCACGTAAGATCACACTAATAGGCAGATGCGAACATAATGTAAAGAGCAGAGGCATAAGAGGAGAGGTATATGAGCATAATAATGGTAGTAATAGTCAAGAATCACTTAGCAATGGTTTGAGTGCAGCCAGTAATCAGCAGCGAGGTCGGAGCGGAGTAGACCATCCGCACGAGGATAACTTGGTTTGGCGCAATGAGTGTAAACCGTGGGAAGAAAAATGGAGCGCAATGACGGAGAAGGCCATGGATAAGAGGAAAATAGATGCAACAAGAGATTAGACGTAAGTGGAAGAGAGCGACGTTGCTGTCAGACCATGGTCGGAAATGGCACTGCCATCTAGAAGTAGTAGGGGTGCAAAAGAACGTTCAGATAAGAATAGTTTAGTCGGCAAAAGGAGATTGGGTCTTACAACTGTGGTGAGAGCAACTGTGGGGGAAGCGGAAATTGACGAGTTAAATATCAAAGAGGCTATATTATACAGGCGTGCTCACGTCAGGCAAGCTTCACAAAGCGCGGGAGACCGATCAGACGACACTTATTAGTCGGTGCATTGAGATTGAGTCCGACAGATATAATGGCAAGAAAATAGAGAGGAGCAGCAGTAAGGGGTAGGGGAGACAGGAGGAGGCTGTTCCGACTTTGGAGGAGCAAGTTCAGCAGATTCTTGAGGGGATAAAAGCTGCTTTCGGTATGCAGAGTCTAGACCGTTCACCTCCCTGTGGTCTGGAAGAGGACACGGAGAAGCAGATTAGTCAGATGAGGTTACGTCAAGGAAGAGCACTGAGGCTTGGCTGCCCAATTAAATACAAAGAGCGCAGTGTGATGACAGTCAGGATGAACAAGTTTTCTGCTAGAGTGTGGAGAAGCCAACGATGCACTCCTGCTCAGGAATATGAATTGTTCAGTTCTGCTCAATCACCGGTAATATCCCGGTAGTCTGAGAACTCAGAGGGCCGGAGACCGAACAGACGAGGCTAGATTAGTCGACACATTCGGTGGTCTGGTAGTAGTTCCAGAGAATTTGTCTGGAGAGGAAGAAGTCGTCCCAGGGTGATGCTCAGAGAAGGGAGGAGAAGATGTCCCAGTTGCTGCTCTGGAGGGGCCGAAATACCTCATATTTTGTGGCTGCATGGTGACGGGATTTAGGGAGCGCGAGGGACAGTTTCACCACCTTGTGGTCGCTGCCCGGTATATTGTCTTACACGCTGGCGCATGCGTGCGGGATACCGTTAGTGAATATAAGGTCCAGTGTGGTCGATTGTCTAGTCGGTACATTCACATGCTGTGTCCATTCATGAGTGGAAATAGTGTCAACAAGGGCCCTGTACTTGAGTGGAACTGACTGTCTGAGCAACGAGACATCAGGCTTATTGAAGTCTCCAGCAATAATCTTATAGCGTGCAGGCAGAAATGAGACTTCCTGAAAGCGTCTGATTAATTTGTTAACGTTAGCACAAGAGGAGTGTTGTGGGTTGTATAAACAGACTATCAAGAGGTCCAGATGACCTCCAACGGCCTGAATCCAGACTGAGTCTTCAGGGTTGCCAAAAGATATAGTGTGGAAAGATGATGCATAAAACTCGTTCTTGAAGTATATGAGGCATCCGCCACCACGTTTACTGGTACGTACATTGCAGACAGTTGTGTACCCTAGAATGTGGAGCGGTGCGTCAGAAGCGTCGGCCAAGTGCCATGTTTCAGTTGTCAACACCATATGCGGGCTCGACAAGAGGATGGAGGGGACTAGAAGGTGCATTTTATTTCTAATAGATCGTACGTTGAAGAGGAAACTGTACAAGCCGTATTCGCATCGTCCCGTCATCGGGTCGTCAGGTACCGTAGTAGGGTCGTAAAAAGACAGTGGTGGAGGCGTTTCCGATACACTATTATCTACAGTTCCCGGGTTGCTTACATTAGGCGATGTGGCATCAAGTACTGGTTCTACTTGTATGGGGACAACTCCAACAGGTGTGGCAGTCAGCAGATGTGGGCGAGGGAGGGTGTATGTGCTTGAAGAATGTGATGTGGCGGGCCGTGTCCCGGCAAGTTCGATAAGAAAGGGGTTGTAACAGGCTGGAAAGATTTGGGAAGCTCTATCCGCATTGGCAAACATTGACATGGTGCCCAGGATGTGGGGTAACAAAGGCACGGAATGGTGTGGATATGGGGGCTGTCCGTTAGGTGTTTTCAAGACAGAAACTGGAGCCGGAGTGAAAGTGGAGTGAGAATAGACAGTATTAGGGCGAAAATAAGATGGGTAGGTGTTACTTACTTTGCTAGCGACCTGATAAGGAAATGTGTAGTGTGGGAATTAGAAACTGGCAAGGCATTCTCTCTGAATTGGCATGATGTTGGATTGCTCAAGAGGACGTTCGTCGGTAGAATGTTTGAAGGTTACCAAATGGGGGTCGGTAGAAGGCAGTCATGAAGCTGAGACTGGCTGTAGACTGTTGTTTGCAGAAGGTGCAAAAGTTGTGCTAGATGGAACTGCATAGGTTGATATGTATAAGGCGGGCCGTGTCCCGCATTGCCCCATAAAAGGGGGTAGAATTCACGGGGGCCAGGGTAAACTGCCTTGGATGAGGTGTGTATTTGTTCTGGTTTGTACGGTCATCTTGCAGGTAGGTAGGTAACTCGCCTCATTAAGCAAACCATTCGGATGCTTCCGACTACGCCTAGTCCGCGACACATGAAGCTCATGTGCTCGCAAGTAAGCGGTGTTGCGACTAGAAATGACTTGTTTAGCAAGTTGTTTTGCCGGCGCAATTGGTGTATGCAAAACGGTATGGAGAAATGACGAAGAGGAGCTGCTTACCCTGGTGCGGTTGCGGCCGCGATCGAGTCCTGTGATTTGTGGCTTTGCAAGTAGATAAGTCTTGTGAGGTAAGAAGATGCGTTGAGGCATTACCACATTCATAAATGAAGGTGACTTCTGCGGCGATCTGCGCTGCTGTTCATCTGCGTTTTGCTTATTGGATTTGACGGTTTGATGGTACCGCATTGGCTTTGATAGCCGTGCGTTGTGGCTTTCTCTGTTGTTAGGTTGGCGTGAGATTTTCAAGGTTCTCTGCGTTGGGAGCCAAGTACAACTCTTGGATCCGTTGTTGTCATTAACCAGCAGAACGGAAGCATCGGGCTTTTCAAGCAGATAACGTTTTCGTTGTGGGATGCGTTGGGGCGTTACTACATTCATAAAAGGAGGTGATGGCTGCGGGGATCTGCGCCTCAATGCTACTGCGCTGTGAATATTGGAATCGGCGTTGTTTCTGTGCCATGCTGGGGTTGAAAGCCATGCTTTAGGGCGTTTCCTGTTTTGCGTTGACGTGAGTTATTCGAGGCACTTGGGGTTTGAGGCCGATTGCGACAATTAAGCTGATTGTTGTCAGTGGGCAAGCAAACAACAGGATCAGGCTTATACCTCTGGTCTACAAGGCGTAAAGTAGCCTAAACACCCATGCTTGAGTTGCCATATGACGTAGCACTTGCAGTATCAACGGCACTAACGGATAGTGAGGGTGAATAGGACCTGTTCAATGCAGACTGAAAGAAGCGTCCTGTTATGGGGGATTTCGCGGTGAGAGAGTGTTTCTGCTTAGGGTCGGTAATAGCAGACACTGGAATAGCCAAGTTAGATACCAGTTAAGAATGCGATTAGATGGTTGATTAGGTGGGACGTCAGTGTCATGCATGTCTGAGTAGCTACAAGTCACATCGCTGGTAGAGTCGATGGTTATAGCAGTCCGTGCAGACGAAGCTGTTTCATTGACTTCAGTCCAAGGCAAGCTTCATGCTGTTTCGGGTTTTGTAATCGAAGTGAGATCTTGTTTTGGAGACAAGTCGATGTCTATCGTTGGCACGATGGTCCGTTGGGCCGCAGATTTTACAGATGAGTCAATAAGAGTTTTGCACTTGCCCTCTGGCTTGATTGATGACATTAAGGATCATTGAATAGGGGTTTTGTCAGGCTTAATGATAATCGGCCCAAGGTTTTCCCCCGTGGACACCGTCAGCCTACGGCCTATAAATGCCTCAGCAAGTTGTGGAGTAGGGAAGTCAAAACTATGGGGCAGGTGCGAGTTTTACCGGACTTGCGCAACCGCTTGCACGCACAGCGATCTGGTTGTGTGTTGCATACACACAAAAGAGAACACGTCACTTTTTCAAGTGGCAAGCGATCAGGTACGTTCTGGAAACGACGTATACGTTCCGCTACGTCGACGCTAAGTACTGCTAATAACTCGCCAGCGGCATTCAGTTCATTTGGATTATCAGTTTTCATTAATACCGACCGAACCGACAGCGGTTTGGGGTTCTCAAAAGTTGCAGTCATCGCACGCAGCTCATTTTAAGCATGCTAAACTCATTTTCTGATTGGTGAATTTTGACCTGAGCTGCACAAAGTGGGTCATCAACCATGGCCCTGCAATCCTTCACCACGGATGAATATGCTGAGAGTGCTCTCGTTGCTGCTGTTTGCACTGCTCTCTTTGAGGAAAAAGGGATTAAAACCTTTAGCACGCATTGGTCAGGAATAAACAAAGAATGACAAAACAATAAACAGCGTGAAACCTGTAAAAATTGGTAAGACGCGAAAAACGATCGAGAGTTGCAAAAGCGATGATCGAGGTAGTACAGAATACATTCTGCTGCTGATTAGTAACACAAAAAGGCCGACAAAGTGGTTATACGCAATTTTCAAAATCTGAACAGCAACGCAAAGATACGCACCGTTTCAAATTCAACGTCAGCAATTGCAACATCAGCAATAACAGCCGGCTCGATTACTGTTTAATAGAGGCAGTATGAATGCGATGCTTACGCTTGCTTGTTGTTGGCCCTGAACGTGATGAACTTATGCCACTGAAGAGTGAAGTGGCCGCACTTGCGTATGTGGCTGCAGCAAGCCTCTTGGGTTTGTTAAGACGCTCGGAATCTTCGTCATCTGAGCTGGAACGGACGCGCCGGCGTCTAACGGGAAATTAAAAAGACCATGCGTACATAGGACGCTTAGCTGAAAGACCCATAGGAGTGGTATCGTCTGTGAATGGCAGCATGCTGCGCTCTGATTGACCTTCCATTTCCCGGGCATGCTGGAAGCTAACTAACGTGGGGGATTAGGATCAAGCAGGCTTACTCGTGCTAACGATGATGGACATAGCAGTGCTGGCCTCCTTGGCATCTGGGAGCAGTGTGAGTTTCCACGGAAGGTATTTGAGCGTACTCACTTCTATAAGCCAGGTATTACTGACAATTATCATCATCATCATCATACAGGTGGGGAACACCTTAGCTACCGCGCCTCAGTACATAGAAAAAACGAGGATAAATGCAACTGGTACAAGTTGGTTAAGCTACCGGTTACGGATGGGCATCGTTCCGGTAAGCTACCAGCCGGCTGCTGGCACCAAAAAGTTACTATGCAAACTGATATAAGGCTAAATAATAAGATCGTGGTTAGAGGGTAGGCCAACAGGGCTGGGGTGGGACAAGGAAACTCACAGCACGTACGCCACTGAGGTCGGCTCCAAGCCATATCAGCAAGTGTGTCCAACCAAACGTGTTCATCGTCTTTCGGACGCCAACCAGGGAGCCGAGACACTCCAACCGAGGCCAGCTCAGAAGTGAGGGCCTTCATTCCTCTCGACCAAGTCATCGCTTGGCCACCCCTACTTCCATCCACACCCCCGGCGCGCAAACAACACACGTCGCGGGAGTCGGTAAGCTGGCATGCGTAACACGTGGCCGAGCCATCGGAGCCTGATGCGAGAAACAAATAAATAAATAAATAAATAGTATATTCTCGAATTTCCGAGACACACCAGACCAGGCATGATCAACGTTTACAAGCTATTATGTTACGCAACAAACACGTTGCTATGTATGTAATCGGCAGTTAGCCGAAGGTTGTGCAGGCTTTGGAAATTGTAAAATTAATCTTGAGGTATAAATTCGTCAAAACATGGCGAAAAGTTGGGTTCTAGTGTGCGTAGTGTAAACAGGCTAAGCATTCCGTTTGTAGAGAAAACTTGTCAGGAAAATATTACAGTAGGATTCTGGTCGGCTTGCCAGTATGTAGTCGTGGGCAGTGACTTTATTCAGTGGCGAGTCACATCCGCCACGTCGCAGTGTTGTTAAGCGGATCTTTGTGGCTTTTTATAGGAAGAACGCTTGACAGGCGAAAACCCACCACGTCCTGAAACACTGTCAGAAATCCGTTTGTACACTAATGTAAAACTGGCAGAGCGGCTCGTCTACTGATTTAATCCTCGTTTAACCGCCATCAATTGCCTTCTAATTTCCTCTGTTAGCTGAACAGGTTATTTTTGGTCGGGTCGGCCATAATGGCTGAGGCCTATGGAGGGTTAGACCTTTGTCATCCTTGTGTCCAGGTGAGCATAACTTCCGATTCTTGCGTCTAAATTTCTCAGGATTATGTATACTTCGCAGGAGTATGAAGGCGTCATGTCCAGCTACCATTACTGGACGACGGTCATGGTAGTGAGTGCATTTTTATCCACTTGTTGTACAGCCGTGTTCTATGTAGGTCCTTGGGGGTTTCTATGTCCTGTCCCAGGCACAAGCTCTTTCACGGTCCGATCCCAGCTCCCCAAGAAGTTCCAGACCTCGGAGAAAGGGAAGGTGAGAGACAAACAAGGCCGCAAAGAACAGACGTGGGAACAAGCGTTATTTATGTCCTATGGTCTAACATTTAGAGGAAACATATGATGTACAATGTGTAACAATGATTACGCTAAAAGTGTCTTTTGAATATTCATCGGAAGCAAAGCCCTATAGGTTGGTTGCTACCGTATACCTTGGATACAGAGCGTTGCGCCGTTGAGCAAAGAAAACACAGGATCAGTTTGCTATGATGCAACTGTTGCGTGGGATGATTCGCTGGGGAGCGTAGAATATGCTGACCCAGGGAAAGCCAGTGAGTCTGTTGGACTCATACATAAATAAATAAATAAAGTTTTTATTCTCGACAAGGCGAGGCACGCCTTTACAGGCATGATCATTATGACAACAATGCGTGGTCTAGAATGTGCAAGAATAAGTTATGTTGGCCGTACCAGTGTACGTTTATGTAGGGGGTATGTAACTATGTAACTGTGTGTGTGGGTGTGTCACTGTGAGGTTCCTGTTTGTAACCGTGCTGCTCTAACTTTGACTCTCATACCGTCGGCAATGCTCGAGTAGAAGATGGATGTCCGTGCGTTGGAAAGGATTATTCGGATACCCACGGGGCAGTGACTTTATTTTGTGGCGAGTCACGACCGCCACGACACAGTGTTTTTAAGCAGACATTTGTGGCTTTTTATAGGGAGAATGCTTGCCAGGCGAAAACCCACCACGTCCTGGAACACTGCCGCCGAAGCATTTGCTGGAACGGGTCAAACCCGAACCACCCAGCTGGCACCACAAGGAGTTTGTTCGGCTAGCCAGCAAAAGTAGCAGCGAATAATTGAGGAATGAACCCCTGTAAATGAGAAGCTAAGGGGCGTCTCTGTACTGACCAGGTGAGAGAGTGCCGAATTAAAAAGCTAAGAAGGGCTAATTGACGGAAGGACAGCGAATAGCCAGAATACATGCGTACATTAAGGTTGCTCAGGATATCAGAACCTGAGGCCTAATCGCAGCAGCCAGAGTGCTAGGGTAATAGTGCCAAGCTGGATAGAGCCTTGGACTGCTAGCCCGAGACTTGGAGTACTGCAGGTAAAAAAATGCCTAAGACAATACAGCAAGTAATGGGTAGATAAAGGTCTAGAAATGTAAGGCAGAAGAGCGGCTTACGCTGAATACCTGGATATGCTTGCACGACAGAAAAAAGCTAAGAGAAGTTTCGCGATAGAATGACAGCGAACAAGTAAAGCGCAAGCATACAAAGAGGTTGTTAGATAGTTAGAGCATAATAGACTACGACTCATCGACGCGCAGCTAATCAAATCATGCGGTGGTGCTAATGGAGTATAATTAAGAAGGCCTGAGCCGGGAGAAGCCAGTGAGAGAGCTGTACTACCGTCAGTTAGGTGTCGCGGATGAGCAATAGCATTTAGGTGCGGCCTTTTAATTGCTAGTGGACAACTGATTAGGGCAACAGACAGCAAGTGTATGTGACGCACGCAGTCCCAGGGATTAAAGCTTGGAGGGATAAAGTGTGGACCTCAGCAGCTCAGTATATGCGCAAAGATGATAGTAGCTTATGAAGAAGGACTGCTGCTAAACACGGGAGCCAGAGGTAAGACGAGGAACAGTTAGGGTCGCTGTAAGTGTGAGTATCAGTGATCAGCAATGGAATTTGCATGAAGCCTTTTAGTTGCTAGTGTATGCCCATAATTACCTATAATCAATCAGCAAAGAGCGGATGTATGTGACGCAGACAGTCACAAAGAATGTTCGAGATAGAAGAGAGCGGCTCTTAGCAAGCTCCAGAAATGCGTGGAGCTTACGACCACTAGTTGCTGCTAAGCAGAAGTGCTTAGGTTCAAGAGGATCGACAGAACATGGCGCTGCGAGAAAATTTCGGTGGCCTGATGTAGCCAGTCCATTAGGCTATTTGGTTACAAGTGAATTGCTACAGTGTCACAGAACACATCAACAAGCCAGCGAAGGTAAGTGATACAGACAGTCTGGGAGATTACAGGATGGAGAAACGAGGAATGTCTCCTAGTAGCTCCGGATAAGCTCAAAGATGTGTGGAGCCTACAATGAATCTCTGCAGTAGACGTAATGAAGATAAGAAGAACGAAGGATAATTGTGCTAAGGGAGAGAACCGGCAGACAGCATCTGGATTCCATTGAACCTTCTAGTTATTTATTAGATACAGTGACAGAAGAAGTCAACAAACCAGTGAAGGTATGTGATGCTAACAATTCAAGAGAGTAAGTGGGAGAGATACAGAGTGGCTCCTAGCGTAGATATGTATGCTAACTACTATGACTAGCTGCAGCTGAAAAGTGGTGACGTAGATAATACGAAGAGCTGATACTGATGCAAGGCGAGATAGAGCGTATCCACGACTAGCAATTGCATTGGGGTGAAGCCTTCTAGTGGCTAGTGGATACCTTATGTGTCCCAGAATAAGTCAGCGGACAGCAATGGATGTGGCGCAGACAGTCAAGAAGCATGAATGTTGGGAATAAAAGAGGGTGGCGCTTAGCAAGCTCCGGATATGCGTAGAGATGCATGGAGCCTACGACCACTAGTTGCTACTAAATAGAAGTGCTGAAGTTAAGAGGATCGACAGAAAATGGCGCTACGAGAAACTTTCAGTGGCCTGATGTAGCCATTCCATTAGACACTTTGGTCACAGGTGGATTCCTACAGTGTTTGAGAATACATCAACCAGCCAGCGAAGGTAAGTGATACAGACATTCTGACAGATTACAGGATAAGGAAACGAGGAATGTCTCCTAGTAGCTCCGAGGTTAAGAGGATGGGCAGAAAATTGCGCTACGGAAACTTCCGGTGGTCAGATGTAACCTTTCCATTAGGCAGTTTTGTCACTAGTAGTTTGGTCTCCCAGTAGCTTCTTGGGTGCTGAGTGGTTCATTTTCTTTTCCTGTGCCATAAACGAGGCGTCGAGCACGCTCGTTGCGCACGCGGTGTTCCCACCAGATGTGAACTAAATTACGAACGCACCGGTGGTCGAACTTAACTAGCCTGACAATAGTTATTAAATGATCGGAGTCAAGTAGTTTGACGACGCTGTATCCTTGAAAGGTCCTCATCGCCAATAAAGGAAGTCTTCAACTGTTAGAGTGTATAACTGTGCAGCGTATGGTAAATTACAAGGAAGTCGTTCAAGGGAAAAGCGGTGCACTTGAATAGAATTTGACAGGCGGAAAAGCTACATACGTCATTGAACAATTACGGTGCACAGAAGATGTATTCGGTGGAGAAATGTATGCTATGCGTGAACAGACTACGAAGATTCATGAATTCCAGGCAGTGCACGACCACGTTCCCAAACACCTTCACCGACACATCTGTGAGCATTATGGGGGTTGCATCGATATTGACGATTTTATCCGGTATCACTGTGGAAAACAAAATACCACGGAATGGAAAGACTTTGTGACCCTTTTATGTAGACATCCACCCTTCCACCCGTGCTTGCGTTGCTGAAGGTAGGAGAAGCGCTTCCTCTTTCGACGTACGCTGCATGATTTGAGCAATCGGACACAGGGAAGTATCAATCATGCGCTTGATGGAAAACAAGTGAGGCTCCAATGGAAATGCAGAGAAGCTGTCTAAAGTCTTTATTTTCTCTACTTCAGCAGGCAGATGAACCAGTGCGTGCACGTTCAACGTGACCTCACCGGGGCCGTAAAGAGCAAAATAATTATCCAAAATAGCATGTGGTAAAGGAATAAGGAAATCCCATAAGGCTGTGTGAAGATGAGGGTGGCATATAATACAAATAGCAAATGAGAGCTAGAATGATAGAATAGATTGCCTCAGGCAATGCCCGTTAAACAGGCTAGTCCAATGTACAGCAAAAATTGACGCAACTCAGTCGCGTTCCATGAGCGGTATGCATCCAGTCATCGAGGCTTACATGAAAAGTCGGATGTCCAAGAAGGTCCGAAGTCAGGCAAGCTTTCGTACGCTAAAATCAATCGCTTCCTGCGCAGTCGAAATCCACGGTCTACAAGCGAAATATGCCAGTTTTTAATCGATCTGCGCATTACACCCAAATACACTGAAAGCATATAGTCAGTTGGAAATTCTTCAACCCAAACTACAATCAATGCAACGAAAAGCGGCAGTTGGCTGCCATTACTTTGAACGGTTGCATTAGTTCGCAGTGGGCTATCCGTAAGTGGGTATGGCACCTTGCGGCGCATCTACTCACCACGTTTGGTGCATTTGTCACGGCTGTAATGACCAGAGTGTCCTTTCTTGCGTTTCACATAAGACCGTGCTGGGGTATCACAGATAAGGGCATTCAGGTGGCATAATACTGCGCTTTGCACAGCATGGATATCGTAAATTGGGTCGTTGAAACAATCCATCACCTCATTCGGTTTTGAGGTTCCACCAATAGCACCAACAATAAATGGCTTTTTGAACACTGGCTTTATCACAAGGCACAAAATGGATGCATTGATGAAGCAAAAGGCTGAAATCCGTCACTATGCAATTGATAGTCCACAGTGTCATCAGTCGCAAGCAAAAGTGCAAAGTATGCACGCTGTACACCTCTCAGCAAAATTATGTGACCGTAAGTGCCCGGTGCAACATTTCGAATGCGGAAGTTCCGTGGAGTTTGCATCAGGGTCTGGTAATCCCTTGGCATAATGGCACAAACGGTTGAACAAGCCCCAACAGTAGATGAACAAAAGAGGCAGAAACCTGAGATTATGCAGTAAGTTTTCTCAATTTAAGGACCACTTTTTCGGGGACCCTGTCATATTCACAGGAGTTGGTAACGTTAGCAGAGGACTGCACTGTGTGAGCAATTATAAGTGATATATGTTACAAATCCTCTTACCCTTTTGTCGCTTAACAGCTGACAAAAGAAGCACTTTTTCTTAGCTTAATCTTAATGTCATATATTTTGCTGCACGGTACATTGTACTACGAAACGGAAACGGGGCAGTCAATTGATAACTGTTCGAAGTGGCATGCTGAAAATGAATACAAATCTTTCAAACAAGTTATACTTAGAAAACCCGGATGGTGTGCCTGAAGCAACGCGTTAGCAAGGGTGCTAAACAATAGCGCAGAACAAAGCGGTAGCAGGGACAAATGTTACAAAACCGAACTTGTGCAAATTAAGGGACCTACAGATGCATTTGAACCACAGGTGTTATGTCTAACTAATATCACTTAAAATGCGTATCAATCATTTATTTGTTAACAAATGTTAAACTAAAGGCATTTAGCTGCAAGTAATGCATTATTACCGAACTCGACTGCTGCCCAGGCTCGGAGCGCCGGATAAGCCATTGCTATCAATGATCTTTCGACAGTGATATGTCGATACACACTATTGGATGTGGCTGGATGTAAATTTGGGGCCATCGGACGCATGTGCATGTGTATTATTGAGTTAGGGTGCTTTTTGAAATGCCAAGGGTTGGATTTGAAGTCAATATACTAAGTGGCATAAATGCGTGACAGTGTTTAATCATTTTCCTGCTTTAAGCGTAGCAGCCAGGGTGGATGACTCGTTAGTATTCCGACGTATCCACAAGGGTCCTAATCTGGACTTCGTATCGATGAATAATGGTCTGAAAGTGTTGCAGATGGAAACGGTGACATCGTTTATTCGTCGGAACGTTATAACTGCGAGGGCGTGACAGAGGGAGACTGGAGAGGTGCTACCAGAAGGATGCCCGTACCGGTATATTCTGTTTGTATGCATGCAAAGCAAGCGCAGCAATGTTGCTGGAAAACGGTAAGTGCATTGCATCTGCCTGAGGAAAAGATTATTAGAGGTACCGCCGTTACAAATGCCCTGCTCGCATTTCAGCGATGTTTAAGGGCGAATGTTACTAGCTTGGAAACGCGTGTCTGTGGCATTCGCACAATTTTCAAGTGGGGAAGCCTTGGCTGTGTGCGAAAATCCGGAGGCTGCAGGGGTTCAGGTACCCATGGTGCTGCTAGTTTGATGCATAATACATGTAGAATGGGTAGTTGACGAGATTTCCTCAATGTTGCGTTGCCTGAAAGAAATATTGTGTTTTACTAAGAATGATATTGTGGTGTAAAATTGTGGACACGGAGGAATGTTATATTTAATATTTGGGACTGCAGGTGTTTGTTATGGTGTTCAGCAGACTTTTTACGCTAGGTGTGATAAATGACGTGAATTTGATTCACGCTAAGTCACTTTGCATGAAGTAATGGTACGTAAACATCGAAGTCGAGGATTACACATTTCGGAGCATACGAGCTGTTAGCGGGAGCAGGGGTTCTTTATACACATAAAATCGTTTAGATGATATATATATAGCATTTAAGAGCAGGAGATATGTTTGCAACCACGCAGTCATTTATATAACAATTAACAATGATTTTGGTCACTATTTCGATCACAAGTTTACGAATTCCACAGGTAAACTCCACTGCAAACGAATCCCAACTTACAAACCATATGCTATACATTGACACTCCCATATTTTGTAAAATTTACCATACATGCTGCCACTTCGTTCATTTTATGGAGACATAGCGCGGCAAGCCCTAAACGATTTTTTAGATTATATTCTTATTTTAACCACTTGCGTACCCTTATATATTAACTGTTCCATTTTTACACAATTTTGCAATTAAGCATGGTGCAGTACAATTTTTAGCTTTTTGGATTTTTTGTCCTCATTATAAACACTTTTTCAAAACAAAGTACCCCGATAAAACCCATACATTTACAGAACCCAGAAACTGGTTGTCCTGATGAACAACAGCCGGCATACAAAATCGCGCCAGTCGCGGACTCGACGGTCCCGTCCAGCTTCTGACGGGTTTGTCACCTTTACTTGTACGATTGGGCTACCAGGGGCGAAACGAGCTGTGTGTTCTACTCGGAAACTCAATTTCTTCGCGTGCCATACTGAGAAGGGCTAATTTCTGTATTGGCTGGAAAGGGTTTCGCTTCAATTGCCCTTGGTAATATCCAAGATAGTTTGATTGGCTGCAGAGTATATTCTTACTTTTGGTGGTAAGAAGGTGTAAGAAATAGATGACGCTATATCGATTTGCTTCGTAAGAACGGTTATGATAAATAAAAGCGATGACTACAGGTGTAGTTAAAGTTCACGGCATGAACGAAAGTAAGCAAATGGTAAATACAAATGGACGGCTGTTTAATAGAGCAAATGCATTAATGCATTTGTTTCATGTATGTAAAGATCATGCTTGCAGCACCTGACTTGCTTTGGATAAGGTTTATACAAATCTCTCGTCTGATTATTGTATTTTATGCATTTTTTGAAATCGCGATAAATGAAAGCAAAATTTGCAACTAATAATTCTTACCAATAACCTTTTTTGTACATAGTTAAGCACAAAGCGAGCTACACACATCTTTTAAATCCAATTATGAAAGCATCATCATCGTGATGGCACCGACGTTGAAAGAGTTCGAGCATCGACTTGACGCTCTCGGTCTGCAGTTTAAAGTCTTCCCCTTCGTGTCTTAAACTTTTCTTCGTCTATTACGGCTTACGCTTCTTTAACTCATTTTGACTTACATTTTAATATTGCCTACGATATTAGATTAGCTTGTCTTCTCTGTTTTCTTTTCTTTACTGACACTACTGTTTTCTTTTATTCTTCACGTGGCCGGCACAGCGGGGACTGCTAGTGCAGGGCACGTGGGCATTGTTTGTTTGACCATGTAACTCATGGTGTGTTGCTTTGGCTCTCCTTTGGCACACCAATGTACCGGTTTCCCAGTTGGATCAACGATTTTTCGAAAGTGGAACATTCACGGGATTTTCCTACTGTTCCGGTCCCAATTGAACTTGAACTTGAACTTAGCCAGATGTACCGGAACACGAAGTCCCTCTTAGCCTCTTGTAAGGGAAACCTCTTTGACAGGCGTTGAGCTGGTTTGCAGGACTCCAGAGGGTTCAGAACTATCTGAATTTATTGTAGCGGAGACTGCAGTTCGTAGGCTGTTACAAGGGCTGAACCCTTCTAAGGCCTCTGGGCCTGATTTAATTCACCCGAAACTGTTGCATGAGTTGGCTGCGGAACTAAGTGGACCGCTCGCTATTGTGTTTCAGAAATCGCTTGACAGTTGTGCATTGCCTTCCGAATGGAAGGAAGCTGTCATCTGTCCCATCTTAAACATGGGGACAGGGGTCTGCCTGCAAATTACAGGCCAGTTAGTCTGACGAGTGTAGTAGTCAAACTCCTCGAGAAACTGGTGAGAGATTCATTAGAGAGTCATCTGAGTATATTTAATCTACTTAGCAATGTACAACACGGATTCCGGAAGGGATTTTCGTGTCTGACGAATCTGTTGGTGGCTCGCGAAAATTGGGCGGATGCAGTGGATAACGGCCACACGCTGGACGTGCTTTTCGTCGACTTTTCGAAGGCATTTGACAAGGTACCCCATTTGAGGCTCGCGCAAAAGCTGTCCTCCTACGGGGTATCTGGCCGCGCCCTTCATTGGGTGACTGCCTTCTTGGAGGGTAGAGAACAATGTGTACGGGTAGGCCGGGGTCTGTCATTTAGGCAGTCTGTCCTCAGCGGCGTGCCGCAGGGCTCGGTCCTTGGACCGCTGTTGTTCTCTATCTATGTGAACGACCTACCCACGGAGCTTGAGGTACCATCGCTGCTATTTGCTGATGACCTGAAGCTGTGGAACATTGTTGATGTTCCTGGGGGTTCCGAAGCTATTCAGCGAGCATTGGATAAGCTTTGGGACTGGTCTACTTTATGGTTACTGCCCATAAATCAGGCAAAGTGCTCCGTTCTTCGAATTGGAGGAGGTTGTCCTCCTGCGAAGTACTTGGTCGGTGGGGTCGAACTCCCCCGTGTATCTAGCCAGGTTGACCTAGGCGTCGTACACTCTTCGGCGTTACACTCCGGCGACAACTGGAAGAAGGCCGCAAGCAGAGGTTTCCGCATGTTGTGGTTAATCCGACGTTCTTTCGGAGTCTTGACGGGCGGCATCTTTACGAGGCTGTTCTCGGCTTTCGTTCGCCCTCATCTGGAATACTGCGTCCAGGCTTGTCCGCCCTGCCTCGTCCGGGACAAAATGGAGCTAGAGAGGGTTTTACGAGTGGGTACTAGGTTAGTCGAGGGATTACGGGGACGGACGTACCCCGAGCGTCTACTTAGTTTGGGAATGCATTCAATGCACTACCGAAGGCTTAGAGGAGACCTAATCCTAACCTACCGTATCTTGACTGGGAAGGTTGGTCCAGATTTGTCTTGGCTATTCAGTCCCGCTAGATTGTCTGTTCTACGCGGTCATTCGTTGAAGCTGGACAAACCGCGGTCCGATCGGATTAGGGCGGAAATCCGGCTGTCACGCCGAGTTATCGACCGCTGGAACATGCTTCCGGAAAGTGTTATCAGGGAATCTACGGTTAAGGGGTTTGAGCGGCAACTTGACGCTCTTGGGTGGCAACACGAAACCTTTCCATTTTCCTGAGTAACTCACATCTTCGTACTTCGATTTTCTTTTCTCTACTTTTCTTCACGTATTGGTATTATTTTCTTATTTAAGTGCACTTCCCTATTCTGTACCTTCGATTTCTCTTCCTATCCTTTGCTTACTTCACGTGACTGCCACAGCAGGGACTGCTAGGGCAGGAAACGTGGGCATTAACTGGTTGGCCAGGGTGCGATACGGGTGTTTCCGTTTTAGATCCATCAATAACTGAGCACTTCATCAATTCCTGGCTCAACGATCCACTCAAGATGGAACACTCACGGGATTTTCCTATCGTTCCAGTCCCCATCTGAACTGAACTGAACTGAACTGAACTTCATGTCAAAAATTAGCCACTCCCGCCATACTGATCGTTTTATAGTTGAAATATTGTGGAAAACGTTGTTTGAATAAACGACTGCAACGAACTTTGACTATTTCAAGTTTTCTCTGATCCAAGATTTTCTTGTAAAAATCAATGTGCTATGACACCTAGATCTGCGGATAGCCAGCTACGTTGCGTTTTGTTCCCTTCTGGAGGATCCATTCTGAATTTATTGGATAAGGGATCCAGTGTCCTCAAAATGTTTGGATTGTTGTAAAGCTGTCACTTTTCGCTCGAAGCCCGTTAAATGACTCTTCTGCGAAGGGTGGCTTCTCATTTCTGTACCTTCGATTTCTCTTCCTATCCTTTGCTTATTTCACGTGACTGCCAAAGCAGGGACTGCTAGGGCAGGAAACGTGGGCATTAACTGGTTGGCCAGGGTGCGATACGGGTGTTTCCGTTTTAGATCCATCAATAACTGAGCACTTCATCAATTCCTGGCTCAACGATCCACTCAAGGTGGAACACTCACGGGATTCTCCTATCGTTCCAGTCCCCATCTGAACTGAACTGAACTGAACTGTAACATCGGTCAAAAACTATACGATCCGGATCGTATTGCAGTGGCGCCACTGCAAAGGACCATTTCCGCAGTCATCTTTATTTGTGACCCTTGTCAAACTGGGCATAGTGTCAGGCGTGTTTCGGATGGTCTATCTCCAATTAGTCCATTTCCTTCATGCCTCCATTCTGTGCAAAAGAAAAAGAATGAACCGCTGCTCCCTATTTTGCCTTCATGCCAATCTGAAAGAGGATCGAGGGCTCCAAATAGAAGCCGATGAACTGGAATGGGCTGCTTAGTTGGACATGGGCCTGTTGACAGTGCAGGAATGATCCTCCACGTTCACATGTGAGTTGAAACTAAAAGACAAGCGACTATTGAAGCAAGGTAGGGGAGGGCCGAGAATTGGGGTTTTGAAAACGGGGGATAAAAGTGAAGCTGGAACAGGGCGATAAGGGTTTTCAGAAGGTCAGTCGGCGGTCCTTTTCCGCCCTGCCAGAACCTATACTAATTGCGCACGACCCAGGGCTGGTCGTGCCGAAACACTCCAAGTAGTACTTAGTAACGTGCGTAGCCTGAGGAACAAAATGTGCGAGGTGGGTCTGCTCGTAGACAAATCTCGTCCAGATAGACTTGCTTTCACTGAGACGTGGATGTCTGAGGAAATCACAGATGGCGAAGTATATCTGCCTGGCTACGCACTGTTCCGCGCTGATCGCTCCACTGGCCGTCAAGGCGGTGGTGTAGCTCTTTATGTGAGTTATCACATCGACGTATTGAGGACCAGCGTTTCTCAGTCTCTCGACAAATCTGTTGAGGCTCTCGCAGTCTTGATTTGCGCTTCCTCGGTTCAGGTTACGGTTGTGTTAGTGTATAGAAGCCCTATGAGCACCTCCAATGGAATCATTGACTTTATACGCACTCACTCTGCAAACAAGTGTCTGGTGTTGGGAGACTTTAACCTCCCAGATGTTTGCTGGGATGATCTATCTTGCAGTTCGACGCTGGAATCGTTCGGTACAGAACTGCTGGACTTGACGCTGCAGGTACCACTACACCAGTTCGTGGACCTCCTCACTAGGTACATGAGTAAGTAGCAGCCGTCCATTTTAGATCTTGTTTTTGCTAAGTCACTTGACTTTGTAAATGACATTAAATATGACTCGCCTCTTGGCGCTAGCGATCACGTTTGCTTGTCTTTCCAATGTGCTCTTATCAGGTCTTGCCAAGCTACTACCAGTTGGTATCCGAACATTTGGGCCGCGGACTTCCAAGCGATGCGGGATAAAGCTAGGTCATCGCCTTGTGTGATATGTGAGACCGACACTGTTCACATAGCCTGGGAAAAGCTTAAGGCTCACCTCGTCGACATTTCTGCACCACACGTCCCACTGGTAAAAAGAAGGGAATCGAGAGCGCAGTCTCCGTGGATAGATTCCGCGGGGAAGGGCCTGCTAAAGAAGCGGTCTAGATGCTGGCGAGCTTACCGAACAGCTCCATCAAACAGCACGTTTGACAAGTATCGGTTGGTTCGAAATGAGTGCAAGCTACATCTTAGGTTGGCCCGGCTTCAGTATGAAAAGGGCTTAACTAATACTGCTTCGAAAAATCCCAAGAGATTCTTTGCTTACGTTAAACGACGCTGTGGTGCAAACTCGCCCATTCCACCATTGCTTCGAGGAGATGGGACCCATGCCTATAACGACTATGACAAAGCATGCGTGCTTGGTAAGCAGTACTCAAGCGTCTTTGTCCGCGAGACAAATACGCCATGCAAAGAGTTAGTTCCAAGGGTCCCTGAGGACTGTTGTCTGGATGAAATTCCTGTAACGGAGTCCCAAGTTCTCCGGCTGCTAAGAGAGGTATACCCAACTAAGGCTTCTGGGCCAGATTCTGTTCATCCAAAATTGTTGCACGAATAGGCAGTAGACCTCTGACTTGTGTGTTTCAGAAGTCACTCAACAGCTGTATCTTGCCTACCGAATGGAAGGAGGCTGTTGTCTGCCCGATTTTCAAGTGCGGTGACAGACCTACCGGCTAATTACAGGCCTGTAAGCTTGACTAGCGTTGCTTTTAATTAACTTGAAAAAATAGTACGAGATACAGTGGAGAACCATTTAAGTAGGTTTAACCTGCTTAGCGTCGAGCAACATGGTTTTCGCAAAGGATTTTCGTGTCAGACGAACTTGCTGGTAGCTCGAGAGTGCTGGGCTGAAGCCGTAGACAGTGGACATGCGGTGGATGTGGTGTTCGTTGACTTTGCCAAGGCCTTTGACACTGTCCCCCATTCTCGCCTCTCGCTGAAGTTGAGGTCGTATGGAATAGCTGGTCGTGCTCTCCAGTGGGTGTCAGCTTTTCTGGATGGACGGGAACAGTGTATTCGTGTGGGAAGCAGTCTTTCGTTTCGACAGGCTGTGCTTAGCGGCGTTCCGCAAGGCTCTGTCCTAGGTCCGCTGCTGTTCTCAGTCTACGTGAATGACTCTCCGGAGGAGCTTGAGGTACCATCGCTTTTATTTGCAGATGACCTAAAGCTCTGGAATATTGTTGATATCCCTGGAGGTCCTATGGCTCTTCAACGGGCTCTGGATAAACTCTGGGAATGGTCTGTCTTGTAGTTACTGCCCATAAACCGGGCAAAGTGTTCATTGCTGCGTATCGGAGCGTCTGATTCCTCCACAAGTTATGTGCTCGATGGGAGTGAACTTCATCACGTGACTCATCAGGTTGATCTAGGTGTCGTCCACTGTTCCACATTACACTCTGGAGACAACTGGAAGAAGGCGGCTAGTAAAGGGTTCCGAATGTTGTGGTTTATCCGTCGTTATTTTGGGACCCTAACCACTGATGTGTTTGTGAAGCTCTTCTCAGCGTTTGTGCGACCCCACCTAGAATATTGCGTCCAGGCCTGTCCACCATGCCTTGTCCGGGACAAAATGGCACTAGAAAGGGTGTTGCGTGTCGGTACTAGGTTGGTCAAGGGATTACGAGGGCAAACGTACCCCGAACGCCTACTTAGTTTGGGAATGCAGTCAATGCACTACCGAAGAATTAGAGGGGACCTAATCTTAACCTACCGTATTTTGACTGGGAAGGTTGACCCTGATTTGTCCATGCTATTTAGTCCTGCTAGATTATCTGGTCTCCGCGGGCATTGTATGAAGCTGGACAAACGGCGGTCCGATCGAGTTAGAGCGGAGACACGCTTATCGCGTCGAGTCATCGAGCGCTGGAACCTGCTTCCTGAAAATGTTGTCAAAGAAGCTACGGTTAAGGGGTTTGAGCGTCAACTAGATACTCTTGGGTGGCAACACGAAACCTTTCCGTTTTCCTGACAAATTCCCATCTTCATACTTCGTTCTATTTTCTTTGCTTTTCCTCGTCATTGGTATTATTCTCTTCTTTTAACTGATTTCCCCTACTCTCTTACCTTCGATTCTCCTTCCTCTCTTACTTACTTCCCGTAACTGACACAGCTGGGACAGCTAATGTTAGGAACGTGGGCATTAAATTGGTGGACCAGGGTGTTTTTCGGGTGTTTTCCTTTTAGACCCATCAAGAAGTCGGAGCACCCCTATCAACTCCTGGATCGACGACCCGCTCAAGAAGGAACACTTACGGGATTCATCCTATCGTTCCAGTCCCACTTGAACTTGAAGGGTGAAAAAGCGCAAGAAGGGGAATAAGAAGATGGGAAGGCTTGAGCAGTAGCATCCAAACCCCTATCCACCCTGCCCGATGCAGCAGATAGGGCACCGTTGATTATCCTGTGCGGTGGCCAGAGCATCAGAAATTTGTTTGAAGTGATTCATTGTATTGCGTGGGCAGGATACTGTCAGTTTGCCCAGGCCTAGACAGGAGAACGATTAGGGTCCTCAACCAAGGCCTTTGGTTCAAAAACCTGTCCGCAAGGCAGCGGGTTTGGCACTGGACTACAAGGAATCCGTTTTAAGGAATAAAGTGCCACCCTCATTCCAACCCCCAACCTGGAGGACCAGGAGATTGAGTTTGTCTGGCCTCTAACCATTGACCAATCTGGTATGAGTGACTGAAGGTGCAAAAATGCACCACCCACTATAGCTCAATGGATTATTGAAGCACGCAAACCTTCATGTATTGCGGCACAGTAGCTGAGGTGTTCCGCACCTCTAGCTTACGTGTATGATGATGATGATCTTGCCTTCATCTGCTGCTGGCCCGGACACATCCCCTCCAAAGCAAGCTCTTGTTTTTTCATCTTCATCCCCAGAACCATCGTCAATTGTCCGGCGGTTCAAAGAAAGCAAGGAAAGGACTTATGCAGTGGTAGCGGGTAGCAGCGTAACTACGGTACCCATGCTCCCAAAGACTCCGCTAAATAATCGGAAGACGAAAAGGCTGCAAAATCTAGGTCTTATTCGAAGTTTTCCCCAGCCAAAATTAAAACATGTTATCGATAAAGTGAATCAATTGGAGAATATGATCGAGGCAATGCCTTAACTGCAAAAGCCGCATCAAAATGAAATAATCCGATTTCCCGAGAGGGAACGATGTCTGATCATCGTAAACGCCCCTGAGTCTATTAAGGGATCCTTGGCTGAAAGGATATTGGAGGACCAAACATTTCTGAGGCGGATGTATTCGTTACTGTTCGATGCTGGGGAAACGGGCATAAACTTCGTTTCCGCTTTTCGCCTCGGCAGGAAGCAGGATGACTCCTCGAAAGTTCGCCCCCTAAAGGTGGTCTGTCAGGATGAAGAGGAATGCCGCCGTATCCTCCAGCGAACCTCACGTTTGAAAGGAGAAACGTTGTATGTTTTGAGAGACCTCTCCCCAGAAGATCGATTTAAAATGAAACAGGCCGTTGATGAACTACGAATCCGACGAGCAGCTGATGAAAGCGACCTTCATATTGTGGATTTTCGAGTAGTAAAATAATCCCGAGGACTCGGTGAAGACCAATTTTCGTTCTCCCGGTGCACTGAGAATCAGGAGTGGATTGCGTGTGATATCGGCGAACGTGCGTAGTTTGAGAAACAAATTAGATGAGATGACCTCGGAGCAACAACCCGATCTGATGGCTTTTACGGAGACTTGGCTATCCTCGGATATTTCGGACTCGGAGTCATTTATTCCAGGGTATCAACTATCCCGTGCGAATCGTCTAGGAGGCGGTATTGCACTTTTCTGGAAGTCAGACCTTAAATTCACACAGTGGATGCCATGTGTGATCTCGATGGAGGATCGGAAATTTTTTGGAGTAGGGTTCGCGATGGGTTCCGACCGCTCATAGTCGGCGTTATCTACAGATCCCCCTTGGTGTCAGGATCCCACCTGATAGACTCTATGAGGATACACGGGGGAGGCAAAGATTGCTTGTTGGTGACTTCATTGCTCCGGCCGTAGACTGGGATGCACTTCATTGTAATTTATCTCCAGATTCTTTTGATACACGTTTATTAGAAATATTCCTCGAATGTAATCTAACGCAACACGTTTTATCCCCTACCCGTTTTTTCCAAGTCATGTGCTACACATCCTTGACGTTTTGCTCACACCTAGCCCATCAGATGTTTCCGCTCTAGCCATTCTTCAGCCTCTTGGAAAAATGTTATCACTGTGTAGTCTGCTTTTTGTGGACACGACAGCTATCAATGTCCAAGGAGCGCACCGCCGAAACTGCTGACGAGCTGACCCTCTCTGCTTAAAATTGGCTGCCAGCCTCATGTACTGGAACATCCCTCATCAGTTGGATCTCGATGCTGCTTGGGACATTTTGTGCTCCAAGATGATGTTTATCATTGATCGGGTTGTTCCAAGGGTCACAAAACAATTTTTCTTCAAAGGGCCCCATAGATCGGGAAATCAAATCGCTCATGATCATCATCATCATTATACACCTCAGCTAGAGGTGGGAAAGCATCTCCGCTATTGTGCCGCAATACATGAAAGAAATACATACATACATATAACACAATACACAAAGGAAAAATAGATACAACAGCTGCATGCCAGCTGAGCGGATAGGCATCGTTCCCGTAAGATTCCAGCCAGCTACTAGGCAAAAAGAAATTTTTTTATTATGTTTTACCCTAGGAAATGAGATCGTAGATGGAGGGGGAGACTAAAAGGGATGGGAAGGGACAAAGAAACTCACAGCACGAACGCCACTGAGGTCGGCTCCTTGCCATGTCAGCAAGTGTGTCCAGCCAAACGTGTTCACCGTCTTTTGGACCCCAACCAGGGAGCCGTGAACCTCCAACCGAGGCTAGCTCCGAAGTGATGGACTTCATTCCTCTGGACCAAGTCATCGCTTGGCCACCTCTCCTCTTCTTCCACCCACATCCCCGGTGAGCAAACAACGCACGTCGAGGGAGTCGGTGGGCTAGCATGCGGCCTAATGAGCATCCTATTTCTTGTACCGGTAAGTTAACCACCGTCGCAATGAGGCTGGACCTTACCGTGGTGCGATGGTGTGTGTGCTTCAGCGATCTATTGAGCTGTGCTGGAGGGTGCTCTTTGTGCACCTTCAGAGCCACTCACACTAGGTTGGTCAATGGTTCATCATCATCATCAACAGCAGTACATCAGTCATTTGAACTGATGCTTCGCTGCCATACAACCATGAGGACCTATGAAATAAAGAATAAGAAAAGGGAGAGAAGGGGGACTTACCTGAAAACCTTAATTCCCTAAGCAAACATTCAGGGTCAAGGCGCCTACACCTTGTGTTAACAACATACCGTCACAAACAGCTGGCTATCGTGCAAAGATAAGGCGGCATCGGCGAGACAGCTTCCTTGCGGCTTTCACTGCCCCGCGTCATAATCAGCCATTACCCAGCAGATAACTCAGCACCAAACACACTTTAAACAGACAATCCGATTAGGAGACGGCAGCAGACGCGCCACTGGTGTCGGTTGCGAGCCATGTCCTGTAAAGTCTCGAGCCAAGCACAAGGTGAGTCACGTGGACTCCAACCCGGAAGGCGAGACGGACCAACGGCACCCAGTTTGGTCGTCAGTGACTTCATTTCCCGCTGCCAAGTCAACTTCTGTCCACCTCGAGCCTTGCGCCATCCTACACCTGGTAGACTGAACAAGGCCCTCCTAGGTAAGCGGTGACCAGGCATACGTAGCACGTGCCCGAGCCAACGTAACTTATTCAGTGCTATCTGTTGTTCTAGGGAGCTAGCATGATCATCACCCCCTAGTACTCGCCTACGCACATCATCGTTGCGGACACGCTGGTGCCATCCGACACCAGCAATGCTTCGCAAACAACGATGATCAAGGACTTGAAGGCGCCTCAGATCTTCAGACCGAAGGGGCCAAGTTTCACTACCATAGAGCAGAACGGCCCTCACTGTGGCCTTGTATACACGGCCTTTCAGACGGAGGGAAACTCCCTTCTGTCGCCAAAGATGACGCAGGTTCAAGAAGGCAGCTCTGGCCTTTGCAATGCGTGAGCTAACGTCATTTTCTATGCGCCCATCATTGCTGATGCAGCTTCCAAGATAAGTGAATTGATCAACCACATCGAGTTCCTCGTTAGCAAGCGTCAAGGGGTCATCGAGTGGCTGGTGGTCCTGCAGCAACACTTTGCATTTTGAAGGTGCGAAGTGCATACCAAATAATGGGACCACTCTGGATAGGCTATTCAGGGTTGATTGTGCCGCCTCAACGTTGTCGAAAAGCAAGACGATATCGTCCGCATAATCTAGATCAACTAACCGTTCACCAGGCAGCACTTCAACACCTACATCGTGAGATTCCGCAAGGGAACACTCCATGATAGAATCCACGACGAAATTGAACAAAAATGGGGAAATCGGGCAACCCTGTCGAACGCCACTTGTAGTCGAAAAGCTATCCGATAGGGCACCATAGACCCTGACGCGGCCTCTAGTGTTCGAGTATAGAGCACGAAGGATGTTCACATATTTCGTGGGAACACCTTTCCGCGCAAGTATTTCGAACAGAATCGATCGATCGACTGAATCGAACGCACTCTTGAAATCGAGGAACACAGCTATTGTCGGTCTGCGGTATGCGTGGCGATGCTCTAGCACCTGCCGCAAAGTAAATATATGGTCTATACAGCCACGTCCTGGGCGAAAACCGGCCTGCCCTTCTCTAATCCGAGATTCCCGTTCTGCAGTGAGGCGACGAACGATAATCGAGGCCAGTAATTTTGTCACAACTGGTGTTAGGCTAATACCCCTGTGGTCAATGGTTAGAGGCCAGACAAACAGTCTCCTGGTCCTCCAGGTTAGGGGTTGGAGTGAGAGTGGTTCCTTATTCCGTAAAACAGAATGCTTGTAGTCCACTGCCTTGCTGTCAGGTTTTTGAACAATAGGCATTAAGTGAGAACCCTAATTGTTCTCCTTTCTAGGCCTGGACATCCTGACAGTATTCTGCCCAAGCAATATAATGAATCTATCCTCAAAAGATTGCTTGAGGCCCTGGCTGTCGCAGAGGATAATCAACGGCGCCCCAACTGCTGTATCCAGCAGAGTGAATAGGGGTTTAGATGCTACTGTTCAAGTCTTCCGAGCATCTTATTCCCGCACTTACGCTTTTTCACCCTTATCGCCCTGTTCTAACTTCACTTTTATCCCCCGTTTTCAATCCTCAAATACTTGGCTCTCTCCTACCGTGCTTTGATAGGCGATTATGTTCTAATTTCAACTCACAGACAAAAGCGGAGCATCCATCTTAGCCTATGGACAAACCCATGTCTAACCAAGCTGCCAAACCCAGTTCATTGGCTTCTTTTTGGAGCCATCGATCCTCACTCTGATTAGCATGCCTCAAAGCATGCACAGTTAGATTGGTCAACAGACAGCACTCGCTCGAACATTAGAGACTCTCTCGATCGATATCTGCTGCCTAGCGGAAACCCGTCTACAAGACCCGAGCTCTGTTCTCACTCTGCGATAGCCTTCAGAAGCCACTAGCAGTATTCTCTCATTGCGCCTATCCAGAGACGATGCAGTTTCGAGTACCGACCAAGCCGGTGTTGGTGTTACTCTGAGTCCCCGGGCTGAAGCTGCTCGGATTAACTGGATGCCAATAAGTAGCCAGATGTGCCTGGTCAAACTGGCTGACTCGTTCAAAGCTTCAAAGTCGCGCGTATACAAACGGAGCCTGTTTGTCACTGCGACCTCCCGGCTCACCAACTGTAGCGATGACTCAGTGAAAGACTTATCTCGACAGCTGAACGAGCTCCTGCGATACAGAAGAAGCTCGGACTGTAGTGCTGGCTGGGGATCTGAACGCTCCAGTTGAGAAACTGTCCAGTGATGAGCCGCATTTAGGCAGCCAACACAGTGTACGCACCCGTGACGATAACAGTGGTAGGTCACTTCATTTGTGTGAACATGTTCGCCTATTTCTCGCAAACACTAACTTCAGACAAAGTGCCTACAGGAGGATGACAAAGCGCTCACCATCCTCGAATCAGCCATGGACGCAAATCAATCACACCGCGAGCAGTTATCGTTGAAGAGGCTGCGTCCAAAACTGTCGCTCGGTTTGCAACACGTGTGCGGACATTGACCACGCACTTGCATGTGTCGATATGCGGGCGCGTTTTGGCGGACGTCCGCGACAACGCTATGAGCGCATACACACCGGCCACCGATCGCCCCACTCCCTGGGCTGTCCCTTTGGATTCACCCTCTCGCTCAGAAGTAGAACGTGAGATCGGACTGTTGAAGTTAAATAAAGCCGCAGGACCAGATGATCTTCCTCCAGTCCTCTTCAAATTCGGGGGACCTGCTCTTATGGATGATTTACACGAGCTACTAGTCAAACTGTGGGAGCAGGAAACTGTCCCAACCGATTGGAGCCGCTCCGTCATAGTCCCAATTTTCAAAGGAGGCTCACGATCGGAATGCGGCAGCTATAGAGGAATCAGTCTGATCTCCATCGCCTCCAAATTGCTTGCCTCTGTCATCTTTCACAGACTGACTGGCGCTTGTGAAAGCCAGATTCGTGAAGAGCAAGCTGGATTTCGTCGAGGTCGTGGCTGCATTGACCACATCTTCACCTTGCGTCAGTTGTTGGAGCACCGTCACATATATTGGCGGCCCACCGTTGTCGTGTTCCTCGATATCAAAGGTGCATTCGATTCGGTGGATGGACATGCACTTTGGGACTGTCTACTCAGGAGAGGTGTGCCCGAGAAATATGTGAATATTATCCGAGCATTATATGCGCGTAGCTCGGGCAGAGTGAGGGCTTACGGCAAGCTGTCGTCGCCCTTTAATATCTCCAGCGGCGTGAGACAAGGATGCCCGCTGTCACCTTTCCTTTTCAGCTTCGCTGTTGACGAAGTCATGGAAATCGCGTTCACAGGACACGAATTAGACAGTGTGGATCTGCTCCCAGGAGAACGACTTCTTGACTTAGAGTATGCTGGTGATATTGCGCTAATCTGTGACAGTTCATAAATGTGTCAAGCGGCACTGGACAGATTAGCACTAGCTGTCCGTCACTTCGGGCTTTGTTTCGCACCCTCGAAGTGCAAAGCGTTCCTCCAAGATTGGCCTGGACCGCCCCTTACGCTGATCGTTGGTGGGGATCACGTAAAAGTCCTTCAAAAATTCAACTACCTGGGAAGTTGTATCAGCGCCCGTGGGATTGAAGATGAGATCACGAACCGTATAGCAAAAGCTTGGGGCGCTTTTGCTAACCTTCGCCACTTATGGCGCCGGCGCGACATCATTCTTGCCCTGAAGAGTAGAGTGTACAATGCAGCAGTACGTTCAACCCTACTGTACGGTTGTGAAACCTAGCCGCGTAAGGCAGCGGACCTGAAGAGGCTAGCTACGTTCGACCATCGGTGCCTTCGCAGTTTGGCTCACATATGGTGGGAACACCGCGTGAGCAACCAGCGTGTCCGACGCCTTGTTTACGGCACAGGAAAAGGAACTGAACCGCTCAGCACCGTTATTTCACGCACCAGGCTCCGATGGCTGGGTCCCGTGTTACGCATGTCAGCCCATCGATTCCCGCGACGCGCGTTGTTTGCGCGCCGGGGGTGTGGATGGAAGAAGACGAGGGGGTCGCCAAGCGATGACTTGGTCCAAAGGAATGAAGGCCCTCACTTTGAGCTGGCCTCGGTTGGAGCGTCTCGGCTCCCTGCTCTTACAGTTTCACTAGCAATTCATGTAAAGCATCAATAAGAGCAGAGCCTCCGAATTTGAAGAGGGCTGAAGGAAGATCATCTGGTCCCGCGGCTTTGTTCAACTTCAACAGGCCGATCTCACGTTCGACTTCTGAGCAAGAGGGTGGATCCAAAGGGACAGCCCACGGAGCAGGGCGATCACTCGCCGGCGAAGAATCGAACAATTCTAGCCGATTAAATTGCTTTTCAAAATGCTCAGCCCAACGCCCCAAACGTTTTGACAAATTGTGAATAGGCTGTCCACTCTCATCCCAAATTGTTTCACTAACACCAGGCCTCCTGCTTCCCGTTTCCCGTATCAGACGGAATAACTTACGATAGTTGCCAAGGGCAGCGGCCACTTCCATCTCTCATGCACGATGAGACCACCAAGATTCGCGGTCTCTCTTCAGGCTAGCACGGACTTTTGCCCGGAGCTCTTTGCGAGTTTCATTGTGCTCGCTTCCAGCAGGGATATGCCGGCGAGCGTCGATAAGTTCCAGAGACTGTGAAGAGACCCAATGTCCATGTTGGCTTTTAGACATACCACATGAGGATTTGCCCGCTGCTAGTAAGGTCTGGCGAACATGTGACCAGTGACCATCAATTGTCTCCAGTGAGCGATTGCTCAACTCGCATGTCAGCGTACTTTGATACGCATTCAGAACAGCTGACTTTGTCAGTTGGCTGGTGTCAATGCGCTCACAGTGTCGTCGTGGGCGTCCGCCAAAACGCATCCGCACGTCAGCACATACAAGTGCATGATCGGTGTCCACACATGTGCTCCAAACCGAGCGACAATTCTGGATGCAGCCTCTCCAGCGGTAACTAATAGCAATGTGATCGATTTGCGTCCAAGGCTGGTTCGAGGCTGGTAGTCGAGAAGTCACTCTCCGACGGGTGCTGTGTCGGAAATTAGTGCTCGCAAGAAATAAGCGAGCATCTTCACACAAATGAAGTAACCGTTCACCGTTATCATTACGGGAGCCTACACCGTGCTGACCGCCCAGATGCATTTCATCAGTGGACAACTTTCCAACTTGTGCGTTCATATCCCCCGCCAGCACAACAGTGTCCGTGCTTCTTCTGTGGCGAAGGAGCTGAGTCAGTTGGCGGTAGAAGTCGTTCTCTACCGAATCATCGCTACAGTTTGTTGGCGCGTAGGCAGCGATGACGAATAGGCACCTATTAGTCCCGCACGACTTCGAAGCTTTGAACGAGCCAGCCAATCGGACCGCACACATCCGGCTACTGATTGGAATCCAATCAACCAGAGCAGCTTCAGCCCGGGGACTCAGGGCAATGCCAACACCAGCTTGGCCGGTGCTCGAAGCTGCATTGTCACCGGATAGGCGCACTGAGAAAATACTGCTTGCGTCACCTGAAGGGGGTCGCAGAGTGAGCACAGCGCTCGAGTCTTGCAGGCGGATCTCTGATAAGCAGCAGATATCGATCGAGAGGGTCTCTAATGTTCGGGCAAGTGCTGCCTGTTGACCGATCTGTAGCAGTGTGCGTACATTGAGGCATGCCAATCTGAAGGAGGATCGAGGGCTCCAAATGGAAGCCGATGAACTGGAATAGACCGCTTGGTTGGACATGGGCTTGTCGACCGCAGAGGAGTGACGCTCCGCGTTCACATGTGAGTTGAAATCAGAAGATAAATGCCTAACAAAGCATGTTGGGGGATGGCCAAGAATCGGGGGGCTGAAAACTGGGGGGATATAAGTGAAGTTGGAAGGGGACGGTAAGAGTGAAAAAGCGTAAGATGGGGAATAAGAAGATGGGAAGGCTTGAGCAGTAGCATCCAAACCCCTATCCACCCTGCTCGATGCAGCAGATAAGGCACCGTTGATTATCCTTTGCGGTGGCCAGAGCATCAGAAATTTGTTTGAAGTGATTCATTGTATTGCGTGGGCAGGATACTCTCAGGTTGTCCAGGCCTAGACAGGAGAACGATTAGGGTTCTCAACCAAAGTCTTTGGTTCAAAAACCTGTCCGCAAGGCAGCGGGTTTGGCGTTGGGCTACAAGGAGTCCGTTTTAAGGAATAAGGTGCCACCCTCATTCCAGCCCCCAACCTGGAGGACCAGGAGATTGAGTTTGTCTGGCCTCTAACCATTGACCAATCTGGTATGAGTGACTCTGAAGGTGCAAAAATGCACCACCCAGTATAGCTCAATGGATCGCTGAGGCACACAAACCATCGCACCACGGTAAGGTCCAGCCTCATTGCGATGATGAGAAGGCGGAAACTTTGGGGCCGGTTCAAGTTCACTCAGACAGCACAAGATTACGCACATTACAAAGAGGCTAGAAATTTATCTACCCTGAGAAAGCGCGAGAAGTGAGAACTATATGAGCAGCATATGGTTGAGGGTTAACGAAGTTGACTCTAGTCCTGTTCTTATGACCAGTGGGGTTCCACAGGGCTCCGTACTTGGTCCCGAACTATTCAAAGTCTTTATCGACGGTCTATCGGAGGTGCTCCAAATCGACTGCTTGATGTATGCTGATGATCTTAAACTTTGGTCGGAAGAATCCAGGCTTGAAGATGCTGACGGGTTGCAGCTGACGCTCGATCTGCTGCACGATTGGTCGGCCAAGCGGCAAATGCCTATCAATCGTGAAAAGTGCTGTGTTCTCCCGATCGGTGATCAGGAACCTTTCGGTGCTTGCCACATCGGTGGTTGAAGAATGTGATTGGTGAGAAGGATTTGGGTGTACTTATTTCTCCAGACCTAAGAACAACCCAGGACACGTTGCGGAAGGTAGCATCTGCCACCACCATGCTCTGTGCCATACGAAGGTCGTTCTACAAATTGATTCCGTAGAACTTCAGGCTCCTGTTTTCCTCCCACGTTCGTCCAATACTGAAATACGGCCTACCTGCCATACACCCACTCACGAAATTTGAATGAGTTGATTGAGAAGGTTCAGAGGCGCGGATCCAAGTCTGTGTCTATGTTACGTGTTTTACCTTATCCCCTTCGTCTCCATTGTATGAACTTATTTACTCTGGACTACCGCCGTCGCCATGGTGATCGGATTTATACTAGACGCATTTTAAGGGGCGTTTTGGGGAAGGAGGTGCTGCAGTTCTTCCAGCCCAACACAGATTGTTTAACACGGAGCCACAGCTTGAAACTTTTTAAACCTCGGCAGAACCATATCCGGTCTGATATCGCGTTATGCACACGGGTTGTGAATGAGTGGAACAGTCTTCCTGATTGTGTAGTAAGTGCCCAGACAGAGGAATATTTTAAAGAACGATTGGACAACTACGTGCTGAGCATGCCTGAATTCCGCTGTTTTTGCTGCAGCTGCAACAATCCCTCGGGGAACACAGTTTAGCATCGACAGGTCATCCAGCCAATGAACGGGAGGTGATGGAGCTGACACATGTCTTCCCTTCTACTCTCTACAACTCTATGAACTCTGACATAGCGTCTCTCTTTTTTACTTCACATAAACCGGCCTGGTAGGGACTGCTGGGCAGGAAAATGTGGGCAGTAATTGGTTGGACAGGGTGTGATGCGGTCTTTGTTTTAGGCTTTTCAACATCTCAAGCAGACCTGTCAATTCCCGCTCCGACGATACGCAAAAGTAGGAATATTCACGGGATTATCCTATCGTTCCGGTCCCAACTGAACTTGAACTCGTTAACGCATGCTTGATGATCTTGGTTGGCTTAAAGTTTGTGTGACCAGGCTTTTACCACCAGGTTTCCTTGGCGTTACTTTCAGGAAGTTCATCAGATTGGGGAACGTTCCAGTTGGTCAACCAAATCCTCAACCCCGTCTGCTTAGGGTGGTCCTCTCCACCCCAGAAGAGCGCAGGGCCTTACTGAGATTTGCCTCCAAGCTCAAAGGTACCAACGTTAGTGTGCAACCAGACCTTCCGTTAGCGGATAGGTTAAAGTTAAAGAAAGCCATCAGAGACCTAAAAGCCCGGCGTGCAGCTGACAAGCTAGGTCTCCGATTGGTGGGTTTTCATGTGGTCAGCCGGCGGTCCCTTCCCGCCCTACCAGAATCTATTCTACTTGCGCACGACCCAGGCCTGGTCGTGCCGAAGCCCTCCAAGTAGTACTTAGTAACGTGCGTAGCCTGAGGAACAAGATATGCGAAGTGGGTCTGCCCATAGACAAATCTCGTCCAGATAGACTTGCTTTCACTGAGACGTGGATGTCTGAGGAAATCACAGATGGCGAAGTATATCTGCCTGGCTTCGCACTGTTCCGCGCTGACCGCTCCATTGGTCGTCAAGGGGGTGGTGTAGCTCTTTATGTGAGTTATCACATCGACGTATTGAGGACCAGCGTTTCTCAGTCTCTCGACAAATCTGTTGAGGCTCTCGCAGTCTTGATTTGCGCTTCCTCGGTTCAGGTTACAGTCGTGTTAGTGTGTAGAAGCCTTATGAGCGCCTCCAATGGAATCATTGAGTTTATACGCACTCACTCTGCGAACAAGTGCCTGGTGCTGGGAGACTTCGACCTCCCAGAGGTTTGTTGTTATGATCTCCTGCAGTTCGGTTCTGGAATCTTTCGGTACAGAACTGCTGGATTTAACGCTGCAGGTACCACTACACCAGTTCGTGGACCTCCCCACTAGGTACATGAGTAAGTAGCAGCCGTCGATCCTTGATCTTGTTTTTGCTGTCACTTGACTTTGCAAATGACATTAAATACGACTCGCCTCTTGGCGCTAGCGATCACGTTTGCTTGTCTTTCCAGTGTACCCTTATCAGGCCTTGCCAAGCTACTACCAGTTGGTAGCCGAACATTTGGGCCGCGGACTTCCAGGTGATGCGGGATAAAGCTAGGTCATCGCCTTGTGTGATATCTGAGACCGACACTGTTCACGTAGCCTGGGAAAAACTTAAGGCTTACCTCGTAGACATTTCTGCACCTCACATCCCACTGGTAAAAAGAAGATAATCGAGAGCGCAGCCTCCATGGATAGATTCCGCGGGGAAGGGCTTGCTAAAGAAGCGGTCTAGATGCTGGCGAGCGTACCGAACAGCTCCGTCGAACAGCACGTTTGACAAGTATCGGTTGGTTCGAAATGAGTGCAAGCTGCATCTTAGGTTGGCCCGGCTTCAGTATGAAAAGGGCTTAGCTAATACTGCCTCGAAAAATCCCGAGAAATTCTTCGCTTACGTTAAACGACGCTATGGTGCAAACTCGCCCATACCGCCATTGCCTCGAGGAGATGGGACCCATGCCTATAACGACTATGACAAGGCATGCGTGCTTGGTAAGCAGTACTCAAGCGTCTTTGTCCGCGAAACAAATACGCCATGCAATGAGTTAGTTTCAAGAGTCTCTGAGGACTGTTGTCTGGATGAAATTCCTGTAACTGAGTCCCAAGTTCTCCGGCTGCTAAGAGAGGTATACCCAACTAAGGCTTCCGGGCCAGATTCTGTTCATCCAAAATTGTTGCACGAATTGGCAGTGGACCTCTGACTTGTGTGTTTCAGAAGTCACTCAACAGCTGTATCTTGCCTACCGAATGGAAGGAGTCTGTTGTCTACCCGATTTTCAAGTGCGGTGACAGACCTACCGGCTAATTACAGGCCTGTCAGCCTCACTAGCGTGGTCGTTAAGTTGCTTGAAAAATTAGTACGAGATACAGTGGAGAACCATTTAAATAGGTTTAACCTGCCTAGCGTCGAGCAACATGGTTTTCGCAAAGGATTTTCGTGTCAGACGAACTTGCTGGTAGCTCGTGAGTGCTGGGCTGAAGCCGTAGACAGTGGACATGTGGTGGATCTGGTGTTCATTGGCTTCGCCAAGGCCTTTGACACTTTCCCCCATTTGCGACTCTCACTGAAGTCGAGGTCGTATGGAATAGCTGATCGCGCTCTCCAGTGGGTGTAAGTTTTTCTGGTCGGACGGGAACAGTGTATTCGTGTGGGAAGCAGTCTTTCGTTTCGACAAGCTGTACTTAGCGGCGTTCCGCAAGGCTCTGTCCTAGGTCCGCTGCTGTTCTCAGTCTACGTGAATGACTTGCCGGAGGAGTTTGAGGTACGATCGCTCTTACTTGATGATGACCTAAAGCTCTGGAATATTGTTGAGATCCCTGGAGATCCTGTGGCTCTTCAACGGGCTCTGGATAGACTCTGGGAATGGTCTGTCTTGTGGTTACTGCCCATAAACCGGGCAAAGTGTTCATTGCTGCGTATCGGAGCGTCTGCTTCCTCCACCAGTTATGTGCTCGATGGGAGTGAACTTCATCACGTGACTCATCAGGTTGATCTTGGTGTCGTCCACTATTCCACACTACACTCTGGAGACAACTGGAAGAAGTCGGCTAGTAAAGGGTTCCGGATGTGGTTTATCAGTCGTTCTTTTGTGACCCTAACCGCTGATGTGTTTGTGAAGCTCTTCTCAGCGTTTGTGCGACCCCACCTAGAATATTGCGTCCAGGCCTGTCCACCATGCCTTGTCCGGGACAAAATGGCACTAGAAAGGGTGTTGCATGTCGGTACTAGGTTGGTCAAGGGATTACAAGGGCAAACGTACCCCGAACGCCTACTTAGTTTGGGGATGCAGTCAATGCACTATCGAAGGATTAGAAAGGACCTAGTCCTAACCTACCGTATTTTGACTGGGAAGGTTGACCCTGATTTGTCCTGGCTATTTAGTCCTGCTACATCATCTGGTCTCCGCGGGTATTGTATGAAGCTGGACAAACCGCGATCCGATGGAGTTTGAGCGGAGACACGGTTATCGCGTCGAGTCATCGAGCGCTGGAACTTGCTTCCAGTAAATGTTGTCAAGAAAGCTACGATTAAGGGGTTTGAGCGTCAACTAGACGCTCTTGGGTGGTAACACAAAACCTTTCCTTTTTCCTGACTAATTCCCACCTTCTACTCCGATTCTATTTTCTTTACTTTTCCTCGCCATTGGTATTGTTCTCTTCTTTTAACTGATTTCCCCTACTCTCCTATCTTCGCTTTTTCTTCTTCTCTTACTTCACGTAACTGACATAGCAGGGACAGCTAATGTAAGGAATGTGGACATTAAATTGGTGGACCAGGGGTTTTTTTCTGGTGTTTTCCTTTTAGACTCATCAAGAAGTCGGAGCAACCCTATCAACTCCTGGATCGACGACCCGCTCAAGAAGGAACACCTACGGGATTCATCCTATCGCTCCAGTCCCACATAAACTTGAACTTACTGGTAATTTTTGCGGTTGTCCCACTTTCTAATCCCGTTTCACACCCTGTTTTGCCTTTTTTGGTCGTTTTACGGTTGTATACGTGTTTTTAAATTCTGCTCTGTTTTCCACTTTAAACATGAGCGTCTCGCTAAAAACCGAGGCGGATGAAATCTTTGGGTCCTCGATTGATGAGTTCAATGCAGCTTGCGGCAATTCTGCCTGTTTAAGACCAGTTACAGATTTATCTGGTGGTATGCAGTGTGATGTTTGCTTCCGCTGGTATCACAAAGGTTGCACCGGGCTCCGAGCGAATCAGTATACTATGCTATAATCCAGTAAAAACCTTCTGTTTAGATGTGCTGATTGCTGCACTCAGAAAGCGAAGTGCCCGGCTATCATCTGTGCTGAATTTAAGGCACTGGCATCCAGGTTCACCGTGGTTGAGAAAGCGTTAGTCGGGCTTGCCTTGCTCAACTCTAAAGTGGATTTGCTTATGAATTACCTGATTGTTGCAAATGAAGACTCTGTAGCGGACTGTCCCCCTGCTGATAGTCTATCCGTTGATGGGTCGTTCATCTTACCGGACGCTCCAGTAAACATTGAGATAATTTACTCATATGCCTCGGACGGCATTGTTGATCCTCCACAAATGGGGAGCGAGCCACGGGCTCCTGGGCCAGAAGAGAATAAGCGAAAGAGGGCAAGGAAAGTGCGCAAACCCTCCGCACCCAAACCGAAAGGTGAGAAGTCGCTCAAGATGCAACCGCCTGAGCGGGAAGCACCACCTGGTGATGGAATTTACTCAGTTTCACCTAAGGTTGTGCAGACAGGGGGTGCGAAACCCCAGATGTCCCCATCGCGTGCTACTCAAACTGCGGTGGCTGCTCCACACGCCTCATCCTCTCTTCCGGAGGTACAGGTCGTGGAGGCTGGCATGGACGTTGAGCTACGGGCTTCTTCGCCTGCAGGACAAAAGAAAAATCGGTACAGAACTGCCCGTACTCTTCAGGCAGGTACCGAAAGCGTCAAGAACGACGGGACAAACAAGCTGGAGCGTACGACGTGCGCTACAGTTGCTTCAGCGTCGTCTGATAACTTGCGCCCAGTCTCATTGCCTGCGGCTAAGCCGGTTGCTGTTCATGTAAATTCCAAAACCCGTGGGTTAAATACACCCCGTCGAGGTGATTCTTTCATGGATAGTAGCGTGATATTCCGTAACGCAGTGAAATCCACTGCTTCACTTCCTGTCACACTTACATTGGACGACCTACAGTGGTTTAAAATGTGTGTAACGAAGCTTCTTTTGCCTGGGTTTCCCGGTGTTACTGTTAGGAAGCTGACTAGATTAGGTAACGTCCCAGTTAACGCTCCAAACCCTCGACCACGTTTACTTCGTGTAGTCCTATCCATCCCGGAGGAACGCAACGCGCTGTTGCGGTTTGCCTTCAAACTGAAGGGTACTAATGTTAGCGTTCAGCCAGACCTCACATTAGCGGATAGACTGAAGCTAAAAGAGGCTATTAAGGACCTCAAAACCAGGCGAGCGGCCGGTGAACAAGGTCTCCGGTTGGTGGGTTTTCGGGTGGTCAGCCGGCGGTCTGTTTCCGCCCTACCAGTGCCAGTACTGGTAGCGCACGACCCAGGGCCGGACATTACGAGTACCTCCAGATAGTGTAAAGCAATGTGCGGAGCCTAAGAAATAAGATGTGCGAGATAGGTCTGCTTGTAGATGGGTCTCATCTTAACATACTTGCATTCATTGAGACGTGACTGTCTCGGGACATCACGGGCGGTGAAGTACATCTGTCTGACCACGCGCTATTTAGATGTGATCGCTTCATTGGCCGACAAAGCGGGGGCGTTTCGCTTTACGTTAGATGTGAACTTGACGCTTCACGTACCTACATGTTTCAGTCGGCAGCTAAAACTGTCGAAGCTCTGTCGGTAGTGATTAGCATTTCCTCAGCTCAACTTACAATTGTACTTGTGTATAGAAGTCCTGGGATTGCGTCCAAAGAGGTGCTTGACTTTATTCGCTCCCAATCCGCAAACAGTTGTTTGATACTGGGGGATTTCAATCTACCAGAAGTTTGCTGGACAGATCTTTCTTGCAACTCGGCGGAAGGTGCTTTCGGTGCAGATCTACATGAGCTTACGCTACAAGTAACGTTGCATCAGTTTGTGAACCTCCCCACTAGGTACATGGATGCCCAACTCCTGTCTATTTTTGATCTATTGTTTGCCAAGTCACTAGACTTCGTAGGTGACATCACGTACAGCTCTCTCTTAGGTGCTAGTGATCATGTTTGTTTATCGTTCAGGTGTACTCTGACCAGGCGTCACTAGAGCATCGCTAAGCCATTTCCAAACATTTGGCGTGCTAACTATCAGGCAATGCTTATCAAGGCTTCTGTGTTGCGTTGCGAATTCTCGGTGGTTGCTACGGTTCAGGCGGCCTAGGATACATTTAAATCTTATGTCACGGAAGTGTCTACTCCCGACATCCCGCTTGCGAGGCGAAAGGAGACACGAGCGCGGCCGACGTGGTTAGATACCGTCATCATCATCATCATCATACACGTTAGCTAGAGGTGGGAAACACCTCAGCTACCGTGCCGCCATACATAGAAAAAAAGGAGAAAAAATGCAACTGGTGCAAGCTGGTTGAGCTACCGGTAACGGATGGGCATCGTTCCGGTAAGCTACCAGCCGGCTGCTGCGCATCAAAGAAATTACTATGCAAAATTATATAAGGCTAAATAATGAGATCGTGGTTGGAGGGGGAGACTAAGAGGGATGGGGTGGGACAAAGTAACTCACAGCAGGAACGCCACTGAGGTCGGCTCCTAGCCATTTCAGCAAGTGTGTCCAACCAAACGTGTTCATCGTCTTTCGGACCCCAACCAGGGAGCCGAGACGCTCCAACCGAGGCCAGCTCCGAAGCGAGGGCATTCATTCCTCTCGACCAAGTCATCGCTTGGCCACCCCTCCTTCCATCCACACCCCCGGCGCGCAAACAACACACGTCGCGGGAGTCGGTGGGCTGGCATGCGTAACACGTGGCCGAGCCATCGGAGCCTGGTGCGAGAAATAACGGTGCTGAGCGGTTCAGTTCCTTTTCCTGTGCCATAAACAAGGCGTCGAACACGCTCGTTGCTCACGCGATGTTCCCACCAGATGTGAGCTAAATTACGAAGGCACCGGTGGTCGAACGTAACTAGCCTCTTCAGGTCCGCTGCGTTAAGCCGCCAGGTTTTGCAACCGTACAGTAGGGTTGAACGTACCGCTGCATTGTACACTCTACTCTTCAGGGAAGAGTGATGTCGCGCCGGCGCCATAAGTGGCGAACATTAGCAAAAGCGCCCCGAACTTTTGCTATACGGTTCGTGAACTCATCCTCAATCCCACAGGCGCTGATACAACTTCCCAGGTAGTTGAATTTTTGAACGACTTCTAGCTGATCCCCACCAAGGATCAGCGTAGGAGACGGTCCAGACCAGTCTTGGAGGAATGCTTTGCACTTCGAGGGTGCGAAACAAAGCCCGAAGTGACGGACAGCTAGTGCTAATCTGTCCAGTACCGCTTGGCACGTTTGTGAGCTGTCGCAGATCAGGGCAATATCATCAGCATACTCTAAATCAAGAAGTCGTTCTCCTGGGAGCAGATCCACACCGTCAAATTCGTGTCCTGTGAACGCGATTTCCATGACTTCGTCAACAGCGAAGTTGAAGAGGAAAGGTGACAGCGGGCATCCTTGTCTCACGCCGCTGGAGATATTAAAGGGCGATGACAACTTGCCGTAAGCCCTCACTCTGCCCGAGCTACGCGCATATAATGCTCTGATAATATTCACATATTTCTCAGGTACACCTTTCCTGAGTAGACAGTCCCAAAATGCATGTCTATCCACCGAATCGAATGCACCTTTGATATCGAGGAACACGACAACGGTGGGCCGCCAATATATGTGACGGTGCTCCAACAACTGACGCAAGGTGAAGATGTGGTCAATGCAGCCACGACCTCGACGAAATCCAGCTTGCTCTTCACGAATCTGGCTTTCACGAGTGCCAGTTAGTCTGTGAAGGATGACAGAGGTAAGCAATTTGGAGTCGATGGAGATCAGACTGAGACTTGTATGGTTGCCGCATTCCGATCGTGAGCCTCCTTTGAAAATTGGGACTATGATGGAGCGGCTCCAATCGGTTGGGACAGTTTCCTGCTTCCACAGTTTGACTAGTAACTCTTGTAAATCATCCACAAGAGCAGGTTCCCCCAATTTGAAGAGGGTTGAAGGAAGGTCATCAGGTCCCGCGGCTTTATTTAACTTTAACATTTCGATCGCACGTTCGACTTCTGAGTGAGAGGGTGGATGCAAACGGACAGCACACGGAGCAGGGCGATCACTAGTCGGCGAGAAATCTAACAATTCCGACCGATTAAATTGCCTTTCAAAGTGTTCAGCCCAACGCTCTAAGCGTTTTGATAAGTTGTGGATAGGCTGTCCACTCTCGTCACGTATAGTTTCACTAACACCAGGTCTCCTGCTGCCCGTTTCCCGTATCAGACGGAATAACTCACGATGGTTACCAAGGGCAGCGGCCATTTCCATCTCTCATGCACGATGAGACCACCAGGATTCGCGGTCTCTCTTCAGGCCAGCACGGACTTTTGCCCGGAGCTCTTTGCGAGATTCATTGTGTTCGCTTCCAGCCGGAATATGCCGGCGAGCATGGATAAGTTCCAGAGACCGCGAAGAGACCCAATGTCCATGTTGGCGATTAGACATATCACATGAGGATTTGCCTGCTGCTAGTAAGGTCTGTTGAATATGAGACCAGTGAGCTTCAATTGCATCCAGTGAGCGTTTATCCAAGTCGGATGACAGCGTAATTTGATAGGCATTCAGAACAGCTGGCTTCGCCAGTCTGCCGGTGTCAATGCGCTCACAACATCGTCGTGGGCGTCCGTCAAAGCGCATCCGCAGGTCAGCACATACAAGTGCATGATCGGTGTCAACACCTGTGCTCCAAATCGAGCGACAGTTCTGGACGCAGCCTCTCCATCGGTAACTTATCGCAATGTGATCGATTTGCGTCCATAGCTGGTTCGAGGCTGGTGGCCGCCAAGTCACTCTCCTGCGGGTGCTGTGGCGGAAAGTAGTGCTCACAAGAAATAAGCGAGCATCCTCACACAAATGAAGTAACCGCTCACCGTTATCATTACAGGAGCCTATACCATGTTGGCCGCCCAGATGCAGCTCGTCTGTGGATAATTTTCCAACTTGAGCGTTCAGATCCCCAGTCAGGACTATAGTGTCCGAGTTTCTTCTGTGGCTAAAGAGCTCGTTCAGTTGGCGATAGAAGTCGTCCTTTACAGAGTCATCGGGCGATGGCCGAGTGGCCTGCCCGTCTGGTTTGCAACCATAAGGTCACCGGTTCGAATCCGCTTAGGGGTGGGCGTCCTCGCGGTATACTCAGCCCGCGCGCGACTGGTGGTGGTCGCGCGGCAGCGAAGCGCCGTTAAGGCGTGTAAGCTGACACCTTTTTCTTTACAGTTCGTCGGCGCATAGGCAGCGATAACGATTAGACACCTGTTAGTCCCACGCAACTTCGAAGTTTTGAACGAGCCAGCCAATCGGACCGCACACATCCAGTTACTGATGGGAATCCAATCCACCAGAGCAGCTTCAGCCCGGGGACTAAGGGCAATACCAACACCAGTTTGGCCGGTGCTCGAAGCTGCATTGTCACCGGATAGGCGCAATGAGAAAGGGCTGCTAGTGTCACCTGAAGGGGATCGCAGAGTGAGTACAGAGCTCGAGTCTTGCAGGCGGGTCTCCGATAAGCAGCAGATATCGATCGAGAGGGTCTCTAATGTCCGGGCAAGTGCTGCCTGTTGACCGATCTGAAGCAATGTGCGAACATTGAGGCATGTCAATCTGAAGGAGGATCGAGGGCTTCAAATGGAAGCCGATGAACTGGATTGGGTCGCTTGCTTGGACATGGGCCTGTTGACAGGGCAGGAATGACGCTCCGCGTTCACATGTGAGTTGAAACTAAAAGACAAGCGACTACTGAAGCAATGTGGTGGAGGGCCGAGAATTGGGGGGTTGAAAACAGGGGGGATAAAAGTGAAGCTGGAAGGGGACGATAAGGGTAAAAAAGCGCAAGAGGGGGAATAAGAAGATGGGAAGGCTTGAGCAGTATCATCCAAACCCCTATCTACGCTGCCCAGTGCAGCACATAAGGCACCGTTGATTATCCTCTGCGGTGGCCAGAGCATCAGAAATTTGTTTGAAGTGATTCATTGTATTGCGTGGGCAGGATACTGTCAGTTTGCCCAGGCCTAGACAGGAGAACGATTAGGGTTCTCAACCAAAGCTTTTGGTTCAAAAACCTGTCCGCAAGGCAGCGGGTTTGGCATTGGGCTACAAGGAATCCGTTTTAAGGAATAAGGAGCCACCATCATTCCAACCCCCAAACTGGAGGACCAGGAGGTTGAGTTTGTCTGGCCTCTAACTATTAACCAATCTGGTATGAGTGACTCTGAAGGTGCAAAAATGCACCACCCAGTATAGCTCGATTGATCACTGAGGCACACAAACCATCGCACCACGGTAATGTCCAGCCTCATTACGATGGGTGGATAGATACCACTTTCAAGTACCTGCTCCAGTAGCGTTCTATGTGCTGGAGAATCTACCGTGCGGCTCCATCAACTAGCACTTATGATAGATACCTCGAGGCTAGAAATAGGTGTAAACAACATGTAAGGAAAGCTCGGCTGTTGTACGAAAAGGGATTGGGTGATGGAGCTTTGGAAAGTCCAAAGAAGTTCTTCGCTTATGTTAAGAGACGCTGCGGTTCATATTGGGTAATCCCAACTTTGATACGGGCCGATGGAACTCGTGCGTATGCGGACTCAGATAAGGTTCGTGTACTTGGGGAGCAGTATGCAGGAGCTTTTGTACGTGAGGCCGCGTTGACTAGCGTTGAACTTGTCCCCAGAGTACCTGAGGGTTCTTATTTAACTGGGTTTACTGTAGTGGAAACGCAACTCCTTAAGCTGCTGCAAGAACTGAGCCCTTCCAAAGCAGCTGGACCTGATTCAATTCACTCGAAGCTTTTGCATGATTTGGCGGTGGAACTAAGTGGACTGCTGACGATGGTTTTTCGGAAATCACTTGACAGCTGTACGTTACCTACTGTATGGAAGGAAACTGTCATCTGTCCTATCTTCAAAAATGGCGACAGGAGTCTATCAGCCAATTATAGGCCAGTTAGTCTGATTAGCGTAGTGGTCAAACTGCTTGAAAAGCTGGTGAGAGATTCGTTGGTAGGTCACCCGAATAGATTTAGTCTACTCAGTAGTGCACAACATGGATTCCGGAAGGGGTTTTCGTGTCTGACGGATTTGTTGGTTGCTCGTGAAGCCTGAGCAGAAGCAATGAACAATGGCCACGTGGTGGATGTACTTTTCGTAGACTTCTCTGAAGCATTTGATAAGGTATCCCACTTGAGGCTATCACAAAAGCTGAGCTCCTACAGCGTATCTGGCCGCGCCCTTCACTGGGTATCTGCGTTCTTGCAGGGAAGAGAGGAGTGTGTACGTGTGTGTCGCAGCTTATCCTTTACGCAAACGGTCCTTAGCCGTGTCCCACAGGGCTCGGTCCTTGGATCGATGCTGTTCTCCATCTACGTAAACGATCTCCCTGGAGAGCTTGGGGTATCATCCCTATTGTTTGCTGATGACTTAAGCTATGGAATGTTGTAAGTGTTCCTGGGGATTCTGAGGCCGTAGAGCATGCCCTGGACAGACTCAAGGACTAGTCTACTTTGTGGCTGTTGCCCATTAATCAGGCTGTCCCGTCCTTCGTATAGGAGCAACTTTCTTGCCTTCGAGCTGCGTACTCGGTGGGGTCGAACTCCCCCTTGTCTCCAACCAGGCAGACCTAGGCATCGTCCATTCCTCGTCTTTGCATTCTGGTAACAACTGGAAGGCCGCAATTACGGGTTTCAGAATATTGTGGTTAATACGCCGTTCTTTCGGGGTCTTAACTGCCGACATATTTGCGAAGCTATCCTCAGTTTTCGTTCGGCCCCATCTGGAATACTGCGTCCAAGCTTGCTCGCCCTGCCTTGTTCGAGACAAAATGGAGCTCTAGAAGGTTTCGAGAGCAGGTACCAAATTGGTCGAGGGGTTACGGGGGCAATCGTACCCCGAGCATCTACTTAGCTTGGGCATGTATTCAATGCACTACGGACGGCTTCGCGGAGACCTAATCCTTACTTACCACAATGAGGCTGAACCTCACCTTGGTGCGATGGTTTGTGTGCCTCAGTGATCAATTGAGCTATACTGGGTGGTGCATTTTTGCACCTTCAGAGTCACTCATACCAGATTGGTTAATAGTTAGAGGCCAGACAAACTCAACCTCCTGGTCCTCCAGTTTGGGGGTTGGAATGATGGTGGCTCCTTATTCCTTAAAACGGATTCCTTGTAGCCCAATGCCAAACCCGCTGCCTTGCGGACAGGTTTTTGAACCAAAGGCTTTGGTTGAGAACCCTAATCGTTCTCCTGTCTAGGCCTGGGCAAACTGACAGTATCCTGCCCACGCAATACAATGAATCACTTCAAACAAATTTCTGATGCTCTGGCCACCGCAGAGGATAATCAACGGTGCCTTATGTGCTGCACTGGGCAGCGTAGATAGGGGTTTGGATGCTACTGCTCAAGCCTTCCCGTCTTCTTATTCCCTCTCTTGCGCTTTTTCACCCTTATCGTCCCGTTCCAGCTTCACTTTTATCCCCCCTGTTTTCAACCCCCCAATTCTCGGCCCTCCCCCACATTGCTTCAGTAGTCGCTTGTCTTTTAGTTTCAACTCACATGTGAACGCGGAGCGTCATTCCTGCCCTGTCAACTGGTCCATGTCCAAGCAAGCGGCCCATTCCAGTTCATCGGCTTCCATTTGGAGCCCTCGATCCTCCTTCAGATTGACATGCCTCAATGTTCGCACATTGCTTCAGATCGGTCAACAGGCAGCACTTGCCCGGACATTAGAGACCCTCTCGATCGATATCTGCTGCTTATCGGAGACCCGCCTGCAAGACTCGAGCTCTGTACTCACTCTGCGATCCTCTTCAGGTGACACTAGCAGCACTTTCTCATTGCGCCTATCCGGTGACGATGCAGCTTCGAGCACCGGCCAAGCCGGTGTTGGTATTGCCCTTAGTCCCCGGGCTGAAGCTGCTCTGGTGGATTGGATTCCCATCAGTAACTGGATGTGTGCGGTCCGATTGGCTGGCTCGTTCAAAACTTCGAAGTTGCGTGGGACTAACAGGTGTCTAATCGTTATCGCTGCCTATGCACCGACGAACTGTAGCGATGACTCTGTAAAAGACGACTTCTATCGCCAACTGAACGAGCTCTTTAGCCACAGAAGAAGCTCGGACACTGTAGTCCTGACTGGGGATCTGAACGCTCAAGTTGGAAAATTATCCACAGACGAGCTGCATCTGGGCGGCCAACATGGTATAGGCTCCCGTAATGATAACGGTGAACGGTTACTTCATTTGTGTGAGGATGCTCGCTTATTTCTTGTGAGCACTACTTTCCTACACAGCACCCGCAGGAGAGTGACTTGGCGCCCACCAGCCTCGAACCAGCTATGGACGCAAATCGATCACATTGCGATAAGTTACCGATGGAGAGGCTGCGTCCAGAACTGTCGCTCGATTTGGAGCACAGGTGTTGACACCGATCATGCACTTGTATGTGCTGACCTGCGGATGCGCTTTGGCGGACGCCCACGACGATGTTGTGAGCGCATTGACACCGGCAGACTGGCGAAGCCAGCTGTTCTGAATGCCTATCAAATTACGCTGTCATCCGACTTGGATAAACGCTCACTGGATGCAATTGAAGCTCACTGGTCTCATATTCAACAGACCTTACTAGCAGCAGGCAAATCCTCATGTGATATGTCTAATCGCCAACATGGACATTGGGTCTCTTCGCGGTCTCTGGAACTTATCCATGCTTGCCGGCATATTCCGGCTGGAAGCGAACACAATGAATCTCGCAAAGAGCTCCGGGCAAAAGTCCGTGCTGGCCTGAAGAGAGACCGCGAATCCTGGTGGTCTCATCGTGCATGAGAGATGGAAATGGCCGCTGCCCTTGGTAACCATCGTGAGTTATTCCGTCTGATACGGGAAACGGGCAGCAGGAGACCTGGTGTTAGTGAAACTATACGTGACGAGAGTGGACAGCCTATCCACAACTTATCAAAACGCTTAGAGCGTTGGGCTGAACACTTTGAAAGGCAATTTAATCGGTCGAAATTGTTAGATTTCTCGCCGACCAGTGATCGCCCTGCTCCGTGTGCTGTCCGTTTGCATCCACCCTCTCACTCAGAAGTCGAACGTGCGATCGAAATGTTGAAGTTAAATAAAGCCGCGGGACCTGATGACCTTCCTTCAACCCTCTTCAAATTGGGGGAACCTGCTCTTGTGGATGATTTACAAGAGTTACTAGTCAAACTGTGGAAGCAGGAAACTGTCCCAACCGATTGGAGCCGCTCCATCATAGTCCCAATTTTCAAAGGAGGCTCACGATCGGAATGCGGCAGCCATAGAGGAATCAGTCTGATCTCCATCGCCCCCAAATTGCTTGCCTCTGTCATCTTTCACAGACTAACAGGCACTCGTGAAAGCCAGATTCGTGAAGAGCAAGCTGGATTTCGTCGAGGTCGTGGCTGCATTGACCACATCTTCACCTTGCGTCAGTTGTTGGAGCACCGTCACATATATTGGCGGCCCACCGTTGTCGTGTTCCTCGATATCAAAGGTGCATTCGATTCGGTGGATGGACATGCATTTTGGGACTGTCTACTCAGGAAAGGTGTACCTGAGAAATATGTGAATATTATCAGAGCATTATATGCGCGTAGCTCGGGCAGAGTGAGGGCTTACGGCAAGTTGTCATCGCCCTTTAATATCTCCAGCGGCGTGAGACAAGCATGCCCGCTGTCACCTTTCCTCTTCAACTTCGCTGTTGACGAAGTCATGGAAATCGCGTTCACAGGACACGAATTAGAAGGTGTGGATCTGCTCCCAGGAGAACGACTTCTTGATTTAGAGTATGCTGATGATATTGCCCTAATCTGCGACAGCTCACAAACGTGCCAAGCGGTACTGGACAGATTAGCACTAGCTGTCCGTCACTTCGGGCTTTGTTTCGCACCCTCGAAGTGCAAAGCATTCCTCCAAGACTGGTCTGGACCGTCTCCTACGCTGATCCTTGGTGGGGATCAGCTAGAAGTCGTTCAAAAATTCAACTACCTGGGAAGTTGTATCAGCGCCTGTGGGATTGAGGATGAGTTCACGAACCGTATAGCAAAAGTTCGGGGCGCTTTTGCTAATGTTCGCCACTTATGGCGCCGGCGCGACATCACTCTTCCCTGAAGAGTAGAGTGTACAATGCAGCGGTACGTTCAACCCTACTGTACGGTTGCGAAACCTGGCGGCTTAACGCAGCGGACCTGAAGAGGCTAGTTACGTTCGACCACCGGTGCCTTCGTAATTTAGCTCACATCTGGTGGGAACATCGCGTGAGCAACGAGCGTGTTCGACGCCTTGTTTATGGCACAGGAAAAGGAACTGAACCGCTCAGCACCGTTATTTCTCGCACCAGACTCCGATGGCTCGGCCACGTGTTACGCATGCCAGCCCACCGACTCCCGCGACGTGTGTTGTTTGCGCGCCGGGGGTGTGGATGGAAGGAGGGGTGGCCAAGCGATGACTTGGTCGAGAGGAATGAATGGCCTCACTTCGGAGCTGGCCTCGGTTGGAGCGTCTCGGCTCCCTGGTTGGGGTCCGAAAGACGATGAACACGTTTGGTTGGACACACTTGCTGAAATGGCTAGGAGCCGACCTCAGTGGCGTTCCTGCTGTGAGTTACTTTGTCCCACCCCATCCCTCTTAGTCTCCCCCTCCAACCACGATCTCATTATTTAGCCTTATATAATTTTGCATAGTAATTTCTTTGATGCGCAGCAGCCGGCTGGTAGCTTACCGGAACGATGCCCATCCGTTACCGGTAGCTCAACCAGCTTGCACCAGTTGCATTTTTCTCCTTTTTTTCTATGTATGGCGGCACGGTAGCTGAGGTGTTTCCCACCTCTAGCTAACATGTATGATTATGATGGTGACTTACCGCATTTTAGCAGGGAAAGTTGGGCCGGACTTGGGCTGGCTGTTTAGTCCGGCTAGGTTGCCTTGTCTTCGCGGTCATTCCATGAAGCTACATAAACCGCGTTCTGACCGGATCAGGGCGGAAACTCGGTTATCGCGTAGAGTTACCGAGCGCTGGAACTCGCTTCCAGAAAGTGTAGTCAGTGAACCTACGGTTAAGGATTTCGAGCGTCCGTACGACGCTCTCGGATGGCAACACTAAACTTTTCCCTTCTCCTGACCATGTCCATCTTCAAACTTTTAGTTCTTATTCTGTCATTCTTTTCACTCTTTGGTGTTATCCTTCATTTAAATGACTTTCTTTACCCTTTATCTTCCGTTTACTTTCTACTTCTTTCTTACTTCACGTTACCTACACCGCCGGGACTGCTAGTGCAGGGGACGTGGGCAGTAATTGGTTGACCAAGTGTTTCGGGGGTTTCGTGTTAAATCTATCAAGTCCTAGCACCTTCCTGGCTCAACGATCCGATCAAGAAGGAACACTCAAAGGATTTTCCTATCGTTCGAGTTCATCTGTATCTGAATCTGTCCAGTTTACTACGTTTACTTGTACGATTATGCTACCACTGGTGAAACAATTTCGCGGAATTCCGGTACAATAAATGGTTGGATTCTGATTAGTGTAGAGTACACTCGTGAATGACGCGCTCGCAAGACTATCATTTTGGGTCCACAAAAGCCTGTCGTTCGGTGGTCACCATATAACCCGGTTGAGCGCTTGTAATGAAAATCCTTACTACTCATTTGCTGGTTGTTATTGGCGTATGGCGCACTGTTGTCAGTGCGCCGGGCATCCATTCATTCGTGTCCTTTGAGTGAAAGTTCTGACCTTGATGGGTAACTGGCCTGATGTTCTTGTTATTTCGGCCATTCGGAAATGGTAAACCATATATTGATGGGTCAGATTGGTCCTGATTTGTCTGGAGTGTTTCGCCCAACTCGAGTGCCAACTCTTCGTGGCCACCCATTAAAGTTGCACAGGGCTGGGTTGGTTGCAAGTCAGACAAATGGTCGGTATCAAATAGCACCGGACACTAACTTCTAAGGCTAAAGCCCCTCGGCTGAGCCGATTAGAAGGTACTAATACCAGCTTGACTAACGAATCTGCGGTCTCACACGCTGGAATTCATGATAGTGAGCCTCAAGTTACGCAGACACCTAGGCAAAACCTTAGCGACTACTCTCCTGTGGCAAGGGCAGTCAGCTGGTCTGGACAACCCCCTTCACAAGACGCCAGTAAGATGACTCGTGGCCTGCATTTGGATGTGGAGAGACTTGCTCTTGATGGAAATGTGAATCACATCTTTATGGCGGAAGGGGATAGTGAAGCTGTGGCAATGGAACTTCAGGCGGTGCGTTCAAAAGCTATCGAGGCCTCACGCTCGATAGTAGTGGCACCAAAGTCCATGGGTGGTATGCCCATTTCACAAAATGCTAGGGAAAATGAAAAACTTGCCACACCTAAACTGGACCGTATAGAAAATCCGAAGTGCAGTGCTGTTAGCTCGACTCAGGTAAATGGGAGAAAACCCGTCGGGAGTTTTTCCAGCAAGCCCAGGCGGGCGATGCCAGGAAAGGGATTATCCCGTAATGCGTTACAGCATTCCAGCGTTGATTAATCGACTCAGGCAGCCGATGGAAATGAACTGGTACAAAAAACAGGTTATCTACTCGGGCTATACGTCCGAGGGGAAACAACCGCGTCCGGAGAGACTAAGCGTGTGGTACACTAATTGTTGTAGTGTGCGTAACAAATAGGGTGAGTTAGTGACGCGTTGTGAGCATGTTGATGTGGCCGCTGTGTCGGAGTCCTGGCTTTCTCCAGATGACCTTATTGGTGATCTGTTTATAGGCTTCGCGTGCTACAGGGCTGACAGGCCAGGGTATCAGACTGGTGGAGGAGTACTCTTGCTTATAAAGTGCCAATATAAACACTGGGAGACTCCATTTACCATGATTTCTGCTAATGTTCAGGTGGTATCCTGCTATCTAAGAGCATGGGGTAAATTGGAGATTATAGTATGTGTTTATCGTAGCCCATCCTCCACGCGAGAAGAGGATAGGGATCTTGCTACGTTACTAAGACAGGCGGCAATGGCCTCACCTAATTTTCTGCTCGTCGGTGACCTAAACCTTCCCCATGCTGATCGGCAGTTTGCTGAAAAGAGGTTGGGTACTCTAAAGAAGGAACTAGTAGATTGGACGCATGTTAATGCGTTCGAGCAATACGTCAATGTTCCGACTAGGAGTCGTACTGGGAGTACCCCTTCAACCCTTGATATCATGATCGCCAGACATGGTCACTTAATTGACCTATGCGTGGAGCCAACCCATAGGTAAGAGTGATCATTGTATTTTGACCTTTTCTCTGGACACACCGAGGCTTGCAGAGAACCGTCGAATGGGAAGGGATTTAAATCGTATTGATTTTACGAAGCTGCGGGATCGAGCTCTTCAGATCACTTGGATCCCTGAACAGGACAAGGCCACTTTGAAACAGAGGTGGCTTCTACTCAAAAGTGGACTTGTACAGTTGCTGAACGAATTTGCTCCTCTACGCCCCAGGAGACATCTTGGGAAACCCCGATGATGGAGGAGAAAGATTGATAGAGCGATAAAGAGGCGGAATGCTGAGTGGAGAAAATATCAAGAAACTCGGGGCTTCCGACGTTGGCTGCATTGCAGGTGTCGAAACATGGGTATTAAGTTGCAGCGGCAGGCGAAGTACTCATATGAGCTTAGGTTGGCCAAAGTTTCGAAAACAAATCCCAAGTGTTATTACAGTTATGTCCAATCAAAGGCTTCTCTAAGAGACATGGTCGGTTGTCTAACCATGGAGGACGGTACCCAGACTGTAGACAACGTTGATAAAGTAGCAGCGCTGCTACGCGTCTACCAAAATTTGCATCGGAAGTATAGTGTTTCAGGCTTGCCATCACAGCCGCACTGCTCAACTAGCTACACAATGCGGGAAATTATTCTCAATTTGCCAGAGGTCTTCACAGTGCTGGCCAGTTTGAACCCTTATAAATCAGCTGCTCCTGTTAGTGTACATCCCGCCATAGTTAAGCCTCTGGCTGATATCCCTCGGTACCCTGTAGCGGAGTTATTCAACTATTCTCTTCAAGAAGGCAAGCTGCCACGTGATTAGAAGGAGGCGACTATTGTTGCCATCCACAAGGGGGGGTTCTAAGTCGGTGCCTCTTAACTATGGACCTGTTAGTCTAACCAGCATCATGCTGAAGTGCTTGAAAAAGCTCATAAGGAACAGGATCTGTGAGCACTTGACTGAGCACAATCTAATTACAGCGGAATAGCATGGCTTTCTTAAAAAGAAGTCTTGTCTTACCAATTTATTGTGCTTTTTAGACGAGATCACCCGATGTCTTGATAGTGGGATATCGGTAGAGGTGTGCTATTTGGACTTCAGTAAAGCCTTTGACTCAGTGAATCATCGATTTTTAATTTAAAAGCTGACGTGGTTTGTATTGCATCCTCAATTATTACTATAGCTCTCTAAATTCTTACGTGGAAGGACATTCAGAGTCAGGGTTGGGGAAGCGAGTTCTAGTGTTGGCCATGCCTACAGCGGTGTCCCCCAAGTTTCGGTACTGGGTCCATTGTTATTTTTTATGTTTATAAATGATCTGGCTCCTCTTCTTGAGTATCCATGCTATATCTTCGCAGATGACTTGAAGCTAGTCAGTAGGGGAAACCGAGCGACATTGGCTAAGGACATCATCACTGTGGTGAATTGGTCGAGCCAATGGGATCTACTTCTGAATGCCAATGAATGTCAACTATTGACCAGTAGTGGCGGCGGAATTGCAGTTCAGTCTCCTGCAGGGTCTCTATCGTTGCCGTGTACTGATGAAGCCCGCGATCTAGGTGTCATCGTAGTGAACAAATTTAAGCCTTCGGCGCAGTGTCGCCATGCTGCCAATAAAGCGCGACACGAGTTATTTCGTCTTAGGAGGGCGCTGAGTAACACTAAAGCAGAAGTATTCTTGCCGTTATATAAAGCAGTGGTTAGGCCACATCTGGAGTAATGTGTTCAGGCCTGGGCACCGTACCTCCGGAGTGACGTCATTTGTATAGAAAATATTCAGAAACTTGCGACCAGGATGATCGAAGGTCAACAAGGGAAGTCGTACGAAGATCGTCTAAGTAGCTTGGGATTATTTTCCCTGGAACGGCGTAGGTTGAGAGGGGATTTGATAGAGGCGTTTAAGATCATTAAGGGACTTAGTGGTAATAGTCCCACCCATCTGTTTGAGTTGCCTATGTCAGACCATCTGCGCGGGTATCGCCTGAAGCTCAAACATCATAGATCTCGTTTGGACATCAGGGCAAACTTTTATACGAACCGAGTAGTTAACTTCTGGAATAAACTTCCTTCTGATATAGTGGAGTCTGAGACTGTAGAAGCCTTCAAAATGGGCTTAGATGATTGTTGGTCTATCCTTTTTCCAGAGATTTTGTAGTTGTACTGGAATATATAGTGTATTTTGATGCTGACACATGAAAGTGCAAAGATTCCTCTTGTTCTTGCTTCATTCCTTTGCAGGAGCAAGAAGAGACAATCCAACGTCGAAGTGCCGGAGGCCGCTTCACTTACCGGCACAAGAACTGGACGTTCGTTAGGCGCAAGCCTCTACCGCCCGTTTGACCTTACCTGACCTGAAACCCCGGTCTGACCGGGTTCGGGCAGCTTTTTGGTTATCGCGTAGGGTCATAGCATATTGGAACGCATTGCCTGCAGACGTCGTGGTGGCACCGACGGCGAAAGAGTTCGAGCATCGACTTGACGCTCTCAGTTTGCAGTTTAAAGTCTTCCCCTTCATTTCTTAATCTTTACTCTTCTATTACGGTCTACGCTTCTTTAACTCATTTTATCTTACATCTTAATATTGCCTACGAAATTCGATAAGCTTGTCTTCTTCTCTGTTTCCTTTCCTTTACTGGCACTACTGTTTTCTTTTATTCTTCACGTGGCCGGCACAGCTGGGACTGCTAGTGCAGTGCACGTAGGCATTGTTTGGTTGATCATGTGGATCGTGTGTGTTGATTTGGCTCTCCTTTGGCACATCAAGGCACCGGTTTCCCTGTTGGATCAACGACGTTTTCGAAGGTGGAACATTCACGGGATTTTCCTACTGTTCCGGTCCCACTTGAACTTGAGCTGCTTCTATGTTACGGTCGAGTGGAACGTGAGCCGGAGCAGCAACACAGCTCTGTGCTCTAGGCTGCTGCTTATTGATCCTGTTGGTGCTCAGAGTTCGAAGTTGGATGCTAACTATGGAACTCGTATATAAGAGCCAGGGATCTCAGAGGTTGGCGTGGTTCTAGACTCCTGATCTTGTGTATAAACCGATTACACTTTGCTTCCCTTTTGGAATAAATTCTTATCAGCAATCACTCTCTTCCTTTTGTTTTGACATTCCCTGTAGTGACGTTCACAACGAGACTGAACGTTAACGTGGTTCGATGGTTTGCCTACCCCTGTAATCCGCAAACCTGTGCTGGGGGAACTTTCCAACTGGCTTTAGAGCCACTCCTTCCAGACAAGTCAATGGTTAGGAGTCAGACTAACTCAGTCTCGCAATACAATCCTCTTCAGTGGTTAGGGAGAGATCGATGGCCCTCTTCCTTTAAAACAACCATGGGAGACAACAAGTCTACAGGTTATGAGCTCACAGCTCGATTGGCACATGGCACGAGCGCTACACATTGTCTCTGACGGTGGGAGGGCACCTTCCGGTGCTCAATGATTTGTTACCGCCCGCCTCGAGTCAGGCAGTCCCTGGTCAAATCGGTGCAAACCCGCCAACTCACACCCGCGGTCGGCCGTGGTCGCAGATGCGTAACGTAATACGGTCGTAAAACACACGTGAATTGTTTCAAATCTTCAATGACTGTGTGACAGGCCTCGAGCAGTTTCCAATGGGTGCAATCACATTCCCGAGCTGGACTTGCTCCCCACTGTCTTGTGGGGCAGGCTATTAAGCCAAAGGCTCGGGGTGGAGTCTCTCAAGCAAACCTCCGAATCCCCCTCTGTCATGTGGGTCAATCTACTTAGCCAAAGGCTCCGGATGGAGTCCCTCATGCAAACCTCCAAATCCCCCACTACCGTGTGGGTCAGACTATTGAGTCAAAGGCTAGTTAGGGCACATCGAACAAATTCGCTCTCTCGGAATGGGCAGCAGAAGAGTATCATCTGCCCTCTAGACCACGTCGACAGTTCTCTCTCCCTCTTATTTTTCTCCCCTTTCAACTCTCTTCTTCCCCATCTATTGAGCAAGAATCTACCGCTGACTTCGTTTCTGCTATCGATACTCGTAACTCACCCATCAAACCGCGAGTCTCATTTCACACTGGTTCTTTTAACGTCCGCATTTGAGGTCAGATCGGTCAACTGGCATCACTGACTCTTTTCACTTTCTTGGTATTGATTTTTGCTGGGTCTCCAAAACACGCATACAAGATAACTGCGTTTTGACAAATCCTCGACTCCCTGGTTCTGAATCTGACAGTTAATAGGCACCGTATGAAGGCACGATGCCTTTTCACCGTCTCCGTTTGTGCTCCTACTGACTGCAGTTCAGTGTACCAAAGATAATTTCTACTGCCGTCTTTCATCTCTTCTCCGGATGTCGAAGAATACTGACATCGTAATTGCTGCTGGTAACTTGGGTGCCCTGGTGGGCCGTCTTTCACACTCTGAACAACACCTGGGAGGGTGTTTTGGAGTCGATGCACGCCGAACAAATCGATTCCTGCAACTGTGCGCCGACCAAACTCTACATTAGCAGCCCTACTTTTCAGCACACACATTCACGTCGCGTCACCTGGTACCCACCGAATTCCTCAATGAACTGGACCCAAATTGACCATATTGCCATCAGCTAAAGTTGGCGCAATCAGTCAAACTGTCGGTTAAGTTGGTGCACGTGCTTGAAATCCGACCATGCTCTAGTGCGCTCATGCTTGGCGCTCACACTTTCCGCTTCAAAGAAGTGCCTAACTTCTAACCTTACGTGTAATTTGAACTCTCAGTGTGCGGTTCAGCATTATCATAACGAACTGGCCTACCAAATGTCCGTGTTGTATGAGGCTGGGGAGCTGAACGCAATGAAGAATGCTTTTGACGCTTGCTGTGCACCCGCCTTGAGACGTCATAACAGTGAATGGATTCAGTTTGATCGATGCACGTATACAGGTTCCAATGGGTACTGAGTTTTAACGTATCCGTAACTCCCTGAAACGACATCTGACAAGGAGTCTTCGAGTTGACCGGGAACGTTGGTGGGTTGCATTGGTCCGTGAGATGGAGAAATCCTGTGCTTTTGGAAACAGCCGGGTGCTACTTCAACTCATCCGGAACAAGGGTTTGAGAAAGCCATCAGTTGGATAGACAATTGCAGAGAGATGGACTGTTGATTCATTCTCAGCGTCGTCGACTAGGCCGTTGGATGGAACATTTTGAGGAGCAATTCAGCAGGCCTGCTAGGACACTGCCGCTTGCCGATTCACCAGAGCCGACGTGGGAACTAGATGTCACACCGCCCACTTTGTAAGAGATTCGACATGAGCCTACCGTGTTAAAACGAAACAAGGCTCCGGAACCCGACAACCTTCGATCTTTGTTGATTGGACTTGCTTCTCTTTTTAACATGATTTGGGACACTGACGAAATGCCTTCAGACTGACGACTATCAACTGTCGTGCCTATCTTCAAGAGGGGTCAGTGCACTCTGTCCGGAAATCGTTGAGGTATTAGCTTTATTTCCATTGCCTCAAAACGTCTCACGGGTATCATTCTTCCACAGCTCCCTAGTCCCCGTAAGGATCGAATCACTGAAAGCCCTGACCGTGGTTGTATCGAACACATATTTACTCTTCGCGAAGTTTTAGAGCAGTGATACATCAGGCGACCGACAATGGGGGTTTTCCTTGACTCGATAGCCACCTTTGACTCTGTTGATGGCGTCAGCTTGTGACACTGCCTATCCATGAAGGGCGTGCCAGCTAAACTCCTTTCCATTTTAAAGTGCCTCTACCGGGAATCCCCGAAGTCGCGTAATGGTCTACGGGAAACTGTCTCCTAAGTTCCCCACGATAAGTGGGGTTCGCCAGGATTGTCCTCTATCTCCTTTTCTCTTCAACTTTTTGAGCGAACTGATCATGATGGACTCTGTTCTTTCAGGCTGTACCACAGTGAAAGTTCTGCGAGGCGGCCGAGTGACAAACCTGGAATATGCGGACGACAAAGTTCTCTTTGGGTTTGGTGCATTGGCTATGCAAACACTACTGCGCAGACTTGTGCGTAGCGCTACACGGTTCGGCATGTACTGTGCACCTACAGAGTGTAAAGTGATAAGGCTATCATCCCAACAGTTCACAAGCTACATAGCAGAGCCTAGTCCGGAAAAACGCCGGACGTGTTTCGCTCTATCGGGGCTCGTCAGTGGTGCGCATCCTTCGGTCTTCTACGGTCCTTCTACTCATAAGTAATACAAATTCGCCCTTACGGATTCCATAACTGTTATGTCGATTCATAGCTGCCGTAACAGGGAAGTCCTGACACCGGAAGGCCAACCGCTGTCATCTGCATGGCAGTGGACGATGGGTCGGGCTATATCGTAGTTAGCTAACAATTCGTGATGGCACAGTTGCATAAGCTGCGGGCTAGTTGGCACAAACCACTAGCAGTCATGGGTTCCATCCTCCGTAGAAGACCGAAGGATGCGCACCACTGACGAGCCCCAATAGGTCGAAACGGCCGTCTGGTGCTTTTCCGGATAGGTAGTTGACTTAGCTGAATTGTCTGCTGACTGCGACGAACAAAGATACCCACAAAAATCCTTCTACTCATAAGTAACCAAAGGACCCCGAGCACATCTGGTTGCAAACGCTAAAGGATATGGCCAAGAACCATACGCAGTGGCGTACTTGCTGTGAGACGCTACTGCCCTGACAGATGTTTTCCCTTTCAATCTATTATTTTTCCTCTTATGTGTGGTGGCACTCAGCCAATCGTATTGCTATTGGTTGTGTTGATATATATATATATATATATATATATATATATATATATATATATGCCCGTTGCTCGGCTTCCTCGGCGTGCATTATACGCCGTGGCTGCACCAGGTTGAGCGAGGCCTTGAGCTTGTAGAAATTGGCTGAGGCTTAGCCAGGCTAGTGCGTACCGTCTTCCTGGATGGGGGCCTCGAAACATTCTACACCAATAGTTGAAGACTGTGTCAGACATGGTGCAGTCACCAAGTCAGTGGCGTTTCTGCATTCGGCTTCTTTCGTCTTGTTATTTATTTCGTTTCATTCTGATTAGTCTAACGTGTTTCCTTCTTGCTTTCCTTTTCTCTACCTTCTCTTTGCACTTAACCCCACTATCCTGCTTATGTTATTTATTGTTATTCTTGCCATGTGTCGTGGTAACTGAATACACCACGCCTCGGTGCTCGTATCATAGTTGATCAACTGAACTGATCGTTCGTTTAATCCCTGAACCAACTATTTCGTTCCATTTCTGCAGATATTATCGAACCCACGGTCCACTCAGTCCCTTCGGTGATTTCCTCTGTCGATTGAGCATAATGAGTAGTTGGAAACTTTTAATCACTTCTTGAACACACCCGAATCAAAATGTTTGCAATAGATCGTCCGAAACTGTCGGAGTTGTTCGTATTCAGCCCTACTTTGTGCCAGAAGGAAGGTGATGTGAGTCGTCTCTTGGTATAATTTGTCGCGGTGTTATGATTTACAGTACCTATTCTTGTTTTCTGGGATCCAGCGACCTCCCTATAGTCATCCTTTTTCCTATTCTTTTAGTGAATGTTCCACTTCATTCACCAGAGAACTTAATTGTTAGTAACACCGCCAGTATTTAACTTTTGTTGGATCACAATTTATCCTTTGCGCCACGGTTGCCACACACTTTTCGAGGCCGTTTATATCCTCTTGGTTGATGTGGTAATCTTCATCATTGTGACGTTAGCCTTCAGCGACCGTCGTTTCGCTGATACCACCTTACTCCAACACGGTATCCAGCTATTTGTGCCCTTACTGTCTAAACATGTTAATTCTTTGCTTTGAACATTTGCTTCTAAGCACTTCGTCAAGTTCTGTAATATCCTGCTACTTCACTTTGGCTGTGATTTTTTGTACAAGGATGCCCGCTGTCACCTTTCCTATTCAACTTCGCTATTGACGAAGTCATGGAGATTGCATTTACAGGACATGACTTGGAAGGTGTGGAGCTACTCCCAGGAGAACGACTTCTTGACTTAGAGTATGCAGACGACATTGCCCTCATCTGTGACAGCTCCCAGACGTGTCAAACCGCGCTGGACAGATTAGCACTGGCTGTCAGTCGCTTCGGGCTTTGCTTTGCACCACCGAAGTGCAAAGCGTTCCTCCAGGATTGGCAGGGTTCGCCCCCTGTGCTGACCCTTGGTGGGGATCAGCTAGAAGTCGTTCAGAAATTCAATTACCTGGGAAGTTGTATCAGCGCCCTTGGGATCGAAGACGAGATCACGAACCGCATAGCGAAAGCTCGAAGTGCTTTTGCTAACCTTTGCCACCTATGGCGACGGCGCGACATTACTCTCGCCCTGAAGGGTAGAGTGTACAATGCAGCGGTACGTTCGACCTTACTGTACGGTTGCGAAACCTGGCCCCTAAGGTCGGCGGACATGAAGAGGCTAGTTACGTTCGACCATCGGTGCCTTCGCAGTTTGGCTCACATCTGGTGGGAACACCGCGTGAGTAACGAGCGTGTTCGACGCCTTGTTTACGGCCTAGGAAAAGGGAATGAACCGCTCAGCACCGTCATTTCACTCACCAGGCTCCGATGGCTGGGCCACGTGTTGCGCATGCCAGCCCACCGACTCCCTCGACGAGCGTTGTTTGCTCACCGGGGATGTGGGTGGAAGAAGAGGAGGGGTGGCCAAGCGATGACTTGGTCGAGAGGAATGAATGCCCTCACTTCGGAGCTGGCCTCAGTTGGAGCTTCACGGCTCCCTGGTTGGGGTCCGAAAGACGGTGAACACGTTTGGCTGGATACACTTGCTGATATGGCAAGGAGCCGACCTCAGTGGCGTTCCTGCTGTGAGTTTCTTTGTCCCTTCCTATACCTTTAGCCTCCCCCTCCATCTACGATCTTATTTCGTAGGGTAAAACGTAATTAAATTTTTGTTTTTGCCTAGTAGCCGGCTAGTAGCTTACCGGAACGATGCGTATCCGTTGCTGGTAGCTCAGCTGGCATTCAACTGTCGTATTTATTTTTCCTTTATGTATTGTATGTATGTATGTATTTCCTTTATGTATTGCGGTACAATAGCGGAGGTGTTTTACCATCTCTAGCTGACATGTATAATGATGATGATGATGATGTGATTTTTTGTGGAGGTCGACCCGTTTCCGAAACTGTAAAATGACTGTTTACAGCACCGATGTCGGGGGTTATGGTCTGCATAAGAGGCTGAGTGATCTTCACGGTATGCATAACCCACACAAGACTGGTGGTGACTGCGGGGCGGCAAAACATCGATACTACACCCTGACGTACTGCTGATGTTTTGGCTTTCATGGTGATACACCTGCGCAAAGTAAAGATGACATCAGCTTAGCACCAGTACTAATGGATCACCACCACACAACCCATAGCAGTTGAATGTAGGTCGGAATCTTTCTAGGTTAACCGCTCCTACTCTGCTTCGACCTGGCGCCTCTTATATCTCAAGCAACATAGTTCAACCAATTTTCCTCTTTCGCTCTCTCGCTAGAGGGCTGTTTATTAATGTTTTCATACCGCATTACAGGATACAGTTCAACTTTGTTTGGTGTCTAGTTCTAACAACGTCGTTGAACATATCCACTGATGAGCTTACGTATTTTTTACAGTTCACCCCAAACCTGGTGGCTCTTCACACTTCATGTGACGACTCGTGAGAACTCGCTTTCAGTTGATGGTGGCCGCTGACATATCAACTGAATTCTTTGAACTGCACACACCTTACCCGATATCTTTGGGGTTTTGCCAAAGTAGTCTCAATCAAGTTCCATTGGTATCATAGTCACGTACCCAAGTCTGACATCACCTGTTCGTTTCTAAGTCGGGGCCTCTAGGCTAGATTCCTCATGTCAACCTTCGTTCGTCTCGTTGCTTTATATGGATCCAGCGTTTGAGTCAGCAATATATGCCTGAAATCGTACAACTCATATTCGTCCCTGGATCAGATTTTCTTTTCTCTTTTTATCCGTTGCAAGTTCATTCCCTAGGTTAATCATTGAGCGAAAGGCACCAGCCCTGCTATCCAAGCTAACGGTACACCAAAGTGCTTTTTCAAAGCAAAGATCCACTTTCACATTGGACGTTGCGCGCTCTTTTATCTCGGTCAACAACCGGTATAAGATCCGGTCCTTGTTCCATTGGTGCTGCTATAGGCTTTGTGTCCAACGCACATGGGAATGCATTTACAGCAGCTTGACCCAGATTTTAGTGATGGCAGCACTTTTCCTCTCTGGTGATATTTAAACGCTGTTTCGAGGTATGTATGCTGTCCGAGTTCCGGGACTATTTAAGCCGGCTCCACTCGTTGATAGTGCTTCGTTCACTTGCCTCTTGTCTTGATTTCTGTGTTTATCGCTCTCCGTTACTCTGTGCATCTAAGTGAAATGCATGTGCTTGCCCGTGCTTCACGTCACTATGCCAATACTTGTTAAAATGGAGTGGTGGAGGTGGATTGGATCAGTACAAGGAAACTCGATATCAAAAGAAAACCTCAGGATCGCTACAGACCTGATAAATCAAAGGTAAGGGAGAAAATGCACTATAGCCGTCAACTGCTTTGTGACTGTATCATTTCCGCTCATCTCTACCCACTGGCATGTCGCATTTCGAGCCTCCTCCATCTAGTAAATCAACGTGGATCAACACGGCTCAATCTTTCCGCCAGTTTCTTCATACTGTGTTTGATCAAGGGTGGCCTCTAAGTCGTGAGCGACACTGTTCACGAACTTGAAGAATCATAAACAGGTATTATCAATGATGCATGTTTTGAAATAGGATTCCACCTACCATGTTGCTGGTATTAGAACGCACTAAATCATGACGATTTTTTGACATTGACGATTTTGCCATATCTGCCGCAGTACCGTTATACCACCTTACGATTGAACATCGCTTAGCTTTCTGATCAATCACAACGTGCTCAACAGACAGCCATTATTTTCTTTTTACATTATTTTAACAATTAGTTCCCTAGAGAACTTTTAGCTGTAAACTTAGCACAAGAGTGACGCACGATTTTATTCCGAAAAATCTTATCTTTATGATTTCGAGAGACGTGTGAATTAATAGCATCATGAAATGAAGGAAGTTGAAATTACAAATTAACCACTGAACCCGCAGACATACAGTCGCCCAGTCAATTTTCCCGGCCCGCTACCGCGGAACAGATGATAAGGTGATTGTATGCGTGCATGTTCAGTTTGGTTAATTTTTAATTTCAACTTCCTTCGTTTCATGATGCTATTAATTCACACGTCCGTAGTACACTCTTGAAATCATAGAGATAAAATTTTCCGGAATAAAAGCGTGCGTTAATTTTTACATTAGTTCAATTTAAGTTTTCTTTGACTGTCTGGTTTTGAAACACTCGCCGTGTGTTTTGGATTGCGACACGCAATCTCAAATTGTGGTCTCGATTAACTTTGAAGTCAGCCTATGCCATTCCTATCATTGGGACCGTATCCGACATGGAGGGTTTCGGTGTTGTTCAGAATGACTGGGGTTGACTTAAAAGTCAACCGGAACCACAATTAGGATGGCTCGTCACAATCCAAAACACGACGGATGCTCCAAAATCCGACAATGCACTTCTAATCGTTGTGTCAACCACATCGATAACCACCAACCACTATGTGCCGTTCCACTTCCAGATCAAGCTATTTCTACATAAAAGGTCCAAACGAGGATGAAACGCGTCGTGGAGTACACTGATGGGAATGAGCAACACCGAAACACTCCACATTGTGGAACCATTCCACTTGTGTGTGTGTGTGTGTGTGTGCTGTCACATGTGATGTCTGATCATATAGGGTTCATTTTGCTTGATTTCAGTTAACTTTTTCAACTATCATCCTCACGACAAGGTGTTTTGAGTTCAGTTCCCTTGGTTCACGTCGCCAAGCCATTAATAATAATTCACAAGAAATAACATGTGTCAGAATAGTTGGGGAGTGTCAACGATTTTGTGGTTGTCAGACTATTGTTGTGACAGCTCCCGACGGACCCGTCCAGAAAGATAGCATGCATCAATCATACATAAACTCTCGGAGACTTTCTATCTCTATTGCCATGTGGTTGATTGACCACCTCGGGGTTTCACCCAAATAGACACAGTTTTGGCAAACATTGTGCTCCAAGTCTGTTGACTTACAAGCATGCGGAACACATAGCCGAGCCACCGGTGTCTCCCGAGGATTCGTCGGGCACTCCAACGAGACACCGGTTGTGTACTGTTGGTTGCCAAATGATGAACATCCGCATTGCTCACTCGATTCTCCAAACGGACATAGAAATATTTCTCGAGCACGACCTATTTGGTTACGTCCTCAACTCATGTTTTGGGCTTCCGATTCCGGGTAGGCCTACCATTGCGGCCTCCATGGGGACAGCCGCAGGACACATACACATAGAGAAGGACTATGAGTGGCTTGCGCTCCACCATCCACAGCTCCACCCACGTACCCCATATCCAGTGTAAACCCGAAGGAATAAGACCGATAGGCATGTGGATGGGAGCCACGTTTCATCATCGGAGACGGCCCACACTCCTTCAACATGCACAGCAGTAGCAGCGTTCCTGTCTATCATACGTACGACACGTACACAAGATGGTGGCTGGTATGTACTCCGCTCCACACTGGATGCATGGTACCACTTTTTGAGCTCTCATGTTCAGGAAGACCGTGCTCCCAGCAACGACTAGCAGTCTACTGGAGCCAGTAATCAAGGTAGAGGGGGTTGGACAGGTATGCACCTTACCAACACGCCTCAAGCGCGGCCACACCAGGGATAGCAAACAACCAGCACATAATTTTAAGGAAAATAAACACGCAAAATGGACACGGAATGTGCAATAGAATAACAAGACTGAGCAAATCAGATCAAGTAGGCTACTTTCATCCAGGTTAAGATGATGGGTGTAGCCCAATTGCGGTGTAAAAGCACGATGTATGCAACATCCGTCGCAGCACGAGGCAACGCCCTCAAGATGCCTACATATGATTGACGGCATCCGGTTTCGGATTTGCCTGTCACTGTGGCCAGCCACAGAGGGACCATGGGTGGCTTGCGCTGCACCACCCACAGCCCCATCCACACACCCCATATCCAGTGTAAACCCGAAGGAATAAGACCGACAGGCATGTGGATGGGAGCCATGTTTCATCATCGGAGACGGCCCACACTCCTTCACCGGCAAACACAAGCACCCTGTAGTTGGGGAATCAAGCGCACACAAGACCGTAGCTGGGCCGTAGTCCTCTCCACACTGAGTGCATGGAATCAATCTTTGAGCCTTTCCAGCGACAACCAACTGTTTTCTGGAGCCAGTATGGACTAGGTAGTGGGAAAAAGACAGGTAGGAATCTTGTCAACATGCACATCAAGCGCAGCCACGCTGGGGGTATCAATCAACAGCCAGTCAATTGGAACGACGAGTCCAACAAAATAAATTGAATATTATATACGGACATTGTGACAACTGTTCACTAAATGAGCATATGAAATAAATTGGTTGCCGAAAAATCCGCTATAGTTTCAAGACGTCAAAAAAATATTTTAAGAAAATGCCACAAACACTAAAATCTTATTGCAGTTAACTGAAGTAGTTTAAGGAACGTGTGCAAGTTTAGTGAAGCTAGTTTAAGTAGACATTTATGAGCTAAAAACATTAGTATTGCAAACCCACCACCTGAAATAAAAAGACTCAGCATCCAAGCATGCGGTTGGTAAATAGAATGCAGAATACTTATCAACGCTGCGCCGGTTGTGCCCACGCTCTCAGCAAGACTCGTCGTCGTTTCTGTGTTGGCCCCGAGTGACCTCGCTCATGGCTCACTAGGCCTGCATGACTCCAGCACTCGCGACCGCAAGTGCTACAGCACCATGCGCTCGATGTCGATGGAGTTACAACCCATCGTCGTCTGCCGCTTCTTCTTTGCATGTACCAAAGATTTCTTTTGCACCTCGGCAACCGACTTCGTGATCAGATTGCGCCATTCACACCGATCAACCGCCTTCGAGTCCCATGACCTGCAATCAAGATTAGCACGTGAGAGCTTCACTTTGATCATGTCCTGGTACCGAAGCTTCGGTTCCCCACATGCCACTTCCTAATACTCGGCTGATCATATGATAGGTGTTTTGGTATCCGCGTCGAATCCATACGCCACGCATGACCGAGCCACCTCAGCTTTTCTCAATAAAAGTATGCAGTCCACTACATACATTCCACCTCGACGCAGCACTTCTGCGTCCACAACTACGTCGAACCAACCAATGCGCAGAATCCGTCGCGGACACTGCTGATGGAACCGCTCGAGATATCGCACATCCCGCCGGTACATCGTCCACGTTTCACTGCCGTATAGAAGAACAGACAGCGCCATGGATTTGTACACCATCAGCTTCGTGCCAATGGTAAGTTGATGGTTGTTCCACACTCGGTACTCAAGCTTCCAAAATGCCGTCGCTGCCTTCGAGACGCAGATTTGAAGCTCACTGTGTAGCTGCTGGTCAGTCGACGTCACACTCCCAAGGTAGTCTAAGCGGAAGGTGGTTTCCGATACTTCAGCATCAATGCTGATTCGCGACACCATTGTAGATTGCACCTCTGGTGAAGGCTGAAAGAGACAGACAGTCTTGCTTGTGTTGATGGTGAGCCCGAATTTGGCTGCTGTCGAAGTCAGAGCACTAGTTGTGTGCTGCAACTCATCCGCGCTGTGTGAAAACAACGTACAATCGTCAGCAAACAGCAACATACGGACAGTTGTCTCACAGACTAGGGTTTTCACACCAAAGCTACGGACGTTCAGCAACCCACCATCAATACGGTGCTCCACACGAACACCGTAAGCACAAGCCGCATGAAAAGCACAAGACATCATAGCATAAAGATAATTATTAAACAGGATAGGAGCTAAGACACAGCCTTGCTTCACACCAGAGACAACTGCAAAGTCATCCGAGGTCTCTCCACTTAGCCGCACCGTCGCTCGCATACCACTGTGCAGACATTCAATTAAACTTACAAACTTGCGCGGGCAACCAAACTTAGGCAACACCAGCCACAATGTCTCGCGGTTCACCGTATCACATGCGTTGGTTAAATCAACAAAAGTGTGTACAATAGCTGTTGTCGTTCACTGCACTTCTCCTGCAACTGACGAGCCGCAAACAGCATATCGATAATGCTGCCACGCGAACGGAATCCACACTACTCTTCCGCCACGTTGGGTTCCACAACCTGAGTGAGGAGGCGGTTGAGTAGGATTCGGGCAGTAACCTTACTCACACAACTCAGCAAGTTGATGCCACGATAATTCGTGCGATATTGCTTGTTCCCTTTGCTCTTGTACAGTGGTAGCACAAGGGCATCCTTCAGCTCAGGAGGCACCTCCTCCTCAATCGATACGCGTTTCACGAAGTGGTGCATCGCAGTCACTAACGCGGGTCCGCCGTGTTTCAATACTTCTGGCGGGATCCCGTCGGATCCGGCACATTTGCCGTTTCGCAGCTGAGCAAATTCTCTCTGCGTCTCATCCAGCGTCAGCGTGTCTGCCAGACTCGTCTTCACATCTTGCCGCTTGAGGCCGTTCAGGGTGAACCATTCAATCTCTGAACGATTGTTCAAGAGGTAATCAAAGTGTTTTGCCAAATCTGCATTATGTTTGCAGTCTGGATGCAGGTAGCGCCTGAACTACCATCGATTAACCTCCTCAGCGGCTCCAACCTTAGTCCGTACGCCGCCTTCAGCGAGTCAAAGACCTCCTTTTGTTGGCGGCGTTCGGCCTAGTATTCCATGTGCTTCGCCATTTTTATACACCATGCATTTTTAATGCGACGGAGCTTTCAGGTCCGTCGCCGTAGTCAGTTTGCGAAACTGACTATTCATCCCCAAGTCACTGCCCCTACAGAGGGACCATGGGTGACTTGCGCTGCACCACCCACAGCTCCATCCACACACCCGAAATCCAGTGTAAACCCGAAGGAATAAGACCGGTAGGCATGCGGATGGGAGCCACGTTTCATCAACAGAGCCGGCCCACACTCCTTCACAGGCAAACACATGCACGCTGTATTTGGGAATCAAGCGCACACAAGGCGAAGGCTGGACTGTAGTCCGCTCTACACTGAGTGCATGGAACCACCCTTTTAGCCTAGCACAGCCGTAAGGACCGTGCAACCCGTCCCTTCCAGCAACGACTAACTCTTTCCTGGAGCCAGTATGGACGAGATAGTGTCTAATAGGCAGGTAGGAATCTTGTCAACATGCACATCAAGCACAGCTACACTGGGAATGTCAAACAACAGCTATTCACTAGAAATGACTTTATCAAGTCAAATATATGTTAAGGCATACAGTTTTGCCGGCTTAACTTCGCTAAATTGGCGTATGAAGTAAGTTGTTTAGCAACGCACCCGCATTAAGTAAAAATTGCCCACAAGTTGCTTAACAAATGGTACAAACACAATGAAGTTAGCGGAGATAACCACAGTTAGCGTAAACAACGTGTGCAAGTTAATATAGGATTGCGTTGGCAGAACAAACAAGGGTGTCCAGTTTAAAGAGTCCTAGTTTAAGGGTATGTTTGTTTTGCCCAACTGCGGTGAAGATGCGTTGTGGACGCAACATCAACCTCAGCATACATAAATGGTATCGTTAAAAGACAACCAGACACCAAAGAGAAATACATGGTTTCGTCAGAAAGCGCATTGTTACCCAATTTCCCATGGTGAAGTAGGGTGTTGACTTAGCGGACACCACCCCGATCCTTTGGCTGAATAGCTTACTCACAAAGCCACGGAGTGAAGTCCAGCATTCTCGCCCATTGGAAGCTGTTGACTTGTTGCTCAATCCATGCGCTTCGTTTGGTCGATTTTCAAACACAGGCCCGATTCTCCCTACCTTTTAAGCATCATGCTACTGGGCTACCATGCACGAGGCGAAGAGTTTATTTAGTGGGCAGTCACATCCGCCAAGTCGCAGTACCGTTAAGCAGACATATGTGGCTTTTTCTACGGAGAACGCTTCTCAGGCGACAACCCACCACACTATCTCCGGACTAGGAACGGGATAAGCCTGACCACTCAGGCGACGCCACTTGGAATTGTTCGGCGAACCAAGCCTCATCTCTACCATAACTCTGATCAGACCCCAGCATCCTTGCAAATAACCTTATATATCGTATTCTCTATAAATGGCGTAAGTGCTGAGAACTTGCACAATGTTTACTAATGCTTGCGACAACAAGCTGTTGATCTGGTTTCGGACGAAGTGCTTTTGGATGGTTCCGCCTCGTCGCATCAGCGCACCACTTAACTTCCGTTTGAAACATTACACTCGAGATGACGCAATAGGAAGACGAGTGCTTTCATAGTCCACTAATCGAAGGTGACTTTTATAATATGACTTACAACTGAGCTTGAACTGGACCGATCTGCAGATTTCATCACCTTAAGATCTATCCACATGTTACTGGTGCTTGACATGATATGTCATGCGAATCATTTCCAGCTTAAGCTTGCACGTCTTTTTACGCCAGTTCGAGTGTTTGTTTATCGTTGAATAGAATGAAAACAGAAGCTAAAATGGAGGAACATGTGAGACTACTACACACCAAGAATAAAAGGCTTCGGTTTTTTTTCTTTGCCGATTAATATTTCATTACATGATCAAGTGGTGCATAATAGATTCATTTTGCATACGAACCTGCGTGAGCGTTGGTTTCTTCAGCTCGACATGCTTGTGCTCGGATAGAGGAAGAAATGCTCATTGTTTCGTAAGCCATAGCGCGACTTAACTGTCTCCGTTTTGGCTGTCAGGCATGTTTACGCACCCGAAAACAGTCACTCTTATTCACAGTACCAAAGCCGTTGAATTTCCTCTCTTATTCGGTTGCAAATGTATGGACATATTTTCTTTATGAACGATTGTTATGATTCATCATAGATTACTTGGTGGAAACGTATCTACTTGCTTCCAGTCCTCACATCTTATTACCTGGTCCGATAAAGCGCGTACCACATCCAACCAGTTCCTCCGTGAATGCTGCCTGACTGGTGCTTGTTTCTCTTTTCGAAAATCTGTTGTCTACTTGCTCATGCGTGACGCCTGTGCCGATTGCGTGCTGTCGTCTTGCGATGAACGATGTGAGGCAGGTGCCGATACCATGGTGTATTCGAGAATGTGCTCACTCCTTTTTGTCTACGGTTCAACTACATGTTTTGAAGTTATCTTCATACTGATATACGTGTTTCTATTCGACACAGGAGCACAAAAAACTATTGTATTATTACCCGCCGGATAAATCTCTGAACACTCGGCTCAATTCCATCGGATTGTGTGAGGCGTTGTTGACGTTTTCCAAGTATGTTTCGCTTTTTCACGGATGAGTCTAACGTCCACCGTGTATAGGTTTTTCGACTCATCTTGTCATTCCCTCCATACTTCGATGACGAGACGGTTCTTTTACCGCATTTCAGAAGCAGTGTGGGCTGTCATGGTTAGTCATGTTCTCCATGGAGAGTTTTCAGCAACTTTCCAGGTCGTCGCCTTACCTTCACACAAAACATCTGCGGCTGAATATTCCACTTATCACGAACGGGATTGCAACTTACACGATCAAGTTATGCGGGCGGTTTTGTCCACTGCTTGCGAAACATTTGAAGTACTCTCACTCCTTTTCACTCAATAATTCTTAAGTTGTTCAACGGTAGAATAGATGCTTTGTTACAGTCCGAAGATGTGGATATCTTGAGACTACGGTTGGATCACTTTTTCTCGCGAGTAGTACTTCGTTTAACTCATCTTTTGTTTTTCCTCCTCGACTTCTAGTATTTGAGACTGATGCTTTTCGAGCATTGCGATATATTGAATTGCTTCAATGGGATCCAATTCACCTCCACAGAACCGGCCGATTTCGCACGTGTCCAGGGATTCGTGAATCGTGTCAAATTTGCTTTCCGGTGTATTGAACATCTAGCCTTCTTTTACGACGGACGTTTGGTGTAGTGAGTCAAGATCATTACGGTCGCTCTCGTTTCCGTGCACACACACACACTTTCAACACGTTGCCTACTGTTTTGGAACTACTCTTTCCAACTGACAAGCGCCTTTTAGTGCCACATATTTGCTGGGACTTGTTATTTGATGCTGTTATCGTGTTCCTTGCTCGTAGCCTAAAGGTAACGAGCTTATCTTGTAATCTGACGGCGCGGGTTCGAGTTTGCGTAGGGGCAGGGCGACCTTCGCAGTATCCTTAGCCCGCATGCGACCGGTGGTGGCTGCGCGGCAGCGAACGGTCAGTACTTCGTACCGGCGTACTGCTGATGCCTTTTTCCTTATACTTTGATTTTTATTCCAATCGGACCATCACCTGTGTAAACGTTGCGGTGTGACTTCTTTCAAAGCGACTAGCCGGCATTAACCATTGGTGGATGTCCGAAAAACATCACTCTAGCCCTGAACGGTTGTTTACGATGCAGCCGCACATTCGGCTCTATTGTACGGATGGGAAACCTGGCACATTAGATCCTCAGACATAAAGAGGCTAGTTACGTTCGCTCATCGATGCAGTCGCATTTTTGCTTATATTTGGTGAGAACACCGTGTGAGCAGTGATCGTGTTCGACGCTTTGTTGTGGCACAGGAAGAATAAGTGAACCGCTCAGCACTGTTATTTCACGCACTAAGCTCCGATGATTGGGCAAGACGTTGCGTATGTCAGCCTACCGACTCCCGCGACGTGCGTCGTTTGCTCGCCCGGGGTGTGGATGGAAGAAGAGGTGGTCAAGAGATGACTTTTTCGAGAGGAATGAAGGCGTTCACTTCGAAGCTGGTTTCGGTTGGTGCGTCTTGGCTCCCTGGTTGGGGTCCAAAAGACACGTTTGGCTGGATACACTTGCTGCTATAGCTAGGAGTCGACCTCGATGGCGTTCGTGTTGTGAGTTTCACTGTCCCTCCCAATCCATCTTAGCCTCCCACTCTAACCGCGATCTCATTTCTTAGTATAATGCAAACTTTGCATAATATAACTTTTTATGGGCACAATACCGACTGCTAGCTTTCCGGTACGATGCCCATCCGTTACTGTTGGCTCAGCTAGCGTGCCTCGGTTGTAGATTTTTTCCTTTTCTGTATTACAGCACAATAATTGCGGTGCTTTCCACCTCTGGTTGACGTGCATAGTATTGATGAATTAAAGTATCCGACACACTCAGAGCTCTAGATTCTGAGCTGGGTTGTATATTGCTGGCTTTTTGGTCGATATTCTTGCTACCTGGCGGGCTAGTATCCTCTGTGTCTTTCCAGGTTCTTTTGATTTTAGTTTGCCACTTACGTCTGCACGTTTTCTATTGATTTGCCCGCTCAACCAATTCCCGACTTTTACCAGCTGCGTGAATTAACTTACTGAAAAGTTGAATAGTAGTTTTGCTACTGATCTTCCTAAGTAGTGTTCACATGTTAGGACATGTCGGAGGTTAAGAACTGATATAGTTACGAAATCGCCTCAGTGGATTCGTCAATTCGCGCTACTTCGTGTAATACTCCGGTGTAAGTTGCAATACACTGGATGCTTCGTATTGGTCCATGGGACAAGACGCACCTCGGATAGTTGAGCTATAAAGACTACCCTAGGCACACCGTTGCACTGTCTTAACCCTACCAGCCCTGAGGCTCTGAAGCTAAATGTCCCCTATACCTGTGACTTTGATCATTAAAGAAAAACCAGCCTGATCTAGAAAAATGTTAATTACGTGCAAATAAAGGGTTGATACAGATAGCGGCTGTCATCCCTAGCCAGTATTTTTCACTTCTCAGCGACCGAAAATTACGTGCAAAGGTATATCGGCGGAATCGGAAATTACCTAAATTTCGGTACACTGGTCTGATAGGGTTAAGTGCCGGCAACCGCTCTGGAACGTATGACGACCACCTCTGTTGGCAGATGTTCCCTTTCTTCCGTGAACCATATTCACCGCTTTCCACTCCGAACACCCAAGGGATCCAAAATCTATCTGTAAGCACAATTTTCCTCTCCACTAACGTAGTGCTCAGTAGATCAATATTGGTTTGTATCTTTTGGTGGACTGAGTGTTCGCTGAGCTCGGCAGGTTGACTGCAAACGTTTCGTCACCACTCGAGGTGACATCATCAGTGCGCGTGTACTTAGCAGAGTGGCGCGTGCGAAATGTCCGTGAGTCTGAGTGATCGATCTCCTAGCCGCTAGTCTGAGTTTGGATTGTTCGACAAGCACATGACCATCGAAATCGATCTCTGATTCTCACCTCGTAGTGTATCTTATTACAAAGTAATCCCGTAAGGTTGATAGCTAACCGACAAATGGAAAGCAAGCAAAAGGAAGCGGTTTTCTTAAAGCAAAACGGCACAGGCCAACAATACGAGAATTTAAATTATCCAACAGAGATTTGAATATAACCTCAACAATTAGTTCATTCTTATGGTAACTCGCATTCATAGTAAAATCCCAGTTGAAGTTACGCATTCGGCAGCTCAATATCACTATCGCATTTGCGTGGCCTGATCAACGCGAATGATTTAGGCTTTTAAAACCACCCAGTGTGATACCAGTTGGGCTTGTTGCCTAACTCGTTCGTTCATTCTCAGATTGTAGTTCTCTGCGTATTATATTGTATGTGCTGTGAATTACCCGTGCTCACAATATTTGCCATGCTATTTACTCCCTTTGTCCACGAAACTTTCGCTTGTTTCATCATCTTTCTGCAGCGCAACCCTTGATCCCGAGTACGCACGTCATTTGTATCACTACTTAAATTCTTTTCTGTTCTCTGAACAACCCGATTTGACTCACACAGCCGCCACAACAATGAAACATCTTGGAAGGTGAGCTTCGCTTTTATTGTTCTGTACTTTCTTCGATTACTTGGTTTCTTGCCATTGACCTCAGCTATCTTTATCAGGAACAGTGCACTTTATACTTATTATTATTATTATTATTATTATTATTATTATTATTATCGTGCTAATTGTTATTAATAATAATTTATGCATATTGGCACTAGATGTGGTTTGATCTAATACACTCTGAGTATGCCTCGGTGTTCTGAGCCACTAAACCGTCTCATAGTGGACGCGTTTAGTGTGTTATTATCCAACCGTCGCATCTGTCTTGAACCAGAAGCCATCACATAACAACTGATCCCTTCCATTAGAACTCACCAGCAGTTCGTGCTCTTTCATATTCTGTAACTCCTTTCCACGTGACAGTGTTTGGCAGCGTTAGTTCGGGGTGCTTGTCACAATTTATATGACCAAGTAACAGACTCTTTTACTTCGTGTAGTCTAATTCCATGCGAAGCTATCGATTGACCTGCGTAAGTGGTAAGTGTGAATGTCCGGGAGAAAGTAAGAATTGCCTTGGAAATCCACTATTTTAGCGTTATCGATTATTAACGATTATCGCATCGATTTCGAACGTTCCGGAATGTTCTAGTTCTGCACGTGCTTAAAAACCACCTGACGCCTCGGCAAAAGATATGGGGAACCACTAACCTTGGCAGCTGACCTTCCAATTCTAGAAGTCGAAGGTCAGTAAGAGATCTATAAATACAGCCAAGGTCCGCAGTAGTTGTACAGTGTTCGTTGGCGGCGATTAATACGTTATTTTGTCAAGGTCATTAACGTTTTGCTTTTCTCCTTCGGTTGGGCTAGAAGTTTTGTGGAGCAGTAAATTGTTAATTTCGGAATTGCGTCTAGTTAGAAGATTATGATAGTGAACGAGAGTCTCGTCACAGTTACACGGTCAAAAGGCGATGAATGACTCTAAAGCAACAAGTATAGCATAACGTACGCGCATACCAAGCGCAATACAGTGTCCAACGGGCGATAACCAAACTTAATATTGCAAACTGGAATCAAACACTGAGGGGCAGGAGAATGTATAAGCAGCTCTAAGTGCACTATCTGCATTGTTACTGCTGAGTAACCTGTTTTAAACCGTATGAAGATGCACTTCTCCTATGGTATGCTTTCGGAACTGTAAGCTGCCGCAGACTGTTCATGATTGCTATTAGCCAATCGGTGACCGAGTGGTCCAGCTCGAATCCACAGGTAACTGGTTCGTGTTGACTTCACAGTATCCCTAACAAATAGGCAACTGCTAGTGATCACGTGACGGTGACGAGTCAATATGCCTTCTTCAACGGCCTCAGTTTAACTTCGACCTCAGACTCGTCAGTTGTCTGCGCGTTGTGACATTCGCCTCCACTGGTCCTTGCTTCGCATTTTTGCCGTCCTGCATTAGTTGGATTTTCATTTTAGATTTTTCAACTGCCTAGAGTCGCCCATGCCTGTCCCAATTAGGCCTAAAATACCTTGTCTTATAAATAACTAAATTGTATATGTCGACAATACTAGGCACACCTGAATACGTCTGGTCCTAATAACACCGAAACAAATGATCGGCAAATACACCATAATTCTGCATCATTAGTAGTAGTATTATCTATGTGGAGTGTATCTGTATGCATGTCGGTATGAAAGTATGCAGCTATATTGCTTCAATCTATAAACGTGGCGCCATTGTCGTGATTGTGTTCGGTGAGACCGTCTGCTTAATAAGGGCTGAAAGGGCAACCTTGTATTGAGTGACTGGCGTCCGTGGACTGAGTCGGATCATGTGCATACGCAAAAGCAGTGACTTGACTTGGTGGCGAGTCACATCCGCCGCATCGCAGTGTTGTGTTGGATTGTGATGCTAAATTCGCAAACTCTCTCCAACCGTGCTTCGGTCTTTTGAAATGCAAACATTGCTTAACGGTGCATCCACAACACTCCTTTCCTGTACTGAACCTTGATTGTTTGAATGATTGCACCCTGCCCCATTTGCACCCTGATCGACTCTACGTGTTGGTTTGGTTCTGTTATACCTAGTTTGATTTCAGTCGAATGGTTTCTGAACTCAAATCCCACCGATTGGGTAGACACTTTCGAACTTTCTTCTTTTACTACAACTCAATCTCTCCACTTTCAACAACAGCATTTATCGAGCTTAATCACCGTAGACTTGGACGTGCCCCCATAATCGGATTAGCACATGGCTCCAATGTGTAACCAACGTTTTTAGATCACTGGCACTGATCTACCATTTTTGTGCATACATCCTCTCATTTCCCACTTGTCTCTTTCAGCGAGGTGTGTTTATGCTTTATGACCCGGAACCATTAGCGTATCATTCATTTTCATGGTACTTCCTCGAGGGATCCGGTAATCCTAGTCTTAGAATACATCCATCATCATTAGGATGCCAGATTGACAAGTTCAACGTCGGCTTGACCATTCACCCACTCCAGCTGTTGACTGGGGACGTTTCAGTCATGGCAGATAATTCCCCTATCACTCATGGAAAACTAGTATTGAAAATAAGCTTGTTTTTCGTGATACATCACATTGTATTTGGCCTGTTGATGAATCATCTGAAAATGAGCTTGTTTATCAGTATGGCTTACCTGAAGTCTTAGAACTGTTGCTGATCCTTCTAGAGCCATGTAAACACATTTTAATAGGGATTTTTTCCACGCTTGCACAGTGGTGTGTTGATCTGAAACCAACACCAAATCCCATTTGATGATTGTTGCATTCCACAGCTTGTGCAACCAGGTCGATCCCAACAGCAGGAGCAACAACGACGACGACGACAACAACAACCAAGTGCTTTACTAAGTTTTAGTTGATCTGATAAAATATCCCAGGAATGGACATCTGAGCAAATGTTTGCGAACAAGCTCGTTTCCAGTGACTCATCTTCACGTTACTACACCACAAATGAATGATAAAAGTAAACAACGAATAAGGGCACAAGTTCAGAGGTTACAATGGTCCGACCAACCAGGCTGAGTAATTGGTTTCACTGCGATCAATTATGTGTGTGTGTGTGTGTGTGTGTGTGTGTTTGATGTTATCCACTCCATGTGTCGGCGTTACGGGGGACTAAGGTAGAGTGAGTGCCTGAACAAATTTCTTCAGCGCACATAGGTCAGGATCATGAAGCCGGATGACGATCGCTTCTACCGCTGTCAGTAGGCGTCATTTAACTGCTCACGAGTAACATTTGGGCACTCAGTAGGTAGGATGGAACGCTTTGTGTCCTTTGATATGATGATTCGAATCAACCATATGCGCAGACACTTCACTTGCCACTGCTCTAGTCACACGGCTATACAGCCAAGCTGGGTAATGGTCCAGAGTTGTCTTGGACATTCTCCTGGTAGTCCTTCTAATATCACTTAATCGACACGAATGGAAAAATGAGTACATATATAGAAAGAAGTATGCGACCTTGGTACTGAATTAAGCATGGCCTTAATCTTGCTGCGTAGTAGTAGTAGTAGTAGTCGTAATCGTAATATTTACAGTCTAGTAAATATGCATGGAGCTAACAACAACCGTGATTGGCAGTTAAAATGTAGAGTCGCCGCGCCATTAGCCATCGTTGCACAGTACTTGAAGGTGAGCAACAACAACTATTGTGCCGCAGGAAGGAAGGAATATTTTGACGAAAAATAAAACAAAACATTTTCAGTTTATTTTTTACACGCCGATTTTTTTGTTGTAGTGTATTAACCATACGTATCAGTACAGTTATGTGCACAGTACTTCCACTGGTTCCGGTTGCGAGCGAAGTCTTCAAGCATGTTAGGCCTTTGGCACTCCTCATCCTTCGTCCTCATCCTGGAATACGTACGGGTCCAACGGCGGCTACACGCGACGTCGACGGTTTCATGTGCTGTGGCTAAGGGGAAGGCTGACCGCCATGCGGTCGCCTCTAACCAGGTCTTTGACGAGCGAATGGAGCGCGACGCGGTAGACTCGCAGGTGTCATGCGTAGGACGTGACCGAGCCATCTCAACTGGCGCATCAAAACCAAGTTGTTGGAAGGGAATGCTCTCATTCCCCAATATACGACGTCAAACGTCATCACTGTGAGTGATGCTTAGTATGTTGGACCAATGACCTCCGATAGCTTTATAGATCTAGTTTCCGCCATCCGGTCCTTTTTGAATGGTAGCGAATGGTAGCGGTTTCTTTCTCATTGAAACCAGTTTGCCTTCGTTTCTCGAGGCTCCATATTTTTCCGAACGATATTCTCTGGATAGCCATTTATCTCGAATATGCTTCCTATGAAGTTCGACTCTTCCGAATGGATGTCATCATTACATACCTTTATTGCTCTTTCGGTTAGGCACCGAACAAGTTTTTCCTTCCAATTTAGTGAAATGAAGTTCCAAGAATGATTATATTTCCCCTTCCTCGTCGACTTTCTAAGCACATTGCGCTGGACCCAACCTTCAGATCTTCGGTTTATTCAGACGCCTAGGAACGATGTTGCGTTGTTGTACTCATATTCTAGAGTGCATTTTACGTTTTTGTGTTCTGAGTTGAAGTGTGTCACTAGTTACTCCATACATTGGTGGCTATCTGCGCTTCAGCATATGTCGTCGACGTGCCATTTGTAGTAGACCAAGTTTCTTATCGCCCTGCTCAGATAGTGGTTTACCAGCTCACTCATACACACATCAACTAGTAGCCATCCTGACGGAACACCCACCGGGATTCCGTTTTTCTGTCTATACACATCAAAGTAACTACCTAAGTCGATCGTTTGACAAGCCGACATCCCCATGATGCGATCGAACGGCATCACCTAGGTAGTCTATCGTCTCTTCTAACGAAACATTAGTGAAGTGTGTTACAATATCTAGTAGAAGCATCTCCCTTCAGGTTGGCTCAACAAGTCCAATGGAATATATGGAGCTGGAAGTATCTCTGAGGCCATGTCTTAATAAGACTTCCATGACTGGTTCTAGAAATCTTGCGAGTCACTTCGCTGTTTAGGGATATGGAGAATCACGCATGTCGAAACAGGTCACATTGGAAGTCCTTTATGCACTTTCGGTAAGCCACAGTCGTGGGATCACGGCTGGAATCGATCGTGTTCCCTTGTTTCAAGCAAGGTAACATCTTTATAACTTTCTTTTCAATTCCACCCGTCTTGTCTTTTTCTTTATCCAATCTTCGGAGTTTCGATTGACCGCTGAGGATGACATTAATCTTAATGGACTAGTCGGATTTCCCCATCAGTACAATCCCTGCTCCATTGTCCGGCCTACAGAGCAGCACGTTCTCGTTCTGTTTAATTACTTTGAGGGCATCCAAGTGTGTCTTCGTGGATTGTATTCCACGACGGCCAGAACTCCAAGAGATTGTTTAAAGTAAACTTCATTGTGTTGTAATGCGTGAGTCGAATACTGCCAGGTTGGCCAGGTCTAGACAGGAGAACGATTAGGGTTCTCAACGAAAGCTTTTGGTTCAAAACCTAACCGCAAGGCAACGGGGTTTTTAGGGCACTGGGATACGGAGTCCGTTTTGTGGATTAAGGAGGCACTCTCACTCCAACCCCCAACTTGGAGGACCAGAAGACTGTGTTTGTCTGGCCCCTATTCATTGACCACTCTAGTATGAATGGCTCTAAAGTTGCAAAAATCACTACCCAGGATCGCTGAAACACACAAACCATCGTACCCCGTTAGGTTCCAGTCTGGTCGCGATGGCCAGTTGATCATTAAATTTGTATATTTTATTAAGCTCGCTCATGCACATTGTGCTCCGCTGGTGCTTGTCTGTCTGAACGCTGTAGTTGGTTACTACTTTATTGAATAAAGCATATAGCTGTAGACGATCAGCAAGTTCATCCAGTCTTCTTAGTTTTTCGGTGCCCACCTTGTTGCAGACCTTGCGGAGTCTGAAGTTTTTGGACCTCTGTGCCTAGCTCCTGTCGCTTAGCTTAATAAACGCAGCTTTTAAACTATTTGCTTCTTGTTTTAACTTCGTTCGTTGGTTAATTGGTGACGTTGAGCATCTCCCACCTGGCCCACGCGTTCCTCCTTTAGATGAACGTCCTATGCTATTAGCTTTTAAAATCTTTTGTCCCAACACTCGCTCATTTCAGTAGTCTTTTAATCTTACTCATGCAGTATCTAGCAATATTGATCACCCCGCTGTTGTTGTCGCTGTTTTTGTTGTTAAATCCGTTTATATGTGATTCCACTTTAATTAATCTTCCCTGAAAGCTTTATTGCCAGTCAAATTCAGTAGCTGCCCAAAAGCATGTTTCGGGACCAACTGCCGTAACGGTGCAAGTAGTGTGAAAATAAACCTATATTTATCGGATATTCCAAAAACGTTTGGCTAACTCAGGTTCCAAAAATAGTAGTTTAATTCCACTCTGACTAGTGAACAGGTTAGTGCATGTGTCACGTGATGTGTTTTTGAAACAATCTTCTCCCGGTCTGCTTTATTGAGCTAATTCGTTTCCCGGTAGAAGAAGTGAGTTTTCTTGCAAGATTTTAATTCATCCCGGACGCCTATCCTTTTCTTCGCAGATATTTGGTCGGCCCAAAGGTTTTGGACGAATCCAAACCGTCAGTCCTTTGTCCGTTGCTGTGCTCCCCCAACTCCTCCACACTTGATTGCCAGCTGGTCACCTACCAGGCATTGCGCGCATCTGTTTGCCTTATTGTTCGTGGTACGTATTGTGTTCTGTATTTTTTTCCGAATACCCCTGCGCGTTATCTCGATGGTATCACTCTCATCCCTAAGCTCTTTCTATGTTGGGTTATTTCGGTTTACATCCCATAGTCGCCTCATCGATCCATTTCCGATCGCTCGCTTTCTATTAGGCGGACAAGCTTAGTGCATCTAGACAGCGTTGCTGGGGAAGCTCATTGGGCTAGTGACCAAGGTATCATCCGTCAGCGGTTGGGCTTCACTTCCAGTTTAGATTATATCTACGTGAAGATTCCCAACAAGGACGAAATACCTCTTGGAGTGTTGTTTCAGCAATAAGTACCAAAGCCCTCCACTTCTGATGCGGCTCCGGCGATCTAAATGATCGAGATCTACTTCCGAGTCTAAACCGAGTTACAATATGAGATTCCTCGTATCAAAACTGATTGTGGTGCTGAATCACAATATGCATCATAATAAACAGCATTACATCAGTTCTTACTATATATATGCTTCTTCACCGCAGTTGGACTAAACCAACTAGTTCTTTTTAATGTGGATAAAATTCATTCCACTTTATTTGGTTTGTTCTGGGTGCCTGATAATCTTCTCCTAACTTGCACACGTCGCTCGCGCAAATTGTGGTAAACTTGCGTAATTTTATTGCGTGGTATTTTTTAAATAACTTTCGGACCTTTTTACTTATCGCGGATTCACTTATAACCAATTTCTTCCATATGATCATTTAGCGAGTATTTATGTCCTCATATGCGTTTACTTTATTCGATATCGACATTTCGATTGATTGGCTGTTGTTTGACATCCCATGTGTGGCTGCGCTTGATGTGCATGCTGGCAAGGTAAATACCTGTCCATTATCCACTACCTCGTTCATACTGGCTCCAGGAAACAGTTGGTCGTTGCTGAAGGGGACGCGGTGCACGGTCCATATGGCCGTGCTAGGCTCGAAGAGGGGTTCCATGCATTCAGTGTGAAGCGGACTACGGTCCAGCCACCGCCTTGTATGCAGTTGATTCCCCAAATACAGCGTGCTTGTGTTTGTCTGTGAAGGAGTGTGGGCCGGCTCCGTTGATGAAACGTGGTTCCCATCCGCATGCCTCAAAGTCTTATTCCTTCGGGTTTACACTGGATGTCGGGTGTGTGGATGGAGCTGTGGGTGGTGCAGCGCAAGCCATACAAGGTCCATCTGTAGGGGCAGGCGTCCTGTGGCTGGCCACAGTGACAGGCAAATCCAAAACCGGATGCCGCCAACCATATCTTGATCACAATCTGTGTGCGGATATAGTGCCTTCGGAACCATGGCGGAATAGCAAAAGTGTTAGAGTAAAAGAAAGGAAATTAAATAATTTTTAGTCCATTTGCCCCCCTCACAGTTTTTGATTTTTTGGAGGCTGGTGCTTCGCTGCAGTACAATCATGGTGGCCTACTGAACGAAGAAAAGTAACAGGAAGAGAAGGGGGACCTAGCGTAAAACTTTAATGCCTTAAACAAACACAGGGTCAAGACGCCTGTACCTTGTGCCAACAGCATAGTGTCACAATCAGCTTTCTCTCGTTCGCAGATAAAGCAGCGTCGGCGAGACAACTTTCTTTGCGGCTTTTACTGCTCTGCGTCATAATCATCCGTTACCTCGCAGCTTACTCATCACCAGCCGCACGTTATAAAGGTAGTTCGGCTACGAAATGACAATCAACATTCCACTGGTGCCGACTGCGTGCGATACCCTGCAGTGCCTCAAGCCAACCACAAGACGTGTCGCATGGGCTCCAGCCTGAAAGGCAACACACACTGACGGCATCCAGTTTGGTCGCTAGTGACTTCATTACCCGTTGCCGTTAATTTTTGCTCACCTCGAGCCTTGCGCCACCCTACATCTGACAAACAAAACAATGCCCTCCTCGATAAGCGGTGACCAGGCATACGGAATACGTGCCCTAGCCAACGAAACTTTTTTCATGCTATCTATTCCAAGGAACTAGCATGACTTTCACTGTCTAGCACTCGCCTACACACACCATTGTTGTGGACATGCTGGTACAATGCGACACCAGCCATGCTCCATAGACAGCGATAATCAAAGACTTGAAGGTGCCGCAAGCTTTTAGATCGAAGGGCCAAGTCTCAATCTTATATAGCAGAACGGCGCTCGCGGTGGCCTCGTAAACACAGCCCTTCAGACCGAGGGAAATCTCTTTCTTAAGCCACAGATGTCGCAGATACAAAACGTAGTTCTAGCTTTTGTATTGCGTGGGCTGACTACAGTCATTACGCACCCTTCGTTACCGATGCAGCTGTGAAGGTAGGTGAAGTGATCAACTGCCTCGTGTTCCTCGTCATCAAGCGTTACCAGGTCACCGGTATTTCTTTAACAGCACTTTGAAGGTATGAAGCGGTTAACATTTGATGGGACTGCTCTAAAGAGATTTTTCAGCTTTGATTCGGCCGCTCCAACATCGTTAAACAGCATGACAATATTCTTCCGCATAATCAGCTGGCTTTCCACTACGCAACACCTTAACGCCAACATCGGAAATCTCCGCAAGGGAACACTCCATAATGTAGTTTTACCCGAAGGTGAACATAAACGGAGAAGTTGGACAACCCTGACCAACGCCACCTGTTGTCGGTCGGCTGCTACCATGTGAGCGCCACCTCGGGGATCGTATGGATATAATGATGTTCGCTCAGGCAACGGGGAGAGACTGATCATCAGCTTTTCCTCTCCAGCACGAGCTTTCGTCATCCTTGACACCAATACGCCACTCGGCGCCCCCATCATCAACCCAACGCTGATCACAGATTGACCACATGGCCATAAGTTACAGGTGGCGCGGCAGCGTACGCGACTGTCGATCGTTTTTGTCAACCTGCGACGATATCGATCATGCACTGGTATGCACGACCGTTTACATGCGTTTCGGTGGTTCACCTTATTTCAAACACACCCGACTGAACACCTACAAGTTAGAGGACCCAATGGTGAAGAAGGAGTATCAACAAAGGCTTCGTGCAAATCTCGCTCTCTCCCACTCTGGATGTAGTTCAACACTGGTCAAGCCCGCAACAAGCCTTTCTGTCGACCGGTTTGTTCAGTTGTTGCCTCGCTCATTCCACTCCCAAAAGTTGGATCTCGGGAAGATCCTCGGAATTGCTGGACCACCGACGGGCGGTACCTGCTGGCGCAGAATACAACGATCACCGGTCTATTAGGCAACAACTGAAAGCAAGCCTTCGCTCTGATCGTGAATCTTAGTGGTCAAAATAAGCTGATGAGATGGAAGCAGCTGCATCATCTGGCAACTTCCGCTGTCTATTTTGCATCATCAGGGCTACTGTTTGCAATTCTCACGCTATCAGCCATACGATTTGCGAATCAGACGGCACGAATATCACCAACCTTCACAGGCGACTGGATCGCTGGGCAGAACATTTCACTCTTCAACTTAACCACCCAACACAGCCTCACGTGGCACCTCCAGCCCCAATGCATGATGCTTGGCCTGTCTCCACAGACCCTCCCCCCAAATGAAGCAGAGATCCGAGATGCAACCCAATCTTTGAAATGCCACAAGGCTCCGGGTCCCGACAGCCTACCACCGGCTCTATTCAAAGATGGCGGGAGTGTACTTGTTAAGGAAATCCTATCGCTGTTCACGAAAGTTTGGACTGAGGAGAAGGTTCCGAACTCATGGGGAGTATCGGTCATTGTTCCGATTCACAGGTAAGGCTCCCGCGACGATTGCTATATATACCGCGGCATCTCATTACTCTCTGTCGCATCCAAAATCTTCGTGTCGGTCCTACTTAGCAGACTTTCAACGACTCCAGAGGAGTTTTCCCGAGAAGAACAAGCCGGATTTCGTTCAGGCCGCGACCGCAGCGACCGAATCTTCACGCTTCGCCAACTTTTCGAACTTCGTCACATCCACCAGAGGCCAACAATCATAATATTTTTGGATATCCGAGCGGCATTTGATTCAGTAGATAGATTTGTGTTGTGGAACTGTTTATTAAAGAAAGGTGTGTCCGACAAATTTGTAACCATCCTGAAAGAACTTTGCAGTCACACCTTGGGCAAAGTCAGGACTTACGGCAGGCTCTCTTCTTCGTTTGTTGTGACCAGCGGTGTTCGCCAAGATTGCCCTATTTCACCTTTCCTCTTCAATTTCGCCACCGATGTCGTCCAAAGAGCGCTGGAAGGTGTCCAGAACTTCGGTGTTGAGCTCCTACCTGGAGACTGAATGACGGACTTCGACTACACCGATGATATTGTCTTGCTGGGGGACGACCCACAAACTGTCCAGAGCGCTTTGGACCGCTTAGCGATGGATTCGTCTAATTACGGCTTATGTTTCACTCCGGGAAAATGTAAAACGCCGCTCCAGGACTGGTAGGTGCCTGGACCTGCGCTCACCATTGCTGGACATGTTCTGAAGCGAGTCCCTTGCTTTGCTTATCTAGCGAGTTGCATCACGGCTGGTGGCGGTGTTAGAGATGAAGTCTCACAACGGATTGCGAAGGCCTGCCTTGCATCCACCAAACTGAGACACCTATGGCGTCGTCGTGATGTCAGTCTCAAGCTCAAGGGCAGGGTGTACAATGCTTCCGTCTGTGCAGTACTCTTGTACGGCTGTGAGCCTTGGCCTATTCGCTCGGAAGACATGAAGCGACTGTCAGTCTTCTACAATCGCTGTTTACGTAGAATCGCTCGAGTGTGGTGGCAACACCACGTAAGCAACGCAGGGGGCCGAGACTGAGTGCTTGGAGCGAGTAGTACCAGTCTTCAGGAGGTTATTCTCCGACATCGCATGTATTTTCTCGAGCATATTTTGCGCATGCCAGCCCATCGCCTTCCACGTGGAGCGCTGTTTTTACTCCCAAGGAACGATTAGCAAAAGTGCCGCGGTGGACAGCGAGTGACGTGGAGAAGGAGCAAGAAGAAGCCAACCTCAAGTCTGGCGGCAGTCTTACCACTCCGTCTTCCGGGTTCTTGTCCACGAGATACTGAATCTCAGTGGTTGGAAACATTGGATGCCATGGCCCGCAACAGATATCAGTGGCGTCAATGTTGTTATGCCATTATACTCCCCCTTTAATGCACAAGAATTCACAAAACAAAAAATTCAAAATGGCATGTGTAAAACCAAAACAACTGTTTTCCGTTTTTATCGCATGTCGTGTTTCTGTCCTCTTCATTTTTTTCTTCCGCCATGATTCTGGTGATACAATGTCTGTCAACGGACAATATATATTTATATATGTATGTATATATATATATATATATATATATCTGGTTGGCGGCATCCGGTCTCGGATTTGCCTGTCACTATGGCAAGCCACAGGACGCCTGCGCCTACAGAGGGACCATGGATGGCTTGCGCTGCACCACCCACAGCTCCAACCACATACCCCATATCCAGTGTAAACCCGAAGGAATAAGACCTGGAGGCATGCGGATGGGAACCACGTTTCATCAACGGAGCCGGCCCACACTCCTTCACAGGCAAACACAAGCACACTGTATTTGGGAATCAAGCGCACACAAGGCGGTGGCTGGACCGTAGTCCGCTCCACACTGACTGCATGGAACCACTCTTTGATCCTAACACGGCCACAATCACCGTGCACCCCGTCCCCTCCAGCAACGACCAACTGTCTCCTGGAGCCAGTATGGACGAGGTAGTGGGTAATAGACAGGTAGGCACCTTGTCAACATGCACATCAAGCGCATCCACACCGGGGATATCAAACAACAGCCAAACACTTGAGAGACGGAGAAAGAAAAAGAGGAAAACTCGATTAATGCATAAGGAAACAGTGATATAAACCTTAATTAAATAGCATATGTAATAAGTTGTTTACAAACAAATCCTAGCTAAGTGCACGAGGTCAGGAAGTATAGTTCACGCAATGCCACGAACACAGAAATGTTATGGAAATCGAATACAATTGGCTTAGGCGATGTGTGCAAGTTAATGGAATAGAGTACAGGGAGATATTTATATGAGAAAGAGAAGCATTAAGGTAAAAGCTGTAAACCCACCACCTGAAATAAAGGGACTTAGCATGCAAGCACGCGGTTAGTAAATCGAATTCAGCGTGCCTACAAACGCTGCGCCGGTGCTGCCTACTTTCACTGCGGGACCCGTCGTCGCTTCGGCAGTGGTCCCGAGTGACCTCTGTCATGGCTCACTAGGCCTGCCTGACTAAGGCACTCGCGACCGCATGTTCTATAGCACCATGCGCTCGATGTCGATGGAGTACAATCCATCGGTGCTTGCCGCTTCCGCACTTGCCGCTTTTTCTCTGCATGCATGAGGGCTTTCTCCCGCACTTCAGCAACTGCCTTCGTGATCAGATCGCGCCATGCACCACCATCAACCGCCTTCGATTCCCATGATCTGCAATCAAGATTAGAACGTGTGAGGCTCAATTTAATCATGTCCTGGTAACGTAACTTTGGTTTCCCCACGTGCCGCTTCCCAATACTCAGCTGACCGTATAAACGTTGTTTCGGTATTCGCGTCGAATCCATACGGCTCACATGACCGAGCCATCTCAGGTGTCTCAGTAAAAGTATGCAGTCCACTGCATACATCCCACTTCGGCGCAACACTTCCGTGTCTGCAACTCTGGCGCCCCAGCCGATCCGCAAAATTCGTCGCAGACACTTCTGATGGAACCGCTCGAGATAGCGCACATCCCGACGGTACATCGTCCACGTTTCACTGCCGTATAGAAGAACGGACAGTACCATGGATTTGTACACCATCAGCTTCGTACCAATGGTAAGCTGATGGTTGTTCCACACTCGGTACTCAAGCTTCCCGAATGCCGCTGCTGCCTTCGACACGCGAATACGCAACTCAACGTGTAGCTGCTGATCAGTCGATATCTCACTCCCAAGGTAGCCGAAGCGGAAGGTGGTTTCCGATACTTCAGCACCAATGCTGATTCGCGGCAATATTGAAGATTGCACCTCCGATGAAGGCTGAAAGAGACAGACAGTTTTGCTTGTGTTGATGATGAGCCAGAATTTGGCCGCTGTCGAAGCCAGAGCACTAGTCATGTGCTGCAACTCATCCGCGCTGTGTGAAAACAACGCACAGTCGTCAGCAAACAGCAACATACGGATAGTTGTCTCACAGACTAGAGTTCTCGCACCGAAACGACGGATGTTCAGCAACCCACCATCAATACGGTGCTCCACACGAACACCGTAAGCACAAGCCGCATCAAAAGCACAAGACAACATTGCATGAAGATAGATATTAAACAGGGCAGGAGCTAAGACACAGCCTTGCTTCACACCAGAGACAACTGCAAACTCATCCGAGGCCAGTCCACTCAGCTGCACCCTCGCTCGCATACCACTGTGCAGACATCCAATTAAACTTACAAACTTACGCGGTCAACCAGACTTACCCAACACGAGCCGCAATGCCTCGCGGTTCACCGTATCAAATGCTTTGGTTACATCAACAAAAAGCGAGTACAATGGCTGGTGTCGTTCTCTGCACTTCTCTTGCGACTGACGAGCCGCAAACACCATATCTATAGTGCTGCGACCCGAACGGAATCCACACTGCTCTTCCGCCACGTTGGGTTCCACAACCTGAGTGAGGAGGCGGTTGAGCAGGATTCGGACAATCAGCTTACCCACACAACTCTGCAAGTTGGTGCCACTATAATTCGTGCGACATTGCTTGTTCCCTTTGCTCTTGTACAGTGGTAGCACAAGGGCATCCTTCAGCTCAGAAGGCACCTCCTCCTCAATCCAGACGCGTTTCACGAAGTGGTGCATCGCAGTCAACAACGCGGGTCCACCGTGTTTCAATACTTCAGGCGGGATCCCGTCACCTCCGGCACATTTGCCGTTTCGCAGCTGAGCAAGTGCTCTCTGCGTCTCATCCAGTGTCGGCGTATCCGCCCGATCCGCCTTCACATCGTGCTGCTTGAGGCCGTTCAATGTAGGTCATTCGATCTCTGAACGGTTGTTCAAGAGTCAGTCAAAGTGTTTCCGCCAGACCTGCATTATGTCTGCAGTCTTGGTGCAGGTAGCGCCTGAACTACCATCGATCAGCGTTCTTAGCGGCTCCAATCTCGGTGGATACACCGCTTTCAAGGAGTCAAAGAATTCCTTTTGTTGGCGGCGTTCGGCGTAGCATTCCATCTGCTTCGCCTTCTCCGTCCTCCATGCATTTTTAATGCGACGGAGCTCTCGCGTCAGTCGCCGTCGAAGTTTGCGAAACTGACTCTTCTTCTCCAAGTCACTGGGGTTTGCAGCATGTGCAGCAAATGCTACATTCTTCTCCGACACCAATGCGCCAATCGTTGCATTGTTCTCATCAAACCAATCAGGCCGCTTACAGTTTGCGCGCCTAATGGTCTCCTCGGCAGCAGCTGTCACCTGGTCGCGAATGTGGTGCCACAGGTCGCCCACTGTGGCTATGCAGTCCACATCACACAGGCGTGCAGCCATCGCCTTCTCCAGCTCAGTACGTTTTGCCAAAGTACCGAGGGATAGAATGTTAAATTTACGCCGATTCACGGCGGGAGTGCAATACATCGATTTACGAAAATCTATGTACATTTTGGTCCGAACCAATTTGTGATCAGTGCCACACTCAGCTTCACGCAGTACACGTGTCATGCGCACTTCATGCATATCACGCTGACGTACGATGACATAGTCGAGTAAATGAGCGTGACCACTCCGTGGGTGCGTCCAGATTGCTATATCACTCGCACTCAGTGCAAACCGAGTGTTCGTGATCGTCAGGCCGTGAGTGGCACACAGTGAGAGCAGCCTGTCACCGTTCGCATTCCCTGAACCAATGCCATGCGCACCGATAACATCTGTCCACGCTGATGCATCACGGCCAACGCGCGCGTTGAAATCACCCAGCAGAAATAGTCGGTCGCTCCTCGGCACAGATCGTATCACGGAGGATAGCTCAGTGTAGAACTGATCACTCGTGTCATCAGGATAACACATGGTCGGACCGTACGTGCTTATAAAAGTAGCAAACTTACCTCTTCCGAGTCGTAGGCGAACAGTCACCAGTCGCGCGCTGATGTCTGTTGGTTCACCCACCAGCTGGCCATTCAGGCGATCGGATATGTCAAATCCGACCCCATGTTCACGTGGTGCTGAGGCGGCGTTTCCCACCCAGTAGAATGTGTAGCTAGCACCTGCTTCATGCAACTTACCTTGCTCAGCGAGCCGAGTTTCACTGAGCGCCGCAATATCGATGTGGTAGCGCGCCAGCTCCATCGTGACGAGTGCAGTGCGTCGCTCCGGGCGCTCACTGGAGTTCCGGTCCAGTAGTGTGCGCACGTTCCAGCATCCGATGCTGAGTGCTTTGCGCGCAGGCATACGATTGCATTGTTGGGCAATCGCACGCGAGGTGGTCGTTGTGCTTCGGAGGTTTGCTTGAGGGACTCCATCCGGATCCTTTGGCTCAATAGCCTGACCCACAAGGCAGTGGGTGATTTGGAGGTTTGCTTGAGGGACTCCACCCGGAGCCTTTGGCTCAATAGCCTGACCCACAAGGCAGTGGGTGGTTTGGAGGTTTGCTTGAGGGACTCCACACGGAGCCTTTGGCTCAATAGCCTGACCCACAAGGCAGTGGAGAGCAGATCCAGCTCGGGAATGTGATTGCAGAGACAGATGGGGATCTGCTTGACGGCCGTCACACGCAGCCTTTGAGGTTCTGGAGCAATTATCATATGTTTTGCGACCGTAATCGGATACGTACCTGCGACCACGGCCAGACGCAGGTGAATTTTTAGCGGGTTTTCACTAATTTGACCAGGGGCTGCCTGGCTTGAGGCGGGCAGTAGCAAACCATTGAACTCCCGGAGGTGTCCTCCCACCGTCAGAGACAATGCGTGGCCCTCGTGCTCTACGCCAATCGAGCTGTGAGCTTATAACCCCTAAACCTGTTGTCTCCCATGGCTAGGTTTTACGGGAAGAGGGCCATCGACCACTTCCTAACCTCCGGAGAGGATGGACTAGGATACTGCCAGGGCGCCCAAACCTGACAGGAGAACGACTCGGGTCCTCAGCCAAAGCCTTCGATTAAATGAACACCCGAAAGGCAGCGGGTATAGCACATGGTCAGTTCACTGACTCATGCGGATTGGTGTCCTGGATCTTGGCAGGGAGAAGGGCAAAACCCAACTCCCACCCAGCGGTCGCCACGTGGAGGCGCCCAGGACATGAGACTATGGCGCAACAGTAGCAGCAGTGGGTAGACCATCTGTCAGGACCTAGCCACCACCAGCCTCAGCGCACCATAGGCTCTCCCGCCGCATATACATATGTACACAAATACATATATATATATATATATATATATATATATATATATATATACC
>OX104060.1:11764291-11832287 GCA_944474145.2 Dicrocoelium dendriticum | reverse complement strand
TTTCAGTGATATGGGTCACTGGACGCTGGGATCTACTTTCCGGAATGTCGACATCTTAACCGGGGTTTTTACCAAGAAGTCAGGAGGAATCGATACATCTTACGTTCATAACATGCCTGACAGTAGAGTATGAGCCGCGCTATCTCGTAGCTAGTATACATTCATAATGGTCCGCCGCCGTTACCTCGTAACAGTAAGGTCATATGTTGGGACGTAACAGGATGCAGCGAATAGGCGCTACTGGCGTGTTCCAATAGGACGAAACGGCCGTATGGCGCTTTTCCAGCTCTATGGTGGCTGTCTGATTGGGTCTAGCTACGACGAACCTTATCGAAAATGCGAACCACGTTACTGCTTTATCAAATTTCAAATAGGGCCACCATTTCAATACTTAGCGAATGAGCCACCTGAAAAAGCATGACGTTAGTTTCGTCTTCACTGTCTACCTTCCCTTCGTATCCCTCAGGATCTAAGCCATTATCCTTCCAGCTTATGGACCAGTGATTGTGTGTCGCGTCTCATCCCCCATCGCTTTATATGCCGTCTACCTGTAAATGCATGCGTAGCCCCAATTCTTACCACCACCTTCGCCACAATGCCACCATCTACGGCATTGTAAGTTGCTCAGGTAACTACTGCTTTTATTGCGAGTAGTAGATAATTTAAAGGATTTCAACTATTCACATCGCTGACACCACTACACATCCGGTGTAGTGTTTTCGTGTTAGTGACACTAACTGAGTTCATTTGTGGCACGTCTGCTTGGTGATCGAACCCGTTCCATATTTTCGACGAGAATTTGCCAGATTCATGACAAGGTATGCCATACGGATCGTTTCCGCCCCAGCAATGGTACGGCAATTTCTATTTCCACGGTCGTGATCGTCTTTCTGTTCGCAACTTTTCACCACTAACAAAAACTGTCTGTCCCACTTCATCTCTCTGTTTTGTACCACTTCACAACGGGCCTGTGTCGAAATGAGAATTCGCCGTCCCATGTTTTGGTCGCATTGTTCACTTTCCCAGGAGTTTCACACACCCGTGCTCATCATTAGCATTTGCTTCCGTCACACAACACTCGAATTTGTACATCTGCATCTGGTAGAATGCATCAAAATGTGAACTATTATGATCGGCTTCACGGCTGACTGCACCTTGCGTTTTCTAGTAATAAACTACATCTCTGTCTATCGTGGTGTCTCCAGACGGTTGAATAATAATAATAATAATAATAATAATAATAGGTATATTTCTCAGAAAGGTGAGACACGTTCCAGAGACCCTGGACCGATCATTATGTACAAGTTTTCTCTGAAGCTGAAATTGTTTATCGGATGCGAGGAGATTCGTATTGAGTGGGATTGGATTCAAGTTGTAATTTATTCTTATTCAGATCCAACTTTCTTCGGTAGCAAGTATCTCATCGTACCGTTGAACGAGTTGTGGTCCGGATCAGCTTAAATAGAAGGGAAATAGCAAGTATTAGTAAGTATTAGTGCGATGGAGGCCGAAAACTTCCTAGGGAATTATGTACATGTGTGGAATCGAGAATAATATAGTGTGGGGAGGGTCTCGCAACCAAATTTCTGGACTCAGCATAAGGAACAGCAGTATGGGTCTGGCTAACAGGGAAAAATAAGTCCACATTACTGCACAGTGAAAAAGGGAAATATTTAAGCAACTACCTTATTATTGTATTGCAGATGTTGTTTACAAGTAGGAGGCGCAATACGGATTTCGGATTACTTAAGATGCGTGGGTTGTGGGCTGTGAACAGGAATGCCGAACCTTTAGTAGTTTGGCTAACTGCGCTAGGAGTTTGATTATGCAGGGAATTGGTCCAACAGAACACCAGTGATATGTTTACGAGGTTACAGTAGTCCTGAGTGGCAAACATATTGATGTTGGCAATTGTCCGCTTCCAGATAACCCACGCGGCCGCCGCTTCAGGGACACTGGTTCTTCCGTTGCCTCATTTCTTGCTTTAAGCAATACTACTTCTCGAAAGCATTCAAACATTTCAACAAGCTTATGGTGAATCATGAATTATTGTCTCCATAAGTTAGGGATTCATATTGTCTAATAATGTCGAGTATTTACGCTGCCTACAATAGTCACCTTGGACAAGGTAGAATCTATCCTGAAATGTGGGTCTCATTCATTAATTCGAGCACCCTTAGATGATTCTGGATGGTTGGAGACGTTGCCGAAGTCGAAATCGGCGTGATTTATCACTTCGAAACGCCTCACCTTCCATCTTACGGAATGAATGCAAATCTGCTCTGTTGCTCTACACTCGTATGAACTGCCCATAACACAGGAGCACAGTGCTGCACAAACCTGATCAGATTTATCGGATGATTCGAGTTATCTCACCGCGGAGAAAATGGGTCACATATCGATTCCCTCATTGGGCCAGCTAGATCACCTTTTCTTTTGATTTCAGTTCAGTTCAGTTAATCACCTATGAGCCGAGCACCGAAGTGCGGTGGACCCAGTTGCCCCGACTCACATCGCAAGAATAACGATAAATAACGACAATTGGAATGTAAAGCAAATGAAGTAAGAAGGAAGTACTTTAAACTAACCAGAATAGAACGAAAATTAACGAATAGGTGAAAGAAACCGAACGCAGGGACGCCACTGAGTTCGTTACGGCGCCATGTTAGACACGGTCTCCAATCATTTGTGTGGACTGTTCCGAGGCGCCCAACCACGAAGACGACAGCACCAGCTTGACCAAGTCTCTCGGACAATTTCTTCAAGTTTCCATGCCACCTCATGGACCAGCCATCTCGCGCTTTCGTCAAACTTGGCACGGTCACGGCGTAAAATGCACGCCAAAGAAGCCGATCAACGGGCATACGGAGGACATGGCCTAGACAACGCAAGCGACCAAGATTCAGCAAACGCTCGAGTGAAACACCAGAAGCCCTATTTTCAAAAACCAACTGCCGGAATTCAGCATGGCTCACCCGGTGTTACCACCAGACGTGTGCAATACTCCACAAGCACCGATGGTCAAACACCACCAAGCGTTTGATGTCTTCACAGCGAACTGACCAGTTCTCTGATCCATACAGCAAGACCGGTCTTATCGCAGCAGTACACACCTTACGTTTCTCTGATAAGCTCATATCTTGCCGTCTCCATAAATGTTTGAGCCTCCGGAAAGCCACACGGCCCTTGTTGATACGCGAAGTAACTTCCTCAGTGATGTAACCACCAGAGGTAACACAGCTACCAAGGTAAATGAATCGGTACACCACTTCCAGTGGCTGTTCGGCCCAGTCCTGCAACAACACGCACTTTGAAGGTGCACAGTGCATGCCGAACCGCGCAGCGCTACGCACAAATCTGCGCAGTAGTGTTTACATATCCAATGCATCAGACCCAAGGAGAACTATGTCGTCCGCATAGTCCAGGTTTGTCACTCGGCCGCTTGGCAGAACTTTCACTCTGATACAGCCTGAAAGAACAGAGTCAGTCATGATCAGTTCGATCAAAAAGTTGAAGAGGAAAGGAAGTAGAGGACAACCCTGGCGAACCCCACTTGTCGTGGGGAACTTAGAAGAGAGTTTCCCATAGACCATTACGCGATTTCGGACAATCGCGATAGAGGGACTTCAGAATGGAAAGGAGTTTAGCTGGCACGCTCTTCATGGGTAGGCAGTGCCACAAGCTGGCGCGATCAACAGAGTCAAAGGCGGCTATAAAGTCAAAGAAAACCACCATTGTCGGTCGTCTGTATGTATGTCTTTGCTCTGAAACTTGGCGATGAGTAACTATGTGACACTAAGTTGCTACACTTCGTGATGACGTATTGATCGCCCCCTCTTGTTAACGGGAACGGCCCTTTCACTTCGATTGACCGCAACTCACCAATCTCGGACACTGGAGTCGCGAGCATAGGTTGTGGTATTCCTCGATTGTCTTCCTTCAAGAGCCGTCAATACTGACACGACAGAACGTATATATCGATGTTTTCTTCATACCCGGTCAGTAACCTCGCTGCCTAAGCAAATCATATATTCTGGTGCATCCGGTATGCGCCATCTTGTGACTAGAGACCACCAACGTTTTCAGCAACTTCGGTAGGGTCACCGGCACCGGGGTAGCGCTTTGCCCTTGTGTCCACATCAGAATTCCGGTTCGTTGACTTGCAGGTTTTCCAGCTTCCGCGCGAATGGTCCGAATTGATTGCCCTGGTTTTTGGTTGTCACAGTTTGGTTCATTACTCGTGCTGTTATCAGCCTGTTCAGAAACCTATCCTTTCATTGCTCAGCTGCCAACCTCCCTGGATTCTGTTCCAGCACCAAACTACGATCACAAAAGCCAATGTTCGGCAAATCGTCGTCACTTGTCGTTCGCGATAAAAGATCTGCCTTTCCTTTGTCTCTCCCTGATATGTGGCTTGTCGTGAAGTCGTATTCTTATGAGCGCAGCACTTACCTAGTCAGCTTTCCTCTGGGGTCTTTGGACGATCTAATCCATTTCAATGGTTTGTTATATGTTTCAATATGAAAGCGTTGGGCCAGTAAATACGCCCACTATTTCTCCAGCGCGCAAACAATTGCTAGGCACTCCTCTACTATTGAATACATGCGTTTCACTGGCGTTAAACTCTGCTAGCGTATTCAATCGTCCCCCGCTTTTGCTTCAGTACCGAACCGATTCCGACGTCACGCGTCTGTGGTCAACGTGAACGTTTCTCCGGCGATCGGCATTTTCAACGTAAAATCCTGCTTTCCCCTTTTCTTTCTGAATGTCGTCAAACGCTCGCTGAGTTTCTGGCGTCCATGTGAATTTCTTCCCCTCTTCCGACAGGTCGTACAACGCTGACGAATTCTTGACGGGTTTATTGTATTATCTGTGATGGTATTGTTAGCACAGATTGAGCGGATGCATTAACCGGGCTAGCCAGACAACCAATGGGAGGCGAACGTAACGGATTCGATTACTGGCCTTGGACTTGTCGATATTGATGTGAGTGATTCACTGTTTATTTATCGGAAGCAAAGGAGGAATCTCATCGACTCATAAGGGTCGTTAGTTATGGACTTGAATGTGCAACTTATAACGAGGAGTTTGGCCTGCCAAACTTGCTGTAACTTTTGCCCATTTGACTTTGTCCCTGAAGGACTGAATTCAGGCATACGGAGGACATGGCCTAGCCAACGCAAGCGACCAAGATTCAGCAAACGCTCGTGTGAAACACTAGAAGCCCTATTTTCAAAAACCAACTGCCGGAATTCAGCATGGCTCACCCGGTGTTACCACCAGACGTGTGCAATACTCCACAAGCACCGATGGTCAAACACCACCAAGCGTTTGATGTCTTCTCAGAGAACTGACCAGTTCTCTGATCCATACAGCAAGACCGACCTTATCGCAGCAGTACACACCCTACGTTTCTCTGATAAGCTCATATCTTGCCGTCTCCATAAATGTTTAAGCCTCCGGAAAGCCACACGGCCCTTGTTGATACGCGAAGTAACTTCCTCAGCGATGTAACCACCAGAGGTAACACAGCTACCAAGGTAAGTGCATCGGTACACTACTTCCAGTGGCTGTTCGGCCCAATCCTGCAACAGCACTTTGCACTTTGAAGGTGCACAGTGCATGCCGAACCGCGCAGCGCTACGCACAAATCTGCACAGTAGTGTTTACATATCCAATGCATCAGACGCAAGGAGAACTATGTCGTCTGCATAGTCCAGGTTTGTTACTCGGCCACCTGGCAGAACTTTCACTCTGATACAGCCTGAAGGAACAGAGTCGGTCATGATCAGTTCGATCAAAACGTTGCAGAGGAAAGGAAGTAGAGGACAACCCTGGCGAACCCCACTTGTCATGGGGAACTTAGAAGAGAGTTTCCCATAGACCATTACGCGATTTCGGACAATCGCGATAGAGGGACTTCTGAATGGAAAGGAGTTTAGCTGGCACGCTCTTCATAGGTAGGCAGTGCCACAAGCTGGCGCGATCAACAGAGTCAAAGGCGGCTATAAAGTCAAAGAAAACCACCATTGTCGGTCGTCTGCATGTATGTCTTTGCTCTAAAACTTGGCGAAGAGTAACTATGTGACACTAAGTTGCTACACTTCGTGATGACTCCGGACAGTTGATTATAACGACGGTATAACTCACGAATGATTGTGTGTCCTTCTGGAGTGAATGTTCCCTATTTCGCGGTCGATTGATTTATCTCAGCTCACACGCAAATGGTTCCGGGCAAATCTTATTCACAGCGCTTCACACTTTCTTAGTCGCGATTTATCCTCTATTAGCTGGGTTGACACTCCATCCATACGCTCGTACATCCAACAATCACCGGAAGCTTTTGATCTTTTCACTCACCTAAGTATTTAAACCGCTTCTAATGGTCACATTGCCTAAGAGGTCACTGCACATTTCGCAGTTACATTCACTCGTGAACACTGTGGAGTATCAGCTTATTGGCCAGTGGCAGGATGTTTGCCGCTTCACAGTACGGTTCGTGTTGATATGTGGGTCACAACCGACCAGTCTGTTCTACCGGCATTATGAACCTGCTTATGTTTGATCGCCGGTACCCGCTCATGTTGGTTGCACCATAGCATTCGCATGCTTGCTAGCCAGCTACCTCGGGGTATATTGTCTGACGTCGTGGCACATTGTTTGGTGCTGTTGGGTTTGTAGCCAAACTAACCTCGAATCAAACTTATACTTCGAAACATTCAAGTTCATACAACACCACGAAACTGTGATCCAGCTTTGTAACTGTGCATCAGAACGTGGACAGTCGACATGTTCCGAGTGAAGTACAGAATGGACGCTAGGTACCACAACGGGTGGCATTTTTGCGATACCAACTTATGGTATGTAGGCGCCCATTAATTTCTCCAGACAGGTCGTTGCTCGTCCCCTCGTGATCACCATGGCACTAAGTACCTATGCTATGAGATTTGGATTTATTCTGAAGTTGCTGTTACTCTTCCATGCATATTGCTGTTTTTTTTTATTCTCAATTAATTCATCCTGAAGAACTATTTTATTCATCTAACCTCATGTTTGCTCTCGCTTGCTAATATTTTTTGTTGTTGTCACGGCGACATAGGTAGTAATTTCGCTGCTCCGATCTTTGTAGGTTGGCGAAATTGAGCACACGCTAGATGCTGGCCGCTGAGTTGTATTTACGCCGCTATAATCGCAGCTATTCCGATCTTTAGTAAACCCCTTTACACCGGTGTGAATGGGTTTGCATGCGCCATATGCACTCTACTTGAGCCCCTTTGAGCAACTGGAGGTATTCGGCAACGCTGCGATCGTACAAATGACGCTATTCCACAAGCTATCGGTTGCGAGTTTCCGAATTGCGTTTTATCTCGAAGGTACTAGTTTTTCCTCTAGTCTTCGGCCTCCGCATTACTAGCTTTTTTGTTAAAAACCGGGCCATGCTTGCGCTATTTACACATGACAGCACCCTTTGACCCCGAGTCGGTTAGCGGTGAAGTCCAGAGTGTCACATTGGCTCAGTCTGCCTTCACAGGTGAGATGTCGCTCATTGAACACCGATGCACGATTTGGTTCTATCATTCTATACTTTAGATCGTTATACCAAGCACATATGGAATTGAATAGCATCTATCAACACTTTTCGGATGGGTAACACGCAATATCCATCAGTATCCAACTAGGTTTCGACACAGTTGTACCGCTAAATGTGCACCCCTCCCCTAACCAAGACTCACGGTGTTTGCATACCGTCTGTTACTCGATGCGATTGTTGACATGCATTCCAGATGGTAGTCATCGGTTATCTGAATGACTGAATACGACTGCTCGTATCCTAGCGTCAACGGGGTTTTATCTACAATCTCTGGTAGTTCGCGATGCTTGTTCCGTTATGGTTTTCGCCGAGCATGCTTAAGGTGGATCCACCGGTTCCGTCTATGAAACTGCTATCACACCTGCAGGGATAATACCACCACCAGCTCGCTGAACATCCCAACAACTGACTAATCTATGTGTCATCTGTTTGAACTCCAAGCTGGTGTTTTGTACCCGAACGTTTGAATAAGGACTAAACTCACTACACAGTCAACATTTTCCGCTTCTGTTGCAGTCCATGTTATAAACTGACCAACGGTTACCCCAGTATGGCTCGCAGTTCAACTTAGAATTTCGTTTCACAATCCATGCGCACACAGGCACCAACAACCCAACGTTCAAATAAACCAGACTACCTATTCAGTTCTATCACCCAAACCTCCGGTATCGCTAGCAAACGCTAGTCAGTAACCTTTCTAACATAGAACAGTCGGACTCATTTGCGCACATCATTCGTGGTGCCATTTGATTCCACGCTGCGCCTTGTGCTATCGACTCAGCTTGCCGTGACGGTACGGTATAGGTTCAACGCTCCAGCGCCATCCATTTTCAGGGCTAGTTGAATTGTGCACCACGCACTCGTCGTCTGCGGTGATGCATTATTTACTGAGTTCGTCGCGCCTGCTCGTTTATCCATACTACTCATTAGTAGTGACCATTATCCTCCCTCTTTAAAGCCTTCGCGGCCGTCGACCTCGCTCGCAACCTCTCCAACCTTCGGGGCTCCCCATGTATGCCGTATTTTCCACTCCTCGCCCGTATCACTTCCTCAATTTACTAGCGTGAACTCGCCGTCCATCGCTGTCGAGCGATGGTGTATACGGGGTTTCGTCGGTCGATTACGTCATATGCTCCCTTCCACGTCGGGAGGAGTTTCCTCTCGCCTGGGCCACATGCGGTCGCACGCTTTTGATCGCTTTACTTTACCTTCGAACCGATTGGAAAGTCTCCGGATGGTTTTCTCGTTGACCTTGGATTTCTCCATCATCCGCGCCTGGGCTGCCTTCAGATTTCGGTTCGCTAACTTTCGGTTGTTCCTTGCTTCCCTCGGTGGTAACTGCCAGGTCTGCCACATTCCCACCTCTAGATCCACAGGAATACGGGGGGCGCGGCCGTCCCTTAACTGAAATGGGGATTGCCTCGTGTTTGCTTGCTTCGTTGCCCGGTGAGCTAGCAAAGTGGTAGAGCTTCTTCCCAATCTCCCCCTTTTCGCCGCCAACCATTTATTACTTGTCCTATTATCCCACTCCGTCAATAAATTTGTCTGGGGTTGATAGGGATTGATTCGTATCTTCTTGATGCCCAGTTTCTCCAGACATGTCCAGAACTGGCCACTTTCAAAGCATGGGCCCTGGTCTGTTAGTATAGCCTTCGGAATTCCGTGGCCCGCTGTCACGTGCCTCATCACCGCATGTGTTGTAATGCTAGCCCGCTGATCCGGAATTTCTGCGGCTTCATTCCAGCGGGTGAAGTGCTCAGTCATCACGATTGCGTATTGATTGCCCCGTCTCGTTAACGGGAACGGCTCTTTCACTTCGATTGACCGCAACTCACCAATCTCGGACACTGGAGTCGCGAGCATAGGTTGTGGTATTCCTCGATTGTCTTCCTTCAAGAGCCGTCAATACTGACACGACAGAACGTATATATCGATGTTTTCTTCATACCCGGTCAGTAACCTCGCTGCCTAAGCAAATCATATATTCTGGTGCATTCGGTATGCGCCATCTTGTGACTAGAGACCACCAACTTTTTCAGCAACTTCGGTAGGGTCACCGGCACCGGGGTAGCGCTTCGCCCTTGTGTCCACATCAGAATTCCGGTTCGTTGACTTGCAGGTTTTCCAGCTTCCACGCGAACGGCCCGAATTGTTTGCCTTGGTTTTTGGTTGTCACAGTTTGGTTCATTATTCGTGCTGTCATCAGCCTTTCAACAACCCCTCCTTTCATTGCTCAGCTGCCAACCTCCCTGGATTCTGTTGCAGCACCAAACTACGGTCACCAAAGCCAATGTTCGGCAAATCGTCGTCACTTGTCATTCGCGATAAAAGATCTGCCTTTCCGTTGTCTCTCCCTGATATGTGGCTTATCGTGAAATCGTATTCTTGTAAGCGCAACACTCATCCAGCCAACTTGCCTCTGGGGTCTTTGGACGATCTAATCCATTTCAATGGTTTTTTATATGTTTCAATATGAAAGCGTTGGGCCAGTAAATGCGGCCACTACGTCTTCAGCGCCCAAACAATTGCTAAGCACTTTTCTACTATTGATTACATGCGTTTCGATGGCGTTAAACTCTGCTAGCATATTCAATCTTCCCCCGCTTTTGCTTCAGTACCGAACCGATTCCGACGTCACGCGTCTGTGGTCACCGTGAACGTTTCTCCGGCGATCGGCATTTTCAACGTAAAATCCTGCTTTCCCCTTTTCTTTCTGAATGTCGTCAAACGCTCGCTGAGTTTCTGGCGTCCATGTGAATTTCTTCCCCTCTCCCAACAGGTCGTACAAAGCTGACGAATTCTTGACGGATTTATTGTATTATCTGTGATGGTATTGTTAGCACAGATTGAGCGGATGCATTAACCGGGCTAGCCAGACAACCAATGGGAAGCGGACGTAACGGATTCGATTACTGGACTTGGACTGGTCGATATTGATGTGAGTGATTCACTGTTTATTTATCGGAAGCAAAGGAGGAATCTCATCGACTCATAAGGGTCGTTAGTTATGGACTTGAACTTGCAACTTATATCGTGGAATTTGCCTTGCCAAACGTGGTGTAATATTTGCCGATTTGACTTTGCTAAATAAGCGCTTGTTTCTGGAGGACTGAGTTCTGCCACATGGTGTCAGAGAAGACAAAGGCGAACCCTACCGGCGGCGCTCGGATGCTGTTTTGATCACCAGCAGCTATTCAAATGTCTTTCCCATTGAACCTGGATGAACGGCACTTGACGAGTAATTGGCGTCTATGGGGGAGCAAATGGTTGAATTTCTGCACCTTGGTATGTTTGGACGAGTAAACGATGGCGTATCGCCTGGCCATGTTTCGGCACGCATCCGGAGATGACGCGCGCCGTGATAGAGCCATTGCAATACAACGAAGACGAAGATCCTAATAATGTGGAGCCGATCGTTGAGAAGTTCAGTGAATTTTGTGGAGGTCAAACCAACAAGATCTACCAGCGCTTTCTTTTCGCGCACTAGAGGCCCAGACGAATCCGTCGACGCGTACATCGCTGAGTTTCCCCGATCCTGCAATTTCTGTAAATGCATGGGCGATAGTCTCATACGCGATCGAATCGTTCTAGGAACCAATGATGAAAGTACCACAAAGCGGTTTTTGCAGCAACGCAAATTATCACTCCAGCAGTTCATCGATATCTGCAACATTGAGTCCCCTACTACCTATCAGTACCAGCAAATGAAACTCGCAACTAATGCAGAGTTGTGTGTCGTTTCCGGGTGCAATGCAGCGAAAGCTACTAACCTGAGACAGGGAATCTGCAAATTTTGCCCCGCGCGACAGCCGAGCTCCCGTGAACCCTGTCCGGCGTGGGGTCGGAGATGCGCCAAATGTGGAAAAAAGGACGACTTAGCTCGTTGCTGCCGATCAACCAATGTGAGTTCGGTTGTCCGTGACAAGTCACTCGCAGATGCAAAACATTCACTTGGCAACGTATCTCGTAGAGTGTCACAGAAATTTGTCTACACAAGTCTTTTGATCGGATACCAAGCCGTACGATTCCAGTTGAACACGGGGGCTTCTGTCAACATTCTACCATGGAAGGACTGTTCCGGAGTGTGTATTCGATCCGATCAAGCTTATCTGCGAATGTGGAATGGTTCCAGACTTCATCCGAAGAGCTCAGCTACAATCGAACTCGTTAACCTGAGACGGAGCCTCACATCGACTGGTGTTTGTGATCGTGAAGGAGGAACTCACGCCGATTCTCGGCATTGATTCGATCCAGTCTCTCGGTTTTGTGGTTTTTAATCATGATCGTTTGGTGCATGCTTGTCAGGGAAAAACCGATATTAATGATCAATATCCGTTTGTGTTTAGCCCAGGTTTGGGAAAGTTTGAGGGAACCGCTCGCTTGTCCTTTGATACGGCCGATAGCGCTACCGGCCAGGGGAGTTCCATTTGCGTTGCGCAACAGGTTCTCCGATGAATTGAACAAATTAGTGATAGAGGGTGTGCTTACCAAAGTCGACGAGCCAACCGACTGGGTTAGACAGGTCACAATCATTACGAAGAAGATGGCTGAACTGCGTATGTGTATTGACCCGAAACCGTTGAATAAGGCTTTGCGCAGAGAGGAGTATACGCTATCTACCCTAGAGGATATTTTGCCACGTCTGGTCAAAGGTAATTGATCTTTCGGCCAGGAACGACGGGTCAAGCGATCATGTATCGTATTTTGAGGGGTGCGGTTCACACGAAATCCGGCAGACAAGGGAACCAATGATGCTGCATGATGTCCCTGACCGAAAGTGGCGGTGGATTTATTCAGTGATAACGGCAAAGAGTACTTACTCACGGTGGATTACTATAGTGAGTATTTTGAAATCAATCTTGTCACCACTACGACCACAGAGGCAGTAATCAACAAGCTCAGATGTCAGTTCGCGTGGCACGGTATACCGAAAGAGCGTGTTTCCGACGATGAACCCGTTTGCCAGTGCTGCGTTCCAGGCCTTCACAACCAAGTGGGAATTCGTGCACCAGCAAACCAGCCCATATCACAGTCAATCGGAGTCGGCAGTAAAGCAGGCCAAGCGGCTGGTATCTAAGGCTAGAGCAAATTGCGATTCCCCGCATCTCATGCTACTGGAAAATCGCAACACTCCTTCAACGAATATCGGTTTGAGCCCAATGCTGTGCTGTACAGGCGAAGGATCAGAACTCTGATGCCGGCATCTGCCACAGTTTTGCTCCCAGTTTCTCCATAGCAAGAAAGGTTACAGAACAATCTGAGACGACGAATGGCCACTCAAAAACGGTACTACGACCACTGTGCACGGGTACTACGTGAGCTAACAGTGGTGGAGGAAGTGTGGGTTCAACCATTACCCAATAGTCGAGAGTAGTGGAAGAAAGGTGTGGTGACTGCGAGGCTCGGTTCCAGGTCATACGAAATAAACGTTGGAGGGAAACTTTCAGAAGAAATCGGGTGCATTTGTGACGACACCGGAGACAATACTGTGTATTGGGAGTGGAGCGCCAGATGGCGTGGGGCAACGAGACCATGGCGGCAGATATAGTGAAGACTACGCGGAGTTGCAAGATGTACGGGGTGGATAGCAATATGGAGGCGCAACAGCACGAAAAATAGAAGGATGTGGTGGGAGTGTTAGCACTGATTGAGCGGATACGTCAACCGGGCGAGCCAGACAACCAATGGGAAGCGGATGCAACGGATTCCATTACTGGACTCGGATTGGTCGATATTCATGTGAGTGATTCACTGTTTGTTTAACGGAGGCAAATGAGGTATCTCATCGACTCATAAGGGTCGTTAGTTATAGACTTGAATGCGCAACTTATGACGAGGAGTTTGGCCTACCAAACGTGCTGTAACTTTTGCCCATTTGACTTTGTCCCTGAAGGACTGAATTCTGTAACAGTATCCGGCGCGGCCCAAAAATGCCCTAAGACTGCGCTTCGAGATCGGAACTGGGGTGTCTCGAATTGTCAATATTTTCTCCGGCGGTGGCTTCAGCTACTCTGACCCATCTTGTGACCAAGGCATGTCACGGACATTTTTCCAAGTTGAGACACAACCATTTATCCGTAATCCTGACTGTTGAATCCCTTGCAACATTGCTTCCAAATGAGGGCAGTGATCTTCCTCCGATTCACTGTATATCATGATGTCCTCTCTATACACGGTTACGTTTTCTAATTCATCCAGTAGGCGGTGTATCAAACGCCGGAAAGTGATCGGGGCACCAGATAATTCAAAGCAGCATCTTTTTAAATTGGTACTGCTTCTCGACAGCTTTAAACGTGCTCAACTCTTGGTCCTCCTGTTTAGTCGCCAGCTGTCATTAGCCAGATCTCAAATCCAGTACTGTGAATATCTGGATTCTGCAGTTTGTCGAAAATGTCTGCGACTGATGGCACTGGGCCAAAATGACTCAGTGAGATTTTCCTCAGCCTTCTGAGGTCCACGGAAAATCGGTATTTTCCGTTGGCCATTTTCACCAAAACGACTGGGAGTTATACAGCTTGTGAACTCGATTACACCTGCATACAACATCTGAACCTGCCTTTTGACCTCGGCCTCCAGGTGGATTGGTATTCTTCTGGGTCCATGCGGCCGATACGGCTGCCGCGAAAGCGGAATTGTGTGTTCGAGCCAATCACAAAACCCGTAGGGGCTGTTATCGTCTGTGAAGAGAAGTTTGTATTTGCCGACAAGCGATTGGAGGGCTATACTAGTGTGTACTACGGCAAGGACTGAGCATACCCGGGTGCATCCTTCCACCTACCTACCAGCGAGGGGTATAGATTCGTATTTCGTCATCAGCTTTCCTCTTTTTTTAGGTCGGCGATGGCCTCATGGGCTTGGGGAAAGTCTGTCCCGCAGAGTGGTCTGTTTCGCGTTCTGCGACACCACGAAGAAATGGTTGAATTTATGACCCCCGATAGCAACCACGTGCTCCGCCATGCCATTTATACGTATCTCGTAACCACTGACCGCTTTAGCCACCATGGAACACGATTGGGTTTTCACTCCATCTCGGTGGTTTATCAGGAAGGCTGCGGCTACTGTATCGATTAAACACCTCTCTGTTGCTCCATTCACCTGTACCATTGCTTCAATCGCACCTTTGTTCAGGCCTCAAGTATGCACTCTCCAACACGAGAACAATACTGGTACAAAGATTGTAGTGCGCCTTGATGGGCATCGCCGCTTCCAGTATCCCGGTTTCCCACAAAAGGTGCATTGCCCACTTTGACGTGTCCTCTGACGGGCAAATCGAAGTGTCCCCATGCCTTGCGTAATCTTCTCCAGCTTCTTCTAACCTGTCCAATCGCTCGCTCTTTTTGGTCTTCGATCCTCAATATTGCTGCTGGCTCCTTTACTAACCTGCCACTGGAGCGAGTTCCACGACGCCGAATCTCTGGGTGGCGTCCACACTCCGCCTTCGTTGGAGGTAGACCGTCCAGAAACTGTTCCACTCACAGTTGCTGTCTTGTCGCGTCGTCCAAATCTGGCAGCGCCCAATTCAACATGCCGTTGAGATGGACCGCAAACACGACCAGATCCGCTCCTGGCCCAAGCCGAGCCGCCTTAAAGCGCCACATCGCACCGTGGCGCTCGGCCGTTGTCGAACCCCACAATCAGCTCCTTCGCGGCAGCCCATTCGAACTTGACTGGGCCTCTTCTTGCCGCCCCAGGATCTTCGCCCGTCTGCTGTAGACTCCGAAGCGCAACCAGCTGCGCTCGATCCTGCTTTTGAAACATCAAAGTCCTCCAGGGATCGTCGCACATCCCAAACCTCAACAACCTCTGGCTACGGGGCCTTATGTTCCTTGTCTGACTGATCACCATACCAACTGCGGAAAAAGTGAGGCGGCGCGAACAAGTTGTGTACCGGGAACGAACCGATACGTGGGATAGCACATCGAACAGTCGGACTAATTTGCACACACCATTCGTGGTACCATTTGATTCCACTCTGCGCCTTGTGATATTGATTCAGCTTGACGTGACGGTGCGGTATAGGTTCAACACTCCAGCGCCATCTATTTTCAGGGCTAGTTGCATTGTGCACTACGCGCCCGTCGTCTGCGGTGATTCATTATTTACTGAGTTCGTCGCGCTTGCTTTCCCCATACTACTCATTAGTAGTGCACCACAAGTACGTAAAAGCAGCAGTCTGAAATTCATGCACAAGAGTAGCACCACTGGAGAATCCTTGGTTCAACAACTATACGCACCAGACTAATAACTACCGGTGAACCGTCGGTCCTAACGTAACTTACCGTGATCTTGTACTCTTCCGTCTGAGGAAGTAGACTTATTCCGCTTCGGATGGGATGGCTCATGGGTGAGAATTTTCCCAGGTAAATGATCTGAGATATTTGACCACTAGACTCTTACAAATGACTTGAGAACAGTGTAATGTGAAAGTCCAAAGGTCGTTAAATACCAGTCTGCTGACGTTGGTAAATACTTCACCCACATGTAGTGCCCACGGTAAACAGAAGATCATTAATAACCCCTAGGTACTTCACTGACGTTGGTGTGTACATGCTACAGAGATTAAAGTGAATCTAAGGATCATCATGTGAAAGGGTTTTTTGTTGTTGTTCTAATGGCCCGTCATCGATCTACGCTAAACTGCACACAAAGTGATGTTTCTCGCTGATTACATGAGCCGAAGTTTTCTTAATCTAGCTGTTAACACGGATGTTGATCCTAGGGAAACCCGTAGTCTCCTCAGCCGCGTACAAATTCAGAGCCTTGGAAAATCACTGCTATGGTACATCCTTGCACGGGAAACTCAGAACGAGGATTTTTGTGGTACAGTTTGGAGCCCTTGCGTTTTTGTTCAATGCACTGCTTGGTGTTTTAGAGATGATATTTATTCAAAGAGTGCTAGCGAGGTCACTCTCTGTAAGTATTATCCAGTTCTTTTTCGCCAAACATCCAATGGATGCGTAGAGACGCGATTTTGTCACCGAGTCTGTTCTCTGTGTCAGCTCTTCCTTCTCATTGGATGCTCGTCACACTGAACTAAGGTACAATCTCACTTACAGAGTTTTATTTTTGTTTTCACACACGTTTTTATCTGCCTCAACATAATCTACCAAGATCGCCAACTGCGTAGCCACTATCCATGGGCCCTTCTGTCTTTTCTATTTGGGGTGTGCATGAATGGTCTATTTCTGCTCTTTATATTGCCCGGCACTATAGTACGAGTTTATTTGAGATTCTCGTGGTCTCTCTCTCAGCTACTTGCCTCATATGACCTGTTCTTTAGTTCCTTTGCTTTGATTGAACCTTGAGGTTGCCACTTGTTCCATTTCATCCCAAACCACCCTGATTTCTTTCCTCCAGTATGTTTCCCCTTCTTGCGATGGATGAAACCTCCATCTTCAACCCGATCTCTCTCTCAGCTTTCGGTTCGTCATCAATCGAGGAGGAAGTAGCTACGGCTGCCACCGAGGATATTGCGGATGAAGCCACCGATGTGACCAATTTACCATTGGGGAAATCGCGCTTCATTTACTGGAACCCATCCACATGTGCCGTGATGACGACGTTACACGTTTACACAGGTTCCGGCCGACGTCAGCTCACTGGAGCCAAATCGATACTGGAGATGTTAGTCAGCTTGCGGCATGAATTGCTCCTGAGGTACTTCCACCGTGTTGTACTGATTACTAGTTAGAAGCAGCGAGTAGAGCTTGCTCTGTATAGCTGCATCAGTCGTCACTCATGGACAAATACCCGTTATGTTGTGTTTCGCTCAATATATTTTGCGTCAGCAAAGTGTTTGTCAAGGAACTTCTTAAATTCCAACACTGACCTTGCCTCAACTACGGACTGCGGCAGGTCGTTCCATACCTTCACCACTCTGCGTTCAGAACAGAGTTGGTGAGCGACCCGCTTCAAATCCGGTACGACAAGCTTTTACCGGTGTCCTCGTGTGCTGCTTGGTTTGCGCAGATGAAGCAGTGGTCTCAACATAGGGTAATCACCCAGATGTAATATCCTGTGCGTCATGATGAGGTCAACCCTCAGTCGACGATAAGCTAGTGTGTACAGCCCTAGTTTCTTACACTGGTCTTCCTACGGCTCACCTCGTAAGTTGGGAATCAGCCTGGTGAATACACGCTGCACTCGCTCAATCTTTTCTACCTCGGGCCGGGTGATAGGACGATACACGGGGGAGCGATATTCTACCATAGGTTGTATTATTGAGACGAAGAGGCGAGAGGCAATTTCTTCGGACCACGTGCTGAAGCTGCGCCTAAGCGCCCAAAGCATACGAAGGCTGTTTTGGTAAATCCTATTCGTGTTGTCCAAGGACTTTAGGTGCTTGACTTGCAAATTAGCTCTCCTCGGCACCTTTTGGTTAGCTATGTTATACACTTGTGTGCTTTCTGCGCCGGTCTTACAAGTCACCGAATTTCCTTTTCGCTCCGGTTTACTCTCGAAATTTACTCGATACTTTTGTGTTTTGTGTTCTATGGCACACACAGTGTAGGTAACACCTTACACGCACCTCAGGCATTCACTCGGCCAGCTTCAAAGAAGCGCTTGACTTTTAAGCTTCTCATTCGTAACCTGAACTCACAATCTACAATTCAACATCGTGACGTAATGCCCCACAAATTGTCGGTAACGAATGAAGCTGTTACGCCGAGTGTTGACTGGAATCATCTCAAGTGTGCCACGAGATATACTTATATACTTTTAACTTGTGACGTCCGAACCGTGTGTATTTCTGAGGCATCAATCAGTTTGATCTAACCATGCGAACAAGTTCAAACTGGTACTGAATTTGATTCGTGTTATTACACTGATATCTAGAATCGACCAGGAACGTTGGTTGGTGACAAGAACCTATGAGATGAAGAAGACCAGGGCTATTGATAACCGTCGGTTCAATTGGAACACCGGTCCAAGGAAACCCTCAGCGAAAGAGTAGCTGAAATAGACAGTCGATCCATTCGCACCTGCCCCGCACAGCTCGTTTGGCAGGACATTTAGAAGAGCAATTTAACTGGCTTACTGCAACACCGCCGCCTACTGAAACACCTGAACTGACATGGGCATTTGGTGTTACACGCCTACTTTAGAAGAGATTTGACTTAAATTTACCGGGATTGAATGAAAGAGTACTCACAGACCCGCCAACCTTCCTTCATGTTTGTCGCATGATGAGGGCGACTATTTATCGACTGCATTTTCTGATCTATTCAACACCATTTGTGTTACAACTCGGTCCTCACAGAACTGCAATTCTCAACAGAACGAACTATTCGGCTCGTAGCGCAAGACAGCAGAACACGTCAGTTTCGGCACTATGCGACACGTATTGTGTCTAGCATCAAATACATCGCTTCGCACAATTTAAAACAATTCAATTAATGCTTAACCCCGCCTTAAACTGACACGCGCTGATACCGGTGTGTCCAGCTAGCAGAAAGCAAGTGAACTCGGCGCGCGCGCAAATGCCATGATTTGAGACACTAAAGAGCGCCTTCAGACTATTGCTTGTTCTGTTCATCTTCAAGGGCCAGTGTACTTTTTGTAAAACACTTCGATGCACTAGTTTTATTACTGTTATTTCTAAATTTCTCATGGATAACGTTTTTCGACAACCTACTTGTCCTCAGGAGAGCCTTATCACTGAACGCCAGGATGCACTGACCGAAGTTGCATCGACCACGTACTTGCTCGTCGTCAAGTGTCGAAGCATTGACACACAGACGACCGACTGTGATGATTTTCCTTAGCTTGAAAGCCACATTCGGCTCTGTTGACTGAAACAGCTTGTGGCACTACCTCTCCGTGCAAAGAATGTGTGGCAAACTTTCGATTCTTAAATCTCCACCTGGACGCCGTTTAAGGGTCTACGGAAAGTTTTCTTACGAGTCCCTCACGACAATTGGGGTTCGTCAGGATTGTCCCATATCTTCTTTCCTCTTCATGTTTATGATCAAAATGATCATAAATGACTCGGTTTTTTCAGACTCTATCGCAATTGATGTTCTGCTGGATGATTGACTTGAGTATACGGACGACATTGCTCTCCTTAGGTCTGACGCAGTAGCTGTGTATACATTACTGAACAGATTCGTGCGTAGCGCTGCACGACGCTCTGGCATGTACTTTTCATTTTCTACGTACAATGTGCTGTTGCAGGACTCGGCCGACACACCTCCGGTTTTAGCTGTTCCCGACCAACCACTAGAACTGGTGGATCGGTCCACTTAACTTGGTAGCTCGGTCACCTCTGGTGGTCAAATTATTTAAGGAGTTGTTTAACGTATCAACAAGGTCCGTGTGGCTTTTCAAAAACACACATTTATGAAGACGGCAGAATATCAGCTTGTCAGCGAGGAGTTGGATGTACAATGATGCGATAAGACCGGTGTTGCTGTATAGATTAGAGAACTGGCCACACTTTAAATGCCTGGCCGTCTTTGATCACTGGTGGTTGCGGGGAAACGATTACATCCCGTGATTGTCTCACTCTTTTATCTATTCAACTCGCTTTCATCACTAGCTGAATGCTACATTCATTGATGAAAGCAACCTTTAAGTATTGTGCTTAGTGTGAGTGGCGAGCGACGACGAGAAATCCACTCATTTTTGTGACTGAAGTCTCTAACTCGAACTCCCAGCTTAGATTTAGTTCCATAATTTACACGCAGGTTCTAGCACGACCAAGCGTTTGAATTTGTTGCACTTCTTTGGTCTCATAGTCGTCGCCAGCCTTCGCTGTTGACCGACGCTGCTTCGGAATTCCCCTCTCGATGATCCGGTTTTCGATAGAGATTCGTCGCAACTACAACCAATCACACACCCACAGCACATTCAGAAAAACGCTAGACGGCCGCTGCGTCTCTTAGTTTCAAGCCTATGGCTATCCAGTCGACGTTTGATTCAGTGTAACTGCGACAGACCTATGCGTCATACACTGTAGTTCTAGTTACACTGTGCAATGCAGCATTTCATATTCTGACCGCTGCATGTACACTGTTTCAGTGACTGCGACCGAAGGGTGCATCTCATCCTAATGGGATAGTCTGTATGGATTAGAGATACGTTTCCAGAAAATTCACCTGTTATTCTTTGATTTTTTTGCAATATTTCTCACTTTTGACGTATTCCTTCCTTACCATACATTCGTTGTTTCTCCGGAATTTTGGCATGTATGTCGTCTTCGTTGTGTTCTCTACTTCTCCTGTGGTCGTTCTACAAAAGGTGTCGGTTCCTGCCCGTCGTGGAATGCACCCATTTATTTATTTATTGCTGGAACTTAGCCTTGAAAACCACACCCACGCCCCACAAGACAGCGGGGCGATTCACGCAAATTACTGAATACGAAGACCATTGACAGCCAAGTCGCTCACATCTTGTGGGTGTTCGGTAGTAGTCCACACAGTAACCGATGGCTAGCCAGGTTATGCACTGGCCATCCGTTAGTTATTCACTTCTGATTACGGTAGTAGCCATTTACCCGATAACTGGTCGCATTGGTTTTGACACACCGCCGTACGAGCTGTTGTATTATTTGTTGGAGAACCTGGTGACCAGCCCAGAACTTCCCACGCTCTAAGACGCTGCCTCTGATGGTCCGCGACCGCTTATTCGTCTCGCTCGCAAAGCATTTACCTCTACAAGGTAGGCATATCCAAACCCGCAGTCTGGGGACACACCCGGTAACGTACAGCTCCGCCACGGGAATTCATTATCAGGCGCTGCCATTTTTCGCATAAATTTTTTGGAAAAACATTCAACTACTGCTTTATTGAGCCATCCAGCCTGTGGTAGATCGCGTTCAAGAGCGGTTATCTCTGTTCACTCTTCTGATACTTGTGTTTTTTTTACATTTTGACTCATGCAGACCCTCATCTTGGCACGAGGAAATCGCGGTTCGCCTGGATTCACATGTGTGGCTAGTCGCCCGACGTTCCAACGGCCGTGAGCTGTACATGGTCTTCATGTGGAAACAGGAAAATATGGCCAAATTGGATAGTAAGTGGTTTCCATTGTCCTTCATCGATGCCATTCACTGAAAGAGATTGAGCGATGATCTCAGTGCAACCACGTAAATTTATCTTTTACATGGTTGCTTAACTTCGTTTACACAGTCGGCATCTTCCCGTACTCCAGTCATCCTCCTTGTGTCGTTAGCTGTACCGCGCTCGTTTGTCGTTGAGGAAAACATGAGCCGTGCCCTTCCTGTGCATTGCACTTCATGCCCTCTTTGAGCCACTTGCTCACATTGATGCCCTGGCAATCGTCGATGGCATAACATTGTTCTTGACTGCGGTACATCAGTACCTCTTCTTGGTACCTAGTCGTCGGGACTTATAACTTAAGGGAGATGACCGTGTACAAACACACCTGCCTTCCCGGCCTCTACACCAATCCGCGAAATGTTCATTGCTACATTATGCAGCTACATACCAGTTGCCAACATCGCAGGGGAATTATCTCCCATCTGAAGTACGTGTGGCCTCCTCGTAGCCACTACTGCTGTTGTGCCCTTCTTATTGGCTATCCGCATTCGCCAAGTGTGCTCGCCTATTGACTGATTTAATCGATGCGTTACAAGAAATGACGCTTATATTATTGTTTGCCTGTTATCGGCCTGATGTTTTTTGGTATGCGCTGCTTCGGCTTCTATCCATTTACTGAACGTCAGTTCCCCACTTGATAGGTCAGTAACGGTTCACTACCAAGGACGGCTAGTTACCCCATGTTATCATCAACCATCATTTACCTGTGAATCCGTGCATAAGCGCTGGGGCAGCATACATCCAGATTCAATCCTTTGTCAAATCAAACCACACATATGATACAGGAATTCCATGTTTGACCAAAACGATACAGGGGTGGTTCATTATCATCATCATCAACAGCAGTTCATCAGCTATCTATCCTGATGCTTTGTTGCCGTACAACCACCGTGACCTACGGAACGAAGAACAATAACAGGGAGAGAAGGGGGACCTGCGGTAAACCTTAATGCCCTAAACAAACCCTCGGGGTCAAGGCGCCTACACCTTGTATAGACAACATACGGTCACAGACAGCTGACTACCGTGCAAAGGTAAGGCGGCATCGAAGATACAGCTTCCTTGCGTCTTTCACTCACCCACGTCATAATTAGCCATTACCCCGCAGATAACTCAGTACCAAACACACTTCAAACAGGTAGTCCGACTAGGAAACTGTGGCAGACACGCCATTGGCATCAACTGCAAGCCATACCCTGTAACGTCTCAAAACAAACACAAGGCGGGTCACGTGGACTCCAGTCCGGAAGGCGAGACGGACCACCGGCACCGAATTTGGTCGTCAGTGAGTTCATTTCCTGCTGTCAAGTTAATTTTCGCCCACCTCGGGCACTGCGGCACCGTACATCTGGAAGACAAAACAAAGCCCTTCTCGGTAATCAATGACAAGGCATACGTAATACGGGCCCGTGCCAACGCAACTTATTCAGTGCTATATCTGTTGCTCTAATGAGCTAGTTCGGTTATCAATGCATAGTACTCGCTTATGTACATCATCGTTGCGGACACCCTGTTTCGCAGACGGCGATGACTTGAAGGTGCCGCATGTCCTTAGCTCGGAAGGGCTGTCTCGCTCCCATAGAATAGGACGGCCCTCACTGTGACCTTGTATACATGGCCTTTTAGACGGAGGGAAACCCCTTTCTGACGCCACAGATGTCGCAGATTCCAGAAGACCCTTCTGGCTTTTGCAATGCGTGAACTGACTTCAGTTGCTATGTGTTCATCGTTGCGATGAGGTGCTGCCAAGGTAGGTGACGTGACCAGCTACGCCGCGCTCCTCGCCACCAAAGGGTCACCAAGTGGCTGGTGGTCCTGCGACAACAACTGACTTTTCAACGGACAGCACTTGCATCGAGCGACTGTTCATGTCCATGACGAAGTTGAACAACATTGGGAAATTGGACAAACGTCGTACACCAAGCAGAAGTCATGTGTTAAAATGTGCACACCTAATCGTCAGCCCTCGGTAGCTCAGTGGTAGAGCAGCGGACCGGAAATTCGTGGAACCGGGGTTCGATTCCCCGTCGAGGCAGATTATTGTGTGAATTTTAATCGTGACTTCTACTTTCTACAAACCTGACGAACGCCACTTGTTAACGGAAAAGCATCCGACAAATCAACGCAAACCCTGACGCAGCCTGTCGCGTCCCAGTACAGAGCACGTAAAATGTTCATATATTTCATGGGTACACCTTTTCGCACAACTATTTCGAACAGAAGGCATCGGTCGACTTAGTCGAACCCACTTTTTAAATCCAGGAACACAGCTATTGTAGGTCCTCGGTACTTGTGCCGCTGCTCTAGCACCTGTCGCAGAAAGCAAATATGGTTTCTACTACCCCGTCCTGGGAGGAAGCCTTCCTGCTCCTCTCTAATCCGTGCTTCTCGCTCCGCAGTGAGGTGACGAACGAGAATTAGGGCCAGTAACTTTGTCGCCACCGGTGCGACTGCCTTTCTTGTATATTGCCACTGTAACCAATTAACTCTAGTTAATCACTTCCAGACCTGTTCAAACAGAGAGAACTGTACTTTGCAGATATCAACATTCTTAAATAGTGGAGGTCCGATGGAATACTAGTCAGCAGTACGAAGACAATTAAAGGTTGCGATTGCGTTTCGAACTTTAACCTCCTACTGGGCCTATAAACTAGTCGGCCATGACTCAGCCTGCACCATCTGAGTAGGACGAAGTCCAGGAGCAATGAGGACAACTTAAGTAATCTCGGAAGTCCTCTACCCAACGAGCCATACGGCGCTCCTTATTGTGAGTCAGGGCATCCGCGCTGTCTCTGGCTGTCTCACTGACGCCTGGTTTCCTGGGACCAGTGGTGCGGATCATCTGGAAAAACTTGCGATAATAGCCCGCTGCTCCTGGTCTCTCCATTTCTTGAGCCCGACTGGTCCACCAAACCTCCTTGTCAGCACGCAGACCGCTTTAATTCGTGTCTAATAGCTCGTCTAGTAACATTGTGCTCAGAGCAAGTCGGGAGTTTTCTTCCTCATTACAAAACCTTCACCGACCTTTCGGATATTCAGTGACTGCTACAGTGACGATCGATAGTGCCACAAGCTGATGATCCTGCATGTTGCATGGCCACCGAGATCCTATTCCATTAAAGCTCAGTCTCATCAGGACAAGACAGCGAAACTTCGGTACGCAGTGCATCCTGGTAGGCTTGCCTGACCGAGGGCTAACTGCTCGGTTGCCCATCGAGAGAGGCGGTTAGTACGCCTCCCGGTTAAAATCATGGGAAAACGACAGCGTACCAAGGCATGATCTGAGTCGACGCAAGTACTCCAGAATGAGCGACAATCCAGGATGGAACCACGTTACTTATGTTAACGTGATTTATTTGGGTCCATCACTGGTCAGCTACAGGAGGACGCCAAATGATACTTCGGCGCCCACTGCCTCTGAAAGCTGTACTACCAAGAAACAGCTGGTGCTTCGCACATAGCTGTAGCAAGACGCTCACCGTTGTCACACCGTTCAGAGTTAAATCCATACTTATCACCTGGAAAACTTTTGAAGAGCTCAGACGAGTTAGTTGCGCATTCATGTCCCCTGCAGGAACTAATATGTCTGAACTGGTAACACTACGTAGTAGCGTATGCGGTTCGTGGTAGAAGGCGTACTTGGCATAATCAGACCTACAATCGATGGGATGTAAGCGTAAACCACAAATAAACAGAGTCTAGTGCTACTCCGTGAATTAACTTTAGTTGATGTCGTCAAACGGACTGCACATAAACGGTTGTTCACGGGAATCCAATCAATGAACGATAGCTCAACCTTGGAGCTGAGTACAGTACCTACTGCAGCTTGTCCAGTGTTTGCCGCATCAGCATATCCGGCTGCGTGCAACCAATAGCGAGAGGACAAGGTGAGTGCAATCAATTGGACAACCACACGAGGGTCATTGATCCTATTTTCGAGTACGCAGCACATGTCAATACCTAGGTTGTCCAGCTTGCATGCGAGTACAGCCTGTTGACTTAGTTACTTTAGAGTGCGAACGTTGAACACCGCCAGCGAAACGAAACAATGTGGCCTTATAAGGAGATGTTAGGGATTGAGGTCCAGTGGATGGTGCGGGAAGATAGCTGCAGACAATATGACTCCAGTGATATAAGAGTTGCTGTCATTTAAAGTGGGAATTATAGGAGGAAGCTTAGTAATGCGGACTTGGAGGGAGTAAGAGAAACAGTTGGAAAATAAAGTAGGGTGTCGCCAGCAGTAGCATGTTTTCGTTTATCCGCCGTTCTGTATGTAGCAGATAAGGCGACCCTTAATATGCTGCGCGATGGCCGACGCAGGTTATGGTTGAAGTTTGAAGAAGTAGTCATGATTGTTGGGTTCTGGAGTATTCACCATCAATCTGGATCCTGAGATGCAATCTCACGCGAGACTAAGATTTACTGTGAGATGAACTTCTGTCATTCAGATTGTTGGACCGTATCCGAGATTCAAACTTTCGCTGATGCTTGTTCCAATCACTGACACTTCACGATCGATTTCATTTCGTTTGGACTCATCAGCTCAATATAATCACAGATGAGCGTGAAACCTGAGACATGGTGGTTCTTTGCTGACGCTTCGTTCACTAGGTTGTTAGGCTAGACAAGCAACACTTCGAATCAAGCCGTGTCGCAATCTAAATGCACGACTACTATTCCAAGACCCAACACTGAATTCCTGATGGCTGGGGCAAGCGTTGTTCGGGAAGTTCAGTGGCTTAGTGATCAGGGTTTTAGCCCTGAACGCCTGCATCCCAAGTTTTATTCCCTTCTCCGATCGTCTCTCTCGGAAAAGCCCCAACCAGGACGAAACCGGCCAAAGAGTTAGGAGTGTTGGATATATATATATATATATATATATATATATATATATATATATACTGTATTGTGGGAGCAGGTAGAAATTTTAATCTGTACAACTCCATCGAAATATGCTCAACAACGTTAAAAAAGCAAACAATGTCTTGTCAATACATCAATCGTTTTTCACTTTAACACGTGATATAGGTAACAAATCGTTTAACTCGCAGTAGATAGGACTCAAAAATATGAGATGCCTGTGGGTCATCGTTCACGGGACCTAACGTTTGAGAAATTCTCATGCAATGATCGGTTCCACTATATGTTCCGGCAAACCGTTCCAGACATGTACCACTCACCGATCCGAACACAAGAGATGAGGAACTCACTTCATGTCTGAAACCACAAGCTTCTATTGGTGTTTGCGTGTGCTGCAAGGCCTTCGCAAGTGGAGCAGTGGCTTTAGCATGAAGAAGTTGCTCACATGTAGCATCCGGAGGTCCTGATGAGGTCGACACGTAACCGACGGTATGCCAGGGTCAACAGCCCCAGTCTCTCGCACCTGTCCTCGTACGGTAAGCCTCGCAAACTGGGCGTGAGTCTAGTAACCACGTGTTTAACCGGTTTAATCTTTTGTGCCTCACCGCGAGTGTTCGGGCAATAGGCGGGCTAGCCATACTATAGTATTGGTCTGATGGAGGAGAAGAGGCGATTGGCAACCTCTTCAGACCAGATGCAGAAACTATGTTTGAGGGCACAGAGCATGCTAAGTCCATTACGATATAACCTGTCCGTGTTATCAACGGACTTCAAGTCGCAACGTGAGAGTACTCCTTGGTCCTTCACAGAAGGTGTGGAGGGTAGCAGTTGGCCGTCAAGAGTGTAAGTTCGGCCGTCACCACCCTTCACCAGGCTCATGAATATCGACTTGGATGCGTTGACCGGGGGTCAGGCTACTGCAGACCGCACGGAAAGATGGTTTAGGTCTTGTTGTAGTAAGCCGCAGTCGTTGCGTGTTCTTATCACTCTCCATATCTTCAGCTCGTCTGCAAACAAGGCACAAAGTGACCGAAGAAGCTGAGGTAGGTCGTTGATATCAATCAGGAACAATGTAGGTCCCAGCACCCTGCTTTGGGGTACGCCGCTGGTCGAAGGATACCAATCGGTCAGGTGGCTATCGACCTGTATCCTCCACTTTCGTCCAACGAGAAAGTCCCGGATCCACTGGTGCAGAGATCCACCAACACCGACCACTTCCAGCTTTAGAAGGAGGACCTCATGATTCACCTTGTCGAACGCTTTGCTGAAATCTATGTAGATCACGTCGACAGACTTCCTTTGGTTCATTGCCTGCATGCATTCATGCTTCGTCACGAGCAGGTAGGTGGTGCATGAACGACCTGGTGTGAAACTGTGCTGTGCGGACGTCAGGCGATCTTTTGACCGGGACAGCTGTAGCAAACGTTTCTTCACAATCTTCTCTGCAACCTTGGCCAGAATAGGTGTCAAACAAACTGACCTGTAGTTGTCTCCAAGATACTCGACAAGTTTGTCAGAAACGATGATCGCTCCTTCTCAGTCGCTTCTGCAACTTCAACAGACAGGCATCTAAAGGTTGTATTTTATCATCATATGTACCTCGACCTACCAATAACCCGAAACCAGGTCCAGGGTAGTAACCAAACGTGAGCCACTCAGAGCGTCCGCTATGTCATCCTTTCTTGGTAACGGAAATGAGTCCTTTCAAATAAATGAATTTAGCCTCCGATAATCTACACAAAGCCGTAGTTCGCCGATTTTCTTTTTGACAAGAACAATGGATGATGCCCAATGCGATTTTGACAGTCAAATATTATCGCGTCCCAAAAGATCTTCGATTATGCATTTTGATTTTTTCTGGAAATGTAGGGGTGCCTGTCCAGTTGGTTCTCGATAGTCTATTTCCAGTGTCGATGCGGTGTTGTAAAATGTTGCACCGTCCTATATCGTCTTCTGACCAAGCAAAGACATGTTGGTATTTGACTAAAATGTATTTCAATTCACTGCCGGTAAAAGTCGACAGCTCCTTAGAAATGTTTTCATTGAATTTTTGTACAGGCGTCTCTTCTATCATACAAGCCGTCACCAGGCTGTTGGTAGAAACGAATGGCAGTATTTGCTTGTTGATTTCCAAGGTTTTGTTGGCCAAATTAATTTTAGCTTTGAGACGGGAAAGTAAGTCGACTCCTAACACTACTTCCCAAGAAAGGTCATTGACAATATTTAAAATACGATGTGCAGTGGAAATTCATCGTAGTCCAACCTAAGGGTTTACTGGCGGTCTTGTTGGCTGCCACCAGGTTCACTGAACTGTCATGATAGATGTTTGCGTCGGTCGGGACGATACGCTTTCGAACCAGCTAATATGTGGCTCCCGTATCAACCACCGTTTTGCCACGATTAGTCCACTGAATTCAAAACACGAGGGAACAGCTGCACAATGCGCGCTAGACACAGCTGGTACAGTGAATAAACACCTTCGGGACCCAGCCCGTTGGTTGTACTTAATAAGGTTCGCAGTCTGCCCAAAGTTCTAGTGACGCGGATTATTTCGCTGTAGGTTTCTGTTCAGTTCGACAGCAGGGCGGTTGGTGATGATAGGCTCCTTCCTTTCGGCGCAGTGCAATGATGTACCCATAGCCGCGTCCACGTGCTCAAGTTTCTTCCCTAATTCCAGAGACTTGTCTAATTATTGTGGAGAGTGTAACAAGAACTCGCGTTTAATAGATGGCGTGTGCACTCCCTCTGTCGACTGTTCCAAAATACTTTCCTCTTGCATTCCTCGATTTTCGTCCACAAACGCGCGCTCAGCGAGACTTTTTACATGCCGAAAGAAGGCTCTCAGATTCTCGTCCGGTTGTTGATATCGAGTGGAATTTTTGGCGCCATTGCGTGGGAACCAGTAGCAAGTCCAGGAGTCACGCGAGCTTCTCAAAGGTAGCTGCGTTAAACTCTTTCTCAGCTATCTTGCTATTGACCACAATGTCAAAAGCTTCATCTTCCAGTATTCCTAGCAAAATATTTTCTCGTATGGCCTTCGTTAAAATCAGGATGTGCGTTGAAGCTTCTTCGCCCTTCTGGGTTAGTACATGCCAGCAGAAATTTTTTTGGAGGGAAATCGCGGGAATATTTTGAAAAACTATAGGTCGACATGTAAGATTCTCCAGGACACTCGACACTTGTCAGAAACGAGGATCGCTCCGTCTCAGCCGTTCCTGCAACTTCAGCAGACTTTTCCATTATTTTCGACATCTTGGCAGGGTCGCTAATATACGTGACATTCGTTTAGTTCAATACCCCAGGTTCCTCTGTGCAGCAGAACTCGAAATAGTGGGCGGGATAATTTGTATTAATGAACTGAGGTTGAATCAATCATACGAATTGCAGAGCGATCACAGGCGTAAGCTTGCGCGCATCGTTCAAGAAGGTACTCGATCGGACACACCGATATAGTTCGATAAATCAGCTGGCTAAGAGCAAACAGGTGCGAAGGTCACGCCGGGCTAGGAGGCTGAGGAGGTTTAAACAGTAAATCATGCGTTGCTATATATATATATATATATATATGTATATATATATATATATATGTATACTTATATATCTATATATTATATATATATATATATATATATATATATATATTTATATTATATATATAACCAATTCGGGAGCGTTTGTGGTGCGCAGAGGATGTTGGAGGCTAGATCCAGACTTATGATCTACCCACTACTGCTACTGTTGTGTCATGGGCTGATGTCCTGGACGTCTCATCGTGGCGACCGCTATGTGGAAGTTGGCTTACGCCTTTTTCCCTGCATGATCGATGAGCTGTGCTAGTCCCGCTGCCTTTCGCGTGTATATTTAATCGAAGGCTTTGGCTGAGGATCTGAGTCGTTCTCCTGTCAGGTGTAGGCGCCCTGCCAGTATCCTACTCCATTCTTTTCGGAGGTTCGGAAGTGATCGATGACCCTCTTACCGTAAAATCTAACCATGGGAGACAACAGATCTGCGAGTTATAAGCTCATAACTCGATTGATGTAGAGCACGAGCGCCACACATGGTCTCGGACGGTAGGAGAGCACCTCCGGGTGTTTAATGATTGGCTACTACCCGCCTCAATCCAAGTAGCCCCTGGTCAAATTTGTGCAAACCTGCCAAAACCCACCTGTGTCTGGCCGTGGTCGCAGGTACGTATCCTAATACGGTCGCAAAACATATATGAATTGCTCCAGATCTTCAATGCTGCGTATGACGGACCTCAAGCCGATCCCAATCTGTGTCAGCAATTATTTTTATGAGCTGTATCTGCTCCCCACTGCCTTGTTGGTCAAGCTATTAAGCCAAAGCCTGCTGGTGGAGTCCATCAGGCAAACCTCCTATGCACAACCGCCATGTTGCGTGCGATTGCCCACCAATGCAATCGTATGCCTGAGCGCAAAGCACTCAGCATCCGTTGCTGGAACGTGCGCACACTACTGGACCAGAACCCCAGTGAGCGCCCCGAGCGACGCACTGCACTGGTCGCGTTGGAACTGTTGCGCTAGCACATCGATATGGCGGCGCTCAGTGAAACCCGGCTCGCTGAGCAAGGTAAGTTGCATGAAGCAGGTGCTGGCTACATATTCTACTGGGTGGGCAACGCCGCCTCACCACCACGTGAACATGGGGTCGGATTTGCAATATCCGATCGCCTCCATGGCCAGCTTGTGGGTGAACTAACAGACATCAGCGCGCGACTGATTACTGTTCGCCTACGACTCGGAGGAGGTTACTTTGCCACTTTTGTAAGGACGTACGGTCTGAGCATGTGTTATCCTGATGAGACGCGTGATCCATTCTACACTCAGCTCTCCTCCGTGACACGGTCTGTGCGGAGGAGTCACTGACTATTTCTGCTGAGTGATTTCAACGCGTGCGTTGGGTGTGATGCATCGTTGTGGACAGATGTTATCGGTTCGCATGGCATTGGTTCAGCGAATGCGAACGGTGACAGGCTGCTCTCACTGTGTGCCACTCACGGCCTGACGATCACTAACACTCGGTTTGCACTGAGTGCGAGTAATATGACAACCTGGACGCACCCACGAAGTGGTTATGCTCACCTGTTCGACTATGTCATCGTACGTCAGTGTGATATGCGTGAAGTGCGCAAAACATGTGTACTGCGTAGAGCAGAGTGCGGCATTGATTACATATTGGTGCGGACCAAACTACATATATTTCCGTAAATCTATGTATTGTATTCCCGCCGTGAATCGGAGGTGTAAATTTAAAATTCTCTCCCTCGGTACTGTGGTGCAACGTACTGAGCTGGAGAATATAATAAAATATGGTGTGTGATGTGGACTGCGTAGCCACAGTGGGCGACCTGTGGCACCACATTCGCGACTAGGTGATAGCTGCAGCCGGACGCGCAAAACTGCAAGCGGCCTGATTGGCTTGATGAGAACAGTGCGACGATGGGCACCTTGGTGTCGGAGAAAAATGCAACATTTGCTGCACATGTTACACACCCCAGTGACTTGGGGAAGAATAGCGAGTTTCGCAAACTTCGACGGCGACTGACCCGGAAGCTTCTTCCCATTAAAAATGCATGGAGGACAAAGATGGCGAAGCACATGGAATACTAGGCCCAACGCCGCCAACAAAAGGAGTTCTTTGACTCGCTGAAGGCGGTGTACGGACTGAGGTTGGAGCCGCTGAGGAGGTTAATCGATGGTAGTTCAGGCGCTACCTGTATCCAGACTGCAAACATAATGCAGATCTGGCAAAACACTTTGACTGTCTCTTGAACAACCGTTCAGAGATGGAATGGTTCACTTTGAAATGCCTCAAGCAGCACGATGTGAAGACGAGTCTGGCAGACACGCTGACGCTGGATGAGACGCAGAGAGCATTTGCTCAGCTGCGAAACGGCAAATGCGCCAGTGCGACGGGATCCTGCCTGAAGTATTGAAACACGGTGGACCCGCGTTGTTGACTGCGCTGCACCACTTGGTGCAACGTGTATGGATTGAGGAGGAGGTGCCTCCTGAGCTGAAGGATGCCCTTGTGGTACCACTGTACAAGGGCAAAGGTAGCAAGCAATGTTGCACGAATTATCGTGGCATCAACTTGCTGAGTTGTGTGGGCAAGATGATTGCCCGAATCCTGCTCAACCGCCTCGTCAGTCAGGTTGTGGAACCTAACGTGGCGAAAGAGCAGTGTGGATTCCGTTCGGGTCGCAGCACCATTGATATGGTGTTTGCGGCTCGTCAGTTGCAAGAGAAATGCAGAGAGCGACACCAGCCATTGTACTCGCTGTTTATTGACTTCACCAAGGCATTTGACACGGTGAACCGCGAGGCATGGTGGCTGATATTGGGCAGCTTTTGTTGTCCGAATAAGTTTGTAAGTTTAATTGAATGTCTGCACAGTGGTATGCGGGCGAGGGTGCAGCTGAGTGGACAGACCTCGGATGACTTTGTAGTTGTCTCTGGTGTGAAGCAAAGCCGTGTCTTATCTCCTGCCCTGTTTACTATTTATCTTCATGCAATGATGTCTTGTGCACTTGCTGCCATTTTTGCTTCGGTGTTCGTGTTGAGCACCGTATTGATGGTGGGTTGCTGAACATCCGTCATTTCGGTGCTAGAACTCTAGTCTGTGAGATCTGTTTGTATGTTGCTGACAACTGTGCGTTGTTTGCACACAGTGAGGACCAGTTGCAGCACATGACTAGTGCTCTGGCTTCGACAGCGACTAAATTCGGGCTCACCATCAACACAACCAAAACTGTCCGACTCTTTCAGTCTTCACCCCGAATGGGTTCCGTGAGCTTGCCTTAATTCCATGTTCCCAACGAAGTGTTGGAAACCATTCCGTGATTTTTGATACCTTGGAGCTTATCTATATTTATATACTTGTATATTTATTTGTATTTATATATATATATATATTACATAAATAGAGAGAGAGATTGCGTTACATCGGTACTGTTTTGCGCGTTGTTGGTACATCGGTTGTGCTTTGGCCCCTTGCCACTTTCTCCTAGGTCTGCGTTCGCCTGTCAATCCTGCTTGATCGATCTATTCTCCTCCCAGGTAATCTGTTTGTCCAGCCCGAACTTCTCACAGACTTAGTGGTTTATCGCGTTTCCTTGTTCTCGTTCAATTTCTTCAAACTTCTATGCCACATCATGGACTGGCCACCTCGCGGTTTCGCCCAGCTAATTGCATCCAAGGTGTGCAATGCACGCCAAGGAAGCCGATCATCGGGCCTAGGCAACGTAAACGAGCAAGATTAAGCTAACGCTCTAATGAGGCATCACAAAACTTCTTAATAAAATCCACTGGCGAACCTCAGCGTTGTTCAGCCGGTGTGTTCACCAGACTTGTGCAATACACCCCAAGCCGCGGTGACCAAACACATCTAAGCGTTTAATATCTTCACTGCGAAACGGTCAGGTCTCTGGTCCATACAGTTAGACCGGCCTTATCGCAGCGTTATATACACTAGCTTTCACTGACAGGCTGATATCCCGCCCTCTCCAATATATAGTTGAGCCTCTGAAAAGCGACACGGGCTTTACTGATATGCGAAGTAACCTTCTTAGTAATGTGATCACCAGAGTTGACACAGCTATCCAGGCAAATGAACCCATCCACCACTTCCACTAGCTGTCCGGTAATAGCTTAAAACCGTGGGAGTATCGGTTCTGTCCTGTAACAGTTCTTTGCACTTTGAAGGTGCAAACTATCTACCGAAGCGTGCAGTGTTGCGCACAAGTCTGTACCGTTTTGTTCGCATTGCCAACGAAGATTTTATAGAAAAGTAACGGATATGGGCTTCGGAAATAAACACAAGGAAAAGCAAAAAGTAACACATTCATTCTTATCCATATGGGCTTCGACGATTTTAGTTGAAATTATCCAACAAGATGGCAAACTATTATGAGTAGTGTGGCAAAAGTCAATCCTTCGTGGACACGCATTGATTCAGTTATGGCAAACCATCGGTAAGTACAGTCGCCTATAGGCCGAATGCCGTTCGATGCGTTATTTGCGCACTAAGTAATCACCAATGTTTTAGAGCTAATGAGATTTCTTCTTTTACTCCGTTAAACAAGCGACGATGAACTCTGAATAACATCCTCTAATCACTTTCAACTGATCGGATCCGTCAAGCTCGTTTCTATTTGGCTGATGCGGTAGATCCATCTGTGCACCACGACAAGACGCTCCCATCACATTGAATTGGCCAAATGTCACTGTTACCTCCTTATAGATGGATACTTAGGGCTGATAATACCGGGGAACCAGATGAAGTAACGCTGTTTTGGGAAAAGGTAAGGAGAATTCGGTTCAGCTCTTCGTAGATAAAACTTCAGAATGCGACTACCAAGCATTGTCCGACTGGTGCATTTTCAACATGATTTTTAAATTTCCTCTAACCATCCATCAAACATCCTCTCCATCAGTATTCCCGATAGCCGCCTTCGGATCGATGGATCGGAACTTAGCTTGCAGTCCCATTTGTACCTAATTGATGGTATATGTGTGATGTAACTCGGCTATGTATTTCAGGTTGTGATTCTATCCGGGGCTCTCAGACAATCACGTGGTTCTATACTATAATTTTCCGCATTGTCTTCGTGTTAAACGCCTTTTATTCATTTTTCAGACTACATCGAGCGACTCTACGGTTCAACGTTCCGAGGTATTTTGTTACTGAGTTGAAATCACGTGACTGTACCATCGCGTATCACTTCCAGCTGTATAGTGTCACTTATCTTCTTCCTTTCCTGTTTTTTTCCGATCTCGCTTGCACGAACCCTATCGAGCACTGTCTTTCATTAAGAATCACGATTTCCCTACCTCGATTTGCTGTCCATTCTTGCCTCTGCATGCATAAAAAGAATTACAAAGCGAGTTTACCACGACCACACTCCTTTCACATGCCGTATATCCGATTTATTGTTGGATTGTTAGTCTAATATCACTTGTTAATGATGATTACCCTTCTGTCATTTTTCTTTACCTGTTGTTGTGATCAGAAGACACAAGCCCCGTTCCCAGTTCTTTTGCGTAATTGTTGACAACCATACTTACGCTAAATCTTGTTGGACACTTTTTATGCCAATGCATTTCCGATTGCTAACTGCGATATAGCGCGTCTTATCCTCCAGTGGCATGCAAGTTATGGGCGTTGCAGAGAACAGGGTTGGCCCCGAAATCCGCGATGATTACTAGCAACAACTGCGTACGATATAACCTTTAGAAACTGTTAGCGCGAGTATCTGTTGTACTGACGAGACGAACTCATAATTAATTACACCGAGATTCCCCTATGCAACCCTCGTAACTTGTAGGGCAGTGGAGGATCAGACCTGCTATATCGCAGTTAGTTTCTAAATCATGACGGTCCTCCGCTGTCCCTCATAATGGCATAAGCTGCTGACTTTCGATGCAAACGGCTGGTGTTCATGGGTTCTAATGCTGCAGGATCCGATAGATGTGCATTACTGACAAGGACCAACAGGTCAAAACTGCATTCTAGTCTTTTTCCAGGTAAGTGAACGACTATCTGATTTGGAAGCTGTTGCGACGATCTCCAATCGCGGTATACTCAGCTCGCGCGCGACTGCTGTTGGTGGCACGACAGCGAAGCGCCGTCATGGCACACATCTGACACATGATTATTTTTATTATCACCATATTGTCCACTTAATTCCGGTCAACAAGTTTCCCGCTGGGTATAATTTTAGTCCTCCAACCTTAGCATTCACCATTTCTAGTCTAAGGGAATCTCGGGGTATGCTGAGCTCCAGCAACCATTTCGAGACGTTTATCACAGAGGATCCGCGAGCATATACCAATGTGCTTTTACTGAGGTGAAATAAAGTCTTCTAACAGCTGGCTTTTGTCACACCTCATTGGATACGGTGATGCAGCATCCGAGAACGGCTTCAAACTGGTCTATTCATTGCCTGAATGCTACTCAAGATGCTTCCGCAAACAATTGCTATCTATTGCAGAGACCGTATCCCTTCGCCACTTTAAATCTGAGTTGTGTGTTCCAAAGTAATACGTGCAGCACATTTTGTTACCATGACCAACAAGCACTGTTAGTTAACTATTTGATTATTATTATTATTATGGTAATCTATCTTCTTTCTTTCCGAGTGATTATTACCTACAATTCCATTTGTTGACTGGGTATATTCTTCGTAGCTGTGACTTAAGTCTACTGAATCTATCGTTCAAACTGCGTGTGATCAATATGTGGCCAATTACAGTAATTCCACTCCTATTCCACCATGTAAACGTATGAGTCAGATGAAATTTTACTCGAACAGTATTCTTCACCCACAATTCGATTTCTGGTTTTAATTATGAACAATAAAATGGGAATATTTGGCCTTCTAAAGCTCGACATTCTCTGTGTTTCACTCGGATTTCTCTGAATGGGTATATGAACTTCAGTGCTCGTTTGAATAGGTTAGTGTTGAATTGAAACTCCTCACCGAATGTTTACAGTCATGTCGCTATCCCAAACACTTTTTGAAAGAAATACGGCGATGTGGCCTCCATCCAAATGCAAAACTTTATTGAGACATACACTTAAATATGTCGATACCGTTCGCATGAAGCTGTCGGAACTGGAGAGATTTGTCTTGCAACTGATGCCTGCAGTGACAGATCTTGCTGATGAATTAAGAAAGCCTTTTGAAGATTATATGGAGATGGTCAAGTTCATAATGGGTACAAGGAAACAAAAGAAGTTACTTAGCTCGTTGTGCAATCAGGCTCCACCGTTAACCTTCCTGGTGAATCCTGAAGGGTGTGTGGTTAACCTCTCTTGTGATACACTCAACCCGATAGCTAAAAGTGTTATCGTTAGGCCCCAACTTTTGTATTCCATGTGGAACACCTGATCAGACAGGGCTTTAGAAGTGTAGTTTAAGAGCCTAATGGCCCAAACGATGGACTTTGTTCCAACTTTCTCTAGCAATGTTGAGAAGTTGATGTCTAATCTGGTTTATAGTTGTCACGAACACGGTAGTGCTAAACCTATCAACAGCGGTATTATCACTAGGGAACAGCAGCAGTCACTTAAATAGTTATGGCTTGACAGAGAATTAATTATCTCTAAGCCAGACAAAGGTTCCGTTGTAGTTCTAATGGATAAGGCTGATTACATCCGTAAGATGCGCCACATACATAGTGATGCATGTAAGTTTCAAACGCGACAGGCAGGACGTTTGCCACGGGATAGATGGGCTGTGTGTTTTCCGGGTGGCGTTGCATCCACATTTCGCGCAGAATCCCCGCGTCCATGCTGGATGTGCCTAGAAGCTGTTGCATCTGTCGCAACAAGGCTGAAGGCATCCTGTCCCCTAGCTGCAGATCCCTAAACAGTTGCTGCAGTCGGACCTTATCAGAGGGCGTGATTCGCTGGACGATCGCCTGCTTTGAAGTCTCATATTTCACACAAGTTATGATGTCTCTCACCTGGGAGGAGACATTGCGAAAGCCAAAACCTTAGTTGATAATATTTAGCATCAGCAGAAATTTTAAAATTGTAAAAAGTGGATTTTAAATGCGAAAAACATAACAACGGGTCAATCTCCCAAAAAGGTGGTGAGGCTAGCTCTACCACCCTAACCATGTACGTAGATGGTCTATCATCACGACTATTCATTGTGGGAAATGAATAAGTATATGCGGCAGGTGAGAAAACAAAACGATAGCGAGTAATGAATCAAAGTCACTGGAACGAGCTCACCAAAATGAAAATTCAAAATGGCGGACGGCGTGTTCTGGACCGGGGTCACCAATTGTTGGGTGGAGCCTGGGATACTACTCGGTAATCAGTGACACGTAAGAGCTGTGTCAAATACGGTACAGTATAGAAGTTGGAGGCGACTGAACCCAACGTATATTGTACAGGCCACCAAAGTTGGAAGCGAATCAACCAGAGCAAGAAACGGTACAGCAAGGTACTCACCAAAACGCTTTGTGTCAACGGATGTGCCGCCAGTAAAACAAGTGGACGTTTTGAAGCTTAAAACAACCATAAATTTCAATGCGGCAAAATATTGTAAGCGCGTGGTTTCCGGTACAGTACAAGCCTCCACACTTGTCATCATCATTACACATTAGCTATAAGTGAGGAACACACTTCAAATATTGTGCCGCAATACATAAAGATAAGACACAAAAATGCAACATAATGAGCATTATTGAATGCGACAGGCTACTTATGCGTCGAGAGAAATCGTGCTTGGAGGAGGAAGATAAGCGGGATGGGTGGGGGCAAAGAAACTCACAACACAAACGCCACTTAGGTCGGCTCCTCGACATGTCAACCAGTGTATCCAACCAAACGATATTTAACGTAACTCTGCGGGTTGCCAAGTCGGTTCGTGGAACAGTTTGATGTTAACTTCATCGTCCTCACGCAGTGCTCGATCTGATGTTTTTTAATGGTACCTCTCTTTTGATTGCTCTTGTCGCATCTCGACGCGTTATCTCTGGTTTGAAAAGTATAAGTCTTGTCGCGTCCTAATCCTTCGGCCGAACACTGGTTTGCCTAGACTCTTGCCTCTCGTTTCACTTGGGGTGGAGCGGTAAGCGAATAGAAATGTATCCAACTTTGTTTAGAGTGGAGCTGGTGATTGTTTCTGAAACTCGCTTTTTACTGTGTGGACTAACTGTTCCACTGGTCCATTTGTGGCTGGGTGGTAAGGGGCGCTCTTCACATGTCTGACGTCGTTATTTTCAAGGAACTCTTGGAGCTGTTGGCTAGTGAATACAGAGCTGCTGTTTGTCACCAGTGTTTGCGGAATACCGAATGTGCTAACACATGTTGGCAAGCAGGAGATATCTGAAGTGAGCCAGGACTCAATAAAGGCCAACGGGTCAGGAAGCAGCTTTGAAGTAAGGACGTGTACCTCGTCCAATGTGTTCCGGAGACTGCGAACGTTTGCAACCCTCATTTGTAGTCCATTCTTCGCCCTTGTTTTTAAGTCCCGGGGAGGACGAACAGTGGCTTCCAGCGGAACCTCTGTACTTTCCGCACTACCTGAAAATCTACTATGGTCAAGTTGGTCTCACCACTTGCTCTACGAGTTCGTAGTTCGTTAACTGCGTTCCTCATTTTGGTTCGATCTTCTGAGGAGAGATCTCTAAGAACATAGAACTTCTCTTCCTTGAGACGTGTGGTCCGTCCATGGATACGGCGACAATCTTCTTCATCCTGACAGACAACTTGGAGAGGAGGGGACTTGATGGTGTCTTCTTGCTTTGTTTCAAGGCGAAATGCTGAGACAAAGTTAATCCCTTTTTCCCCACTATCGAACAGAAGTGAGACCATGTGCTTTAAGAATTCTTGATCATCCTGTATTTTTTCTGCTGGTGTCTCTCTATTAGACTCTGGAGCATTTACGATGATTAGACACTGCTTACGGAAGGGACGCTTGTTTCCATTAGGTATAGGTGGTTTCGGTGTGCTGGGGTTAGCCTTGATCAGATCTTCCAGCTGCGTCGTTCTGTCTAAAACCAATTGTAGCTGGGATGAAGTAGTTTTCAGTGCTGTTTTAGACTTCTACGTCTTTTTAGTGGTCGTTTTTCGTCGTTCCTTTCAAGCTGGACATCTCCCGTCGGCTTGGAAAGTGGGCATTGTCAAACCCATATGGTTGGCGGCATCCGGTTTCGGATTTGCCTGTCACTGTGGCAAGCCACAGGACGCCTGCGCCTACAGAGGGACCATGGATGGCTTGCGCTGCACCACCCACAGCTCCAACCACATACCCCATATCCAGTGTAAACCCGAAGGAATAAGACCGGGAGGCATGCGGATGGGAACCACGTTTCATCAACGGAGCCGGCCCACACTCCTTCACAGGCAAACACAAGCACGCTGTAGTTGGGGAATCAACCGCACACAAGGCGGTGGCTGGACCGTAGTCCGCTCCACACTGAGTGCATGGAACCGCTCTTCGAGCCTAGCACGGCCACAAGGACCGTGCACCGTATCCCCTCCAGCAACGACCAACTGTCTCCTGGAGCCAGTATGAACGATGTAGTGGGTAATAGACAGGTAGGCACCTTGTCAACATACACATCAAGCGCAACCATACCAGGGATATCAAACAACAGCCATCCAATTTAAACGACAAGCTGAAATAAAATAAATCCAATAATGCATACAGATACGGTGGCATAACTCTTCGCTAAATTACCATATGAAGTAATTTGGTCAGCAACAAATCCGTGATAGTAAGAAATGTCCACAAGTTACTTAAAATGCTACAAACGCAACAAAATACCGAAGATAAGCGCAATTAGTGTAAGCAACGTGGCCAGTTAATAGAACATTATCAAACCCATATACAAAGATGGGAACAGGCAAGATCCAGTCGGCTATCGTCCAATCTGCTTAACGTCGATAGTGTATACAGTTATGGAGCGATTCTTGAAGCAGGCTCTTCATCTCTACATCGAGGAACGGAATGTCTTCTCTTGTGCACAGTATGGTTTTCGAAGAGCACGCTTATGTACCTCGAACTTATTAGTTGCTAAGGAGAGATGGGCAAAGTCTCTAGATTCCGGTAAACGTCTGGACGTTGTGTTTGTTGATTTCAGCAAAGCTTTCGACAGGGTTCTGCACGAACGATTTTTGCCTAAATTCCGAGTCATCGGTATCGCCAGGAATCTTCTCTCATGGGTCTCTGACTTCCTTCGCGATCGCACGATGAAGGAGTAAGTAAACGAGACATTTTCCGGCCCTGTTCTCATGACTAGTAGAGTCTCATAGGATTCTGTCCTTGGCCCCGTGATTTTCAACCTTTTCATCACACCTTTTCATCAACCTTTTCATCCGCACTCCATGCGGATTGCCTAATCTACGCCGACGACCTGAAGCTATGGATGGAGGTATTCAATATGGAAGATGTTGGCACGTTACAATCGACACTTGACCTGTTACATGATTAGTCAATTAAGTGGCAGTTGCCAATGCAATTGTGCAACGGTACCTCAGCTCTAGTTTGCTGTTTGTTACTGGTTCATGCCTTTGATCGACACTTGATCAATCTCATTTGAACTGATCGTTAATCCCCTTGTACTTGCACATTGCGATTTCACCCAGATGATTGTACAGGTCTGAAGGTGAATCATCGAAAACAATTGTTTACCCTCGGTCTTTCGTTCTTGAATTTACTGTGGTGGAAGCGCAAGTCCTCAAGCTGCTGCAAGAACTTAATTCTTCCAAGGCAGCTGGACCTGATTCAATTCGCTTGAAGCTTCTGCATGAGCTGGCGGTGGAACTAAGTGGACCGCTGCCGATGGTGTTTCAGAATTCACTTGAGAGCTTTACATTACCTTCTGGATGGAAGGAGGCTGTCATCTGTCCTATCTTTAAAAATGGCGACAGGAGTCTGTCAGCCAATTATAGACCAGTTAGTCTGACTAGCGTCGTGGTCAAACTGCTTGAAAAGCTGGTGAGAGATTCGTTGGAAGGTCACTTGAATAGATTTAATCTACTCAGAAGCGCAACACGGATTTCGGGAGGGGTTTTCGTGTCTGAGGTATTTGTTGCTTGTTCTTGAAGTTTGGGCGGAGGCATTGGGCAATGGCCACGTAGTCCGTGTGCCTTTTATCGACTTCTCGAAAGCATTTGCTGTTACCCCACTTGAGGCTATCGCAAAAGCTGAGCTCCTGCGGAGTATCTGGCCGTGCCCTTCACTGGGTATCCACATTCTTGCAGTGAAGAGAGCAGTGTGTACATGTGGGTCGCAGCTTATCCTTTAGGCAAACGGTCGTTGTCGGTGTCCCACAGGCCTCGGTCTTTGGACCGATGCTGTTCTCCAACTAAGTAAACGATTTCCCTTGGGAGCTTGGGGTATCATCCCTATTGTTTGTTGATTACATTAATCTATGGAATATTGTAAATGACCTTGGGGGTTCTGAGTCCATTCAAAATACCCTGGACAGATTCTGGGACTGGTCTATTATGTCCATTAATCAGGCTAAGTGTTTTGTCCTTCGTATAGGTGCAACTTTTCCACCTTCGACGTAGTGATCGATGGCTTAGAACTCCCCATTGTCTCCAACCAGATAGACCTAGGCATCGTCCATTCCTCGTATTTGCATTCTGGTGACAACTGAAGGAAGGCCGCAAGTAGGAGATCAGCATGTTGTGGTTAATACGCCGTTCTTTCAGGGGTCTTGACTGCGGACATAAATGTCTGGCTTCTCTCAGTTATCGTTCGTCCTCATCTGGAATACTGCGTCGAGGTTTGCCCGCCCTACCTTGTTCGGGACAAAATGGAGCTCGAGAGGGTTTTGAAAGTAGGTACCAAATTGGTGGAGGGGTTACGGGGGCAATCATACCCCGAGCGTCTACTTAGCTTGCGTGTGTATCCAATGCACTACTGACGGCTTCGCGGAGACCTAATCCCTACTTACCGCATTTTAACAGGGAACGTTGGACCGGACTTGAACTGGCTATGTAGCCCCGCTAAGTTTCCTTGTCTTCGCGATCATGCAATGAAGCTACACAAGCCGCGTTCCGACCGGATCACGGCGGAAACTCGGTTATCGCATAGAGTTCTCGTGCACTGGAACTCGCTTCCAGAAAGAGTAGGCAGTGAACCTACGGTTAAATGTTTTGGGCGTCAGTTAGAGGCTCTTGCGTGGCAACACGAAACCTTTCCCCTCTCCTGACCATATCCATCTTCCAATTCTGAGTTCATATTCTGTCATTTTCCTCACACTGATGTTATCCTTTATCTAAATGAGCTTCCTTCCTTTTTATCTTCTATTTTTCTACGTCTTCCTTACGTGACCTACACAGCGAGGACTGCTAGTGCATGGAACGTGGGCAGTAATTGGTTGACTAGGGTGTGGTTCGAGTGTTTCGTTTTAGATCCATCAAGTCCTCCTAGCACCTTATCATTTCCTGGCTCAACGATCCGCTCAAGAAGGAACACTCAAGGGCTTTGCCTATCGTTCCAGTCCCATCTGCATCTGAATCTCCCCAGCACGTCGCCATGCCAACCCGCATTGTTGTTGACCAGACGCCGAACATTCTGGAACTTATGCTCACACCAGCTCAGTTAGATGTCACGAATCTGACAGTTCTTCAACCCATCGGCAAAAGTTATCATTGTGTCGTTTCATTCCATTGGACATGTCGCCCCACGACCCATGGCCAAGGTGGTTCATTAAGTGGTAGAGAGCAAAAGGGAGGTCCCGTGTCAACTTCTTCACTTCCAGATCTTCCAAGAATTGTAGGCTTAGTAGCTGTGGCATAGTTCGGGATGTAGTATCAGTCTTGCAGGATCCTGGAGTACTTAGTAGGAAGATGTCTAGCAAACGTTTGAAACTGGCTTCTCACTGCGCATTGAAAATCGGGTCCGGCGGTCGGTTCCAGTCATTAATTACTGGAGTAGAGAGAGCAACATTTGAGCAGACTTTGAACTTCCCCGGTTTAAACAACTTCCAGCTGTTACCTTAGATGTTACCTGTTACCTTCTTAGATGAAGAACTGCCTAAGCTCGTTTCCTAATTCTCCTCGTAGAATACGCCTAGTATGGATTTGAGGTCTCCGCGACGGCGGCGATAGTCTAAGGGAAAAGGTTCATCGTCTGTAGTCGGGCGGGGTACGGGAGTTCGCGTAGTCCAAGGACAAATCTCGAGGCTCGTCGCTGAAATTTTTCGATCTTGTCACTTTCATGCTTCGATAGAGGGGCTATGACCGGAAGTCCGAATTCAAGGATTGGACGGATATGGGAGGTGAAGAGAAGTCTAAATATCTGCGGCGTCATTTTAGAGAATGATCTCCTTATGACGCCCCACATCCTTTTCGCCGCGGTAGTCTTCTTTTTGTGTCAAACTTTTTCCCATCGTTCCAGTCCCATCTGAATCATGCTTCACGCATCCTAGGCTCTGAGTGAATCGACTCTTGAGGCATCTTACCTTATCAATTTTCGTCCTTCGCTGTCAGAATCTCACGCAATAATCGAGAAACCTATCATGCCATCTGCAGTCGGCATCATTAGGTGCATGCTGCATGAGAAGTCTGCGGAACAACTGTGTAATACAATTATCGAATGATGCGGTATTTCGAAGTATGAGCGCTTTAGCAAACACTTTTAGTGAGGAGTTAACCGCTCGCGTCAGGTATGCTTACTCTGCTCCTCAAACAGATGAGTATTCAGTTGTGGCCGGACTTGACGTGCTATCGTGTTTCTATGATTCCAGCGCCTACTATCCCTGGAAGAACACATGATTTTGCGTGAATCTCCAATCACATTATTGTCGCTGACGCTGGACCTTACCGTATTGCGATGGTTTGCGTGCCTCAGAGTTGCATTGAGCTATGCTCTTTTGTACTTTTTTGCACCTTCAGAGCCACTCATGCCAGATTGGTCAATAGCTAGAGGTCAGACAAAATCAATCTCCTGGTCCTCCAGGTTAGGGGTTGGAATGAGGATGGCTTTTTATTCCTTAAAACGGACTCCTTGTTTCCTAACGCCAAACCCGCTGCCTTGGGGCAGGTTTTTGAACCAAAGGCTTTGTTTGGGAACCCTAATCGTTATCCTGTCTAGGCCTGGTCAGTTTGACAGTATCCTGTCCACACAATGCTATGAAACCTTCATTAAACTCTTTCTTGACACTGGCCGTCACAGTGGATAATAAACAGCACCCTATCTGCTGCATCGGGCTGGGTGGATAGAGGTTTAAATGCCACTGCTCAAGCCTTCCCGTCTTTCTGTTCACCCTTTTATGTTTTTTTACCCTTATTGTTCCATTCCAATTTCACTTTTATCCCCCACTTTTCAACTCCCGATTGCTTTGATGTGTGTTTAGTTTCTAGTTTCAACTCACATGTGAATGCGGAGCATCACTCCTTCCCTGTCGACAAGCCTATGTCCAACCAAGCCGTCCACCCCAGTTCATACACTTGCATTTGGAGCCCTCGATCTTCCTTTTGATTGCTATGCCTCAATCTACGCACATTGCTTCAGATCGGTCAACATTCAGCACTTGCCCGAACATTAGAGACCCTCCCGATCGATATATGCTGCTTATCGGAAACCCGCGTGCAATACTCGAACTCTGAGCTCGCTTTGTGATCCCCTTCAGATGACAACAACAGTACTTTCTCATTACGCTTATCCGGTGACGATGCAGCTTCGAGCACCGGCCAAGCCGATTTTGGTATTGCTTTGAGTCCCCTGGCTGAACTGCTCTGGCTACGCTGGCTACGCACCCACAAATTGTAGCGATGATTCGGTAAAAGACTTCTACCGCCAACTGAACGAGTTCCTTTGCCGCAGTAGGAGCACGGAGCCTGTTGTGCTGGCTCGGGATCTGAACGCTCAACTTGACAAATTATCCACTGATGAACTGCATCTGGGCGGCCAACATGGTGTAGGCCCCCGTAATGATAACGGTGAGCGGTTACTTCATTTGTGTGCAGATGCTCGCCTATTTCTTGCGAGCACTAATTTCCGACACAGCATTCGCCGGAGCGTGACTTGGCGCACACCAGCCTCGAGCCACCTATGGACGCAAATCGATCACATTGCGATCAGTTAACGTTGGAGAGGCTGCAACCAGAACAGTCGCTCGATTTGGAGTACATGTGTGGACACGGATCATGCACTTGTATGTGCTGACTTGCGAATGCGTTTTATCGGATGCCCTCTACGACCCTATCCGGGAAATCATTCATTCATTCATTATACACGTTAGCTGCAGGTGGAAAACACCTCAGCTATTGTGCCGCAATACAAAAGACAAGAAAAGGAAAACAAACGGTTGCACGCCGGCCGAGTCCCCAGTAACGGATGGACATCGTTCCGGAGAGCTAACAGCTGGCTCTCGTGCCGTAAAAAGAGAGTTATATTATGCCTAGCGAATAAGATCGTGATTGGTGGAGGAAGTTAAGCAGGTGGGGGATGGACGAAGGAACTCACAACACAAACGCCATTGGGGCCGGCTTCAAGCCATATCAGCAAGTGTGTCCAACCAAACGTGTTCACCGTCCTTAGGACCCCAGCCAGGCAGTCGGGATGCACCAACCGACGCCAACTTCGAAGTGAGGGTTTTCATCTCTCTCGACCAAGTCATCGCTTGGCCTCCCCTCCTCCTTTTCCAAACTCACCCGCAGCGCGCAAGTAATGCACGTCGCGGAAGTTGGTGTGCTGGCATACTGGCATCCGGGAAAAGGTAAAAACAAAGGTAAACCCATTATTTTCGCAATTTATCTATTATATTCGATTGTGCATTGATTTCGAAGATTCCGTAACCTTCCATTTCTTCCCTTGATCGCCAGCATACAGAGTTTTGGCAGAGAGGCTGTTAGTTTTACCAGTTGACCTTCCTTTTCTAGCAGCCGAAGGTCATTGAGCCTCTATATTTTTGGCGTAGGTCTGGCGTACTTGTACAGCATTTTTGTGGCGATTTTGGCTACGTTTGGCAGCGTTTTTCAACACATTTTTGGCGGTCAAGATGGTTTGACTTTTGATTTTTCTTCGGCTGGACTAGAATTTTCGTGTGTTTGATTCGGAATAGCGAGGTAACGCGAAGATCTAACATATGATGGTGTCCTCGTCCTCTGCTGGGAATCATTGAGACGTGACAACGTATCTGCCTGGTCCATCGAAACCGTTGACTGATAATGGATTTCAAAATCATAGTCCATCAAGGTGAGTGTCAATCGTTGGAGTCGATTGGCTATATAGGCAGGAATTCCCTTCTTCGAACTGAAAATGGTCACCAGCGGCTTGTGACCCGTCAAGAGTTTGAAGCGGCGACCATACAGCTTCTTGTGAAAGTTCTTCACAGCAAACACTATGGTCAATCTCTCCTCGATGTGACTGTAGCTTTTTTCGGCTTTCCTCAGCGTTCTGGCAGCATGTGCGGTTGCCTTCTGAGATCCATCTGGGAAAGTATAGGAAACTACGGCACCGATACCTAGACTCAACGCGTCTGTGGCGATTACACCATCATAGCCTCAGTTGAGAGGGAACCTAATGTCAAATTCCTGGTGAGCGAGTCATTACATGATCTGCTAGTTACCGGCTAAGCTGTGCTAGCCGAAACGCTTCGAGATTCAATCCTGAAGGTTGCACACTTCTACAGAACCAGCTGGCCACCTTCGTGTTCTCGTGCTGAAATGCGGCAATTCTATCAGCGAGCACATTCGCTCTCCATTGTGAACGATTGCGTCATGTTCTCAGAGAGAGTAGTCATCCCGCATGCGTTTCAAGAAAGAATGCTGCGGCAGTTTCATGCAGGACATCCAAGGCTCAACCGGATGAAAGCGCTTTCCCGACGTTATGTGTATTGGCCGTTATATGGATCGACAGCGGGAGTAGCTAGCAAGAAGTTTTAGCACCTGCGCTACTGCTTCAAGGGCACAGCCGAAGACTGAACTCCACTCGTGGCCTAAACCAACTAAACCTTGGAGCCGTGTTCCTCTGGAGTTTGCAGACCTAATCAATGACCACAACTTTCTCATATGGTCGATGCTTACAGCAAGTGATCCGAAGTGTCCCTCATGAAAAGCACAAAAACCAGCGCAACAGCCTAGAGATTGCGACAAATCTTCAGCAGGTTCGATTGCCCTGAAACATTGGTCATGGACAATGGAGCACAGTCTACTTCGGCCACATTCACAGAGTTCTGCAAACGCTGCGCCATCAAACACTTACGGTCTCCACCATTCCACCTATAATCGAACGGCCAAGTGGCGAGTTTGTGGATACATACAAACGCGCTCTCCTCAAATCAAGGAGCGAGGAAGACAGAGGAGGCGATCGACAGCTTCCTTTTTCTGTACCGATCTACACAAACTCCACAAGCGCCCGGTGGAATCTCCTCAACAGAGGCAGTGATGAAGAGAAAGCTTCGCATGCTCTTTGATGCGGTTTGGCTGTCCTCAGAGTCCACAGCTGATGAAAGGGACCTCAAGATGGAACCTGACTTTAATCGGTTGTATTGTGCTAAGCGACGTTCGTTTAAGCCGGGTCAGCCAGTACTTGTACGTGATTACCGGAAAGGACACGAAATATGGATGCTAGGCAGGATCCAGGGCAAGCGGGGGAACGTCATTTGCAACCTGGTGGTTGGGATGCACATGTGGGTACGCCATGCAAACCAACTGCGACCAACACTGTGTCAGCCAAAAGCAACAGAATCCGCCGAGCTTCCATTTGACCTGTTGACGGACAGCTTAAATTTGCCTAAACAGTCCGTCGAAGAACCCTGTCATCAGACGAATAATACCGGATCGCGGAGCACGGAACTTGAATCCAGAACACTACAGCCAAGGAGTAGAACCCCTTCTAGGAGGCTTCAGGTCAATCCTAGTGGTAGCCGTTTCAGGAGGGGAGGTATCCGGGAAAAAGTAAACAAACATTAAGAAAGATCCATTATTTCATCGATTAATCGATCATTTTCGATCGTGCACTAATTCCGAAGATTCCGGAACCTTTAACTCCTTCAAGGGATCGACAGTATACGAGTTTTGGCAGGGTGGCTGCTAATTTTACAAGTTGATCTACGTTTTCTAGAAACCAGTCATTGAGCTCCCTAAATATTTGACGTAGCTCTGACCTACTTGTACTGCATTTTTGTGACGATTTTGGCTACGTTTGGAAGCGTTTTTGTTAATACGTTTTTCGCGGTCAAGATCGTTGGACTTTTGATTTTGCTTCGGCTGGGCTAGAATTTTTCCGAAGCAATTTTTGGGTGTTTAATTCGAAATAGCGGGAAAACCTGAAGATCTAACAGACACTATGAGCGCATTGACACCAACCAACTGGCGAAGCCAGCTGTTCTGAATCCGTATCGAAGTACGCTACCATACTACTCTCAAACAAAACAAGGTCTTCCACGGTAAAAGGTGACCGGGCATATGTATTATGTGACTAAGCCTACGGAAATATTTATTGCTATCTTCTGTTCTAAGAAACTTGCCTGGTTATCACTGCCTAGTACTCGCGTACGCACATCATCGTCTTGGACATGTTAGTATCATCCGACTTCAGCAGTACTTCGCAGTCAGCGATGCTCAACCACTGGAATGCGCCTCAGCTTGGAGGCTCCAAGTCCTAATGCCATAGAGTAGGACGGCTCTCATTATGACCTAATAAACACGGCCTTCCAGATCGATTGCAATCCATTTCTAACGCCACAGATATCGCAGATACAATAAGGCACTTCTTGCTTTTGCAATACCTGAACAGACTTCAGTGTCTTTACATCCGTCATTACTGATGCAGCTGCCAAGGTAGGTGAATTGATCAGCTAACTCGAATTCCCCACTATCAGTAGTCAAGATTTCCTCAAATGGCTGGTGGTCCTTTACCACCACTTTACACTTTAAAGCCGCTAAACGCTTGGCAAGTGGTGGGGTAGTTCTACTGAGGTTATTCAGGGTTGATTGTGCGACTGCAAGATCGTTAAAAAGCAAGACGATATAATCCGCGTAATCAAGAGTAACTAAATTTTCACGCGACAGCTCCTCAACGGTTGCATCGTGAGGCTCCGCAAAGGAACACGCCTTGGTGGAGTCCATGACGTAATTGAACAAGAATGGGTAAATTGGACATCCACGACGAAAGTTACTTGTTTTTGGGAAGATATTCGATACGTCACTTTAGACCTTGACACAGCCTTTGTTGTTTGAGTACAGGGCAGGTCATACGGTTCCCATATTCGTGGGAACACTTTTCCGCACACGTATCTCGAATGTAGTGGATCAATCCACTGAGTCGAACGCACTCTTGAAATCGAGGAACAGCTATTGTTGGCCTGCGGTACGTGGCACTGCTTTGACACCTGTCGCAGAGTGAATGTGTGGTCTATATAGCCCAGTCCAGGGCGGAAGCCTGCTTGCTCTTCTGGAACCGGAGCGTTTCGTTCCGCAGTGAGTTCACGAACAAGATTTGACGCCAGTAATTTTGTCACCACCAATGTTAGGCTAATACCCCCTGTGGTTAGCACAGACTTTGCGACTACCATTCTTGTATAGTGTCACTGTAATCGTATAACTCTAGTTAATCGGGTTGGTCTCTTCCTTCCAGACTCATTCGAACCTGGAGGTCTGTGCTTTACAGAGAACCTCATCATCCTTAGATAGTGAAGGTGCGAGGGAATCCGGGCCAACATCACGAAAACGATTGAGGGATGTGATCGCGTTTCGTACTTCATCCTTCTACTGGGCCTATAGCATAATCAGTCACGGCTCAGCCTGCACCACCTGAGTAGGATGGAGTCCAGGAGCAAGGGAACAACTGGAGCGATCTTAAAAGCGCTGTATCCAACGAGCCATGCGGTGCTCCTTATTGTGCATCTTGGCACCCGCGCTGTCTGATTGTCTCGCTGACGTCAGGTTTTCCAGGACCAATGATGCCGGTCAGTTGAGAGAGCTTGCGACGGTTGCGTACCTCTCCTGCTTCCTTCATTTCTTGAGCACTACTTGTCTACCAGACTTCCTTGTCAACACGCAGACCCCGCTTTAGCCCCCCCTCCACCAATAGTCCGCCTGGTTACATTGTGCTGAGAACCAGCCTGGAGATTCTTTCTGGATTCCAATAGGTCCATCGAGTTCTAGGATATCCAGTGACTGATACAGAGACGATTGATAGTGTCCGGTGTTAGGAGGACGAGAGAGCGGTATTTCGGTACTCAGGACTGCATTAACTTCTCAATTGCCAATCGGCCGAAGCGCTTGGCACCTTTCCCGGTAAAATACATGGAAAAAGGACATTGTACCACAGCACGGTCAGATTCGACGCAGGTATTTTAGAATCAGCGACAATCCGAAGTGGAACCACGCCACCTGTAACTTATCGCGACGTGATCTATTTACTTCCGTTTCTAGCCAGCTACAGGTGGACATCAAGTATCACTTCGGTGTCTACAGTGTCTAAAATCGGTGATTCTAACAGTCAGTGCTCTGTACACGGTTGCAACAGACTCGCCGTTGTCCTTGCGATCGCATTTAGTTTCATCCTTACCACTTAGCTGGACTTCCGAAGGGTTCAAACGATCTACTTACGCATTTATATTCCCTGATGTCTGGACTGTTACCACTGCATAGTCTTGCGTTTGGTTCGTGTTAAGTGACCTTAGCAGCATCAGAACTGCACTCGGTGGAGGCATACATGGAAGCCACAAACAAACAGAATCGTGTACAACTTCGCGGATTAATCTTACTTGATGTTATCAAACCAGGTGCACACAAACGGCCGGTCACGGGAATCCAGTCGACCAGCACTGACTTAGCTTTGTAGCTGAAAACGATGCCTACGTCAGATTGACCAGTGGTTGCCGCATCAGCGTCTCCGGCTGCATGCAACCAATAGAGAGAGAGAAGAGGTCGGATGCAGTCAATACAACCCCGTGAGCATCATTGCTCTTAGTTTCGGATACACAATGCACGTCAATACCAAGCGTGTCTAATGTGGGTGCGATTGCAGCCTGCTGACCTATTTGTCTTAAAATGCAAATGTTGTACGCCTTCAGGGAAACCGGACACTGTGGCCTTCTGAGGAGTTGTTGGCAATTGGCGTCCAGTGTGTGGCGCGAGATGATAGCTGCAGATGCTTTGACTTCATTGATATTGCAGTTGGTGTTGATTAAGTTGGGGAGAGGAGTAAGAGAAACAGGTGGAAACGAAAGTAGGAAGACACCAGCAGTAGCATGTTTTCGCATATTAACCCTGTTATATGCAGCAGATAAGGCGACTCTTGATAAGCTACGCGACGGCCGATACAAGATATGATTGAAGTTTAGTAAATAGTCATGGTTATACGTGGGCTAATAAACTGCCAGGGTGTCCAAATCAAGATAGGAAGACGATTGGTTGCGTAGTAATTGTTTGTTCTGCAGTTCCTTGTGAGCGTAGATTTGTCGAGTGGGGGTGTCTGGCTTGTCTACCGTGGACAATACGCCAAGGCTACAGCAACAATTTTTACGTGCAACGCCGTTAGTTGCACTATCTGTAGGGGTCAATTGTTGTTGCCCAGCTACTGACGGAGGTGATCGTGCAATTTGTGTGTAACTGTGCATGCTTTGGAGCATTACGTGAGACTTGGGGTACCGTTCAAGCGGCCTGTTTTCACTGCTATTTTTCACTAACGGTGTTTGCCTTTCGCTGGACTGGGTAGCACTTTTGCTAGGGAGCTTTTGCCTTTTAACAGGTCGGGGATTCGGGCTACATAATGCACTAATCTGCAACTCGAGTTCTGAGATTTTTTCCTCCCAATGCTGCGATCAGTTCCTTTTGGTCTGCAGACGTTACAGTCAATGCTTCACACCTTATCGTAAGTTTTTGAGCAATCTTAATTATCGGACTATTTGAACATATGTCACAAAACCACAAGCTATCTGTCGATACGCTGTTAGCTTCGTTAAGTGTAATATTCACATTTGTCGCGTCATATAAATTGGCACAGAACGAACACGTGATTTTCGAGCGGATTTCATTTCCCCGCTTGTCTGAGCCCCGGTTGACCTTAGCTTTGTTGCTCACTGGATTCCCGGTTGACAAACTTCTCCGGCCCATGGATCAATGGTCGGCATGCACTTTTAGGTTGCGCTGGTCACGTCGTTTGGCTGCCTCAGTTGTCTGCTCCAGTCAGCGCGTTTGGGTGGTGCGTCACTAGGCGCACGGGTATGCAAAATCACACAGGCTTTGTGCAGTGAAATGCACGTAAAAATATGGTAATAAGGTGAGATGACCAAAATGCCTGTATCTATGGTATACCCTGGTGCACAGTCCTAAGTTGTATATTGTCTGACAGCCTTAAAAAAGGTCTGTCGAATGGTATCCCGAAGGTACTGATGAAACTCAAATAAGCAAAGTTAATCAAGTTGGCCTTGGTGAATAGACTTCCGAAGACTTAGTTTGTGGTGTACTAGCGTGTCGTTGGACTTACTTCAAAGATATAGACGCCGTTGGATAGAGCTCAGTGATCCGAATCGATTGAGCGTACTTCCGAAGACGTGGCACAAGAATTTGAAGGGATACGTCCAATTAAACACAGAGCACAGGATTGCGCGATTAGCACGCACACGCTGACAAGGTCAAAACTGACTTGATTGAACCCATCGACTGCTTTGAGTGGGTGAATCCAACAGTAAGTGTCCTGAAAAAAGATGGCACTGTCAAACTAAACGACGATTTGCATATCGATCAGCATATGGTCATCGAGCGATTCGTGTTGCCATCCAACGAGTAACTCACTACGTTTAGCTGGTACGACGATATTTTCCAGGTTAGGTTTGAAAAGTACATTCCTCCACATGCCATTGGCCAACGACTCAAAGCATCTTAATGCCTTCGTTGTTCCCGATGGCTTATTTTAGTACAAAGTGTTGTCAAAGCGTTTGAGTTCTGCGCCCACTGCCTGGCATAAGTTCATGGCTCATATCTTGGTATATATTGAGGAGCAGATTGTATGCATGTATAGTATCTATGTTTTCGGCCGACTAAAAGGGCACGAGGAAAGACTGCAAAAAGTCCTTTGGAGTCACAGTGATCTTGATTTACATCTGAGTGCAAGAAAACGTCAATTCAATGCCCTCGAGATTCGATTTCTGGAACACATCATATCGCGTGGTGACATTCACCAAGGGAGCGAAAACATCCGGGCCAGCACAGAAGCGCCAAGACAAAAGAACGCAACAGAAGTAGTCTTTTTTTGGAAATGTGTTCCAACCATCTGCGCTATTGGCAAAGTTTGTGACCCTAACAGGTCCATTAAGATAACCAACAAAGAAAGGAGCGTCGTTCACTTGGGAAAGCGAATATCGAAACGCTTTTGGTGAACTGAAAAGGGTTGCATCTGCTCCCATAGTTAGCGTTTTTGATCAGTCATGTCAAATCATTGTGTCGACTGATGCGTCTGATGTTGATTTCGATACTGCTCTTTAACAGCTACAAAAAGGAAGATGAAAATATTATTGCTTACACATCTCGCAATCTCTCAGATTCTGAGCGCTATTGTTTAGTTAAGGGGAATGAAGCTCTTGATTGTGTGTGGGCATGTGAAAACTGGCATTTTTTCTGTTCGACCGTCTTTTCACTCTCCGAACTGATCACTCCGCCCTTATAGTGCTCCTCAGCAATTAATCTAAGGGATCGCGTCCAACGCAGTTCCATCGTTGGTATGCTAGGCTCCTTAACTCTAATTTACAAACGGTGTACCCGCCAGGTTTCCAAAACCAAGTTGCTGATGAATTATCTCGCTTCACCAGGGGTTGGAGGATGATGAGGAACGACTCAGAGCGGCAGTATTAGTTTACGACCTTGGCTCCGACCTAACTGTCTTGATGTTCAAGGAATTATGAATGGAAAGTGTCAACGACCAGTTACTACATCAACTTAGTGAGTATGTGCGACAAAATGGCATAAGAACAAAGTTCCCGGTGAATTCATTCCATAGTACGCAATTCGAGATAAACTGTCAGCGATAGATTGTCGTCTAATGCGTGGTTCGGTGTTTATAGCTCCACGTCAGTTGGTAAAAAAACTAATTACTTGTGCACATGGAGATCACCCGGGCATCTTTCCAAACAAAAAGCGATTAAAACACTGCTTTTGGTGGTCACGCATGGCATTTAGCATTGAGACATTTGTGATGAACGGCAACGCTTATCGCCTAATGAACGAGAGTCCTCTGCCAGTCGATGCCACATTACGGTCTGTTACTTACCCAAAGAAGCCGTGGGCTAGGATCGCCATGGATATTATGGGTCCTTTTGACATAGCTCCTACAAAAAAGAGAAGTTGACTTGAAGCTACATGTTTTTACAGCAAGTGGCCTGAAGTCCACATGTAGAAGGTATCTGTAGTACGCAGTACCGACGCTTCGCTGTCGCGCAACCACCACCGGTCGCACATGGGCTAAGGATACTGCGAGGGTAACCCTGCCTCTACACAGGCTCGAACCCGCACCGCAAGATTACGAGACAAGCTCATGCGGCCAAGTGACTACTTCGGTTGTGTTACGCTGACTTAAACACTTGCTCAGTCGTTTCGGACTACCGGAAGTAATAGTCACAAACAATGGACCTCAATTTTGTAGTAACGGCTTCAGTTTCCTCTAGAGCCATAACATAAAACACTCCAGAACTGCATCTTACAATCTTGCTGCCAATGGTATGGTTGAGCGGCTAAACCGATCCCTCAAAGAAACCATATAGGCCATCCAATTAAGTTGTTCGGATTGGGAAGATGCCGTCTTACCGCAGTATCTTCCTAAAGAAGTTGTTATCCAGGGCTACCGGCAAAACACAGTCGGAGTTAATGTTGGGAAGGCGCTTACGCAACAAACTAAATGTTGCACATAACCTGTAGTCTGCGGGACGTACAGAAGTTTCAAATCGCATAATACATTACCAAAATCCCTACGCCAGTTCGTCAACTATACAGTCCCGTCAACAACTTCTCGAACAGTTAAACGATGGTTTGCGGGTCACGGCGCGACCTCTCTCTACATGGTAAGCGTCTGTTGATGTAGAAGGTCGTTCAGGCTTGCGATCGTCACCGACCAACATACTGCCGTGGTCAAAACGCTTAAACCACGTGTAGCACTGCTTGCGACAAATACAGTCCTCGCCGTATGCTTGGCTAAGCAATTGAAGTGTCTCTGTAAAAGTTTTGTTGGTTTTCAGAAAAAAATTTCACACACACATTGTTTTTCAAACTCTTTTATGGTCTCTTTGAACTAATCCGACGAACAGCCTGTGCACGTGCTCACTTCAGCGGCTGTAGCTCGGCAAATAACAGTCAAAGCGTAATGCGGCAAATGACAAGTTGTTATCTAAACAAACCTTCACAAGTCCTCCGTATCCACAGCGCCGTCTTTCTGCTGGTTGGCGCACTATTCCAAAAGTTCGGTTTCTTTTTGTACACACATGGTATTTGGCTAGGAAACTTTAAAGCAAAGCGAATCAAAGCTCTAGCTTTGTATTGTGAGATCGCAACCGGCATTGGTCAGTCAGACTGAGTTTTGATGCCTATCTCATCAAGGTTTTTGTTCCATGTATCCCACCCATGAAGCAAAGCAAAACACTGGTGCAGCCGCCGTGAGTAGAATTTACGGGTACATACCTATTCAGGAAGCGCTCTAAGTGCTAGCGAACTTACCAAGCTGCCCAATCAACCAGTACCTACGATCGTTATTGAGAGGCTAGCACTATACTTTAACAACTTCCAAGGACTACTCGTCTCCAATACGAGAGGGGTTTAGCTGACTAATCTCCAAATAACCCAAAAACTTCTCTGCTTAGGTAAAGAAACGGAGGGGCATAAACCTGTCTATACCAGCCCTATTGAGAGCAGACAGAGACCCGCATGCATACAAATAGTGATAAGACGTGTATACCAAGCGGAGAGAACCGATGTCTTTCTTCCTGCGTTCTTTTCACCACAGTTTGAATTAGTTTCAAGAGTTTCGGTAGATTCCTGTCTATTGGAACCTAGCATAACGGAGACTCAGGATTTTGAAAGAAATGAATCCCGCTAAAGCTTCGGGCTCAGATTCAATTCACCCAAAGTTGTCGCATGAATTGGCTAGTGAACTAATTGATCGTCACATTTTTTTAATGGTGTGTCAGCTCTCTTACTTCGTAGACAGATATCACCAGTTACTTGTGTTCTTTGAAGCGTGGTTGTCTGCAGATATGACGAACGCATTGCTTAGAGCTGATGGTTGCGTTGGTCACCAAGGCAGGGCGTTATAATTTGTGTGTGTTTTAAACTGCAGCAATTGGCCTATAAATCAGCCGTGCCCTTGTCACTGAACATCGTTTTTACAATATCGCTATGGATGCGTTTATCTTCTCAGAACAATTCAACCTTGACATTTTCCCCAGACCACCAGTGCTGTCCTCCGCTCCCCTTTTGAGAACACTTTGATCTTGCGTACGTGAAGATGAATGGTCCCGATTGAAAATCTGGCTTGCAAAGCTGGCTCTAGATTATTCTGTCCGGAAATGAAAATGTATATTTCTCGACTGTGTGAGTTACGGTCCAACTACATGAACTGAGCCTATGGTACAACATGATCTCAAAGTGCACATGTTATTTCAGATTTGCCGGGCGAATTCAAAATTAGGTTTATGCGGAATACAAGTGATGGCAATGGTAAAACGAAGGAGAGTTTAAAAGCAGAATGAAAGTGGTTATTGAAAACGCACATCGGAATTAATATGGCTATCCGTTAAACCGACTCCTGGGGAACTTGCTTCCATGCGGGGTATTCCCTCTAAAGGTTTCATTCACACTACCTTTTCCCATTTGGATTCGTGTCGGTGTGACAGAACAGCAAACGAGCCATCAGCATACCAGTTCACTTTTGTGGCCGTTCTTATATATAATGAGTAATAGATTCGCACATATAAGCGAGCTATCATATTTTTAGTGTTTTTAATACTCTTTTACACTATTCGGTCCATTTCGGCTTCAGACTCTTTCAAGTCGAACACCTTTTCCACTAGATGAGTGTGCGCCAATGTGCCTTGAGTTTGTGTAATTTTTCACACCACTAGGTCTGTGACCATTTATCATCACACCTGGATGTATTACATAATCCAGAAGCTTCATTCCATTACCTCAGGAGATCGACGCAGTCGTAGTCAACAGTGGAAAAGAGAAGTATAGTAGGTGGCGAAATACAAATAATGATAAATAAATGTCGATGCAATAGAACATATGTTTTCAACAGTTCCTCTTCAGACTTGTACAATTATATGTAAAAAAACAAAATGTTTGATACAGTGTAAGGGTTGGTAAGATAAGTTCGGTTCACAATCACTGATCGAGCACAATCACTATTCGTTAGGTCACAAATGATTGATATATAGCCGACAAGTTCTGCTTCAGGGTGTAAATAGGGAATACACAAAAAAAAACAAAAATAAGGAAAAAGCGGCTCTGTGAACAATTTTGTGATAGATCACAGCGACTCCAGACAATTGAGTTGTAGAGTAATTGGTGTGGAAAGTAAACTTCACAGAGCATCTAGGACTGCCAGAGCTAGATGAGTTGTTTTCTCCGGAACAGAAGTGATAACAATTAGCACTGTGCAGCAAATGTAAAGAGAGAAAGAAACATTAGTTTTGCATGTCGGAAAGCTAAATGAGGGGATGTTGGAATGAGAATAAGCTTAATCCTTTGACTATACGATGAAGATATTATTCAAACAGTTTGCATATATTATCACGTACTAGTCCCTTACACCTACCTATACTTCAACCCCTTCATACCTTGACTCCACCATGCAGTCCAGTTTCATAAGTTCTTTGACTTGCGACACGGTGAAGTACTTATCCAGCATTTTTGCAAACAATTGTTTCGATTCACCTAGTAGATACTCTGTTCCAAATCCCCGAGTACTATTTGGTCAGATAAAACTTCCTGCGTATGTTTGATTTTGGTTATACTCGTTGGAAGCAAATTAATGTACTTCAAAATGTTGTGCTTTCTGTTCTGAATGAAGTGCATACTAGTGTGTGGGGTAAATCCTCATATGTGCACTAAGTCAAATAGAAACCAAGCTCAGTTTCTACCTCTGTAACGGCAACGGCTCTAATTTAAGCAAAATACAGCGCGCTCTGAATACATTGGTGCTGGGGATTCGGTAAATAGGGCTTTGGTGAATCGATGCTGCACATTCTCCAGGTACAGACGATCGCGTTTCCTACAACTACTAGCTGTTATCGAACAGTATTCCGAAAGACGGCACACGCAAATCATGAACACATGCAGCTGCGAATTACTCCATATCAGTGATTTGAAGCTTAACCGCGATGTTTGGCAGGCTTTGGGTGCCATGAATTCGATCTGCTCCCCGAAACTGAGAGCGCTGGAATAATGAATACCCAAGCCTGTTATTCTGTGGCGAAATAAACTTAGCTTTGCACAGAGGGATGGAGTGCCCATATCTATTTTGCATCGATATGCTAAGCTCCCGCATATATCCGCCATAAATGACATTTGCGGTTGTTGTTACACCATCTTTCTTGAGCAAATACATTACTCCGTATTGTTTCCAAAGTTTGTTCCAGATTCCTAGGACTAAAAGTGTACAGTACCTAAATCTCGTCTGCAAAAATGGTAGGCTGTACCAATTTACATAGTTGCTATCGTGTCATTAATGTACATCAAAATAGCAGTGGACCAAGGACATTCATTTGGAGCAAGCTCTAGTAACAGGCAACGATGATGATTTATGGACACCTATTTGCACTTGTTCACTGCGATCAGTAAGAAATGATCTAAACTATGCAGACAACAGGCCTATGATATCAAATGGCGACATTTTCCGTAGCATGTGTCCATGCGGCACTCAAGCGATTGCTTTTTGCATATCGATGAAAACAATGGTAACTGCCTGGCCAGTATACGCAGAGCCCGTTAAACAATTCAGGAATTCCAGCCGGTTTGTTTAACTTGTTCGTTTCTGTATAAAGCCGTGCGGAGTCTGGTTAATCAGGTTTTTTGAGAGCAAATGGTTTATTGTCTTCACTTTGACCATTCGCTTCATTACTCTCTCAGCAGCAGGCACATGACACATCCGGCGGTAGTTTCTAAGGTATGATTTTGCGCCAATTTTGTGCCTAGACCTGACTAGGCCGCGATTTTCCATAGGATTGGAAAAGTGCCCGACTCCTTGGACAGGGTAAACAAGTTTAAGAGTAAATATGGTATATCATGGTCACCGTATTTTAGCAAGGAAGTTGGTAGAACGTCTGAGCCGAGATAAGAGGATGATAGTAGCCGGTCTAGGTGGAGCTGAATACTTCCGCTGTTAAAAGTCAGTGCGCCCACTTTTACAACGCTAACAGTTGTTTTGGTCAAAGGTACATCCCATAGGGCAGTGAACGATAAGGTGAAGTCCTTATTAAGAATATTCGCTATTAGGTAAGTATCCGAAGTTAAATGTTTGTCCTGTAGAGTAATGGAGAAAACGGTGTCACGTTGGTCTGGTTCCATCATCTTGGGGTGAATCGATAGTCGTCCCCATATTCAAAAAGGGCCTGCGCACAATCTGCTCCAACTACAGAGGACTAGGTTTAGTCCCCGTCGTTTGCAAGCTGCTGGTGTCCATCATACTTCGCAGGTTATCCCCAACACGCGAATCGTTGCAACGAGAAGAACAAGCTGGGTTTCGCCCTGGTCGAGGCTGCATCGATCAAATCTTCACACTTCGCCAGATCGTCGAGCTCCGCCATGTGTATCAGAGGCCAACGATTGCTGTTCTTGTATATCCGTGCAGCCTTCGATTCTGTCGATCGTTCAGTACTGTGGCAGTGCCTTCTGAGGAACGGTGTCCCCGAGAAGTTCGTCTCCATACTGCGCGCTCTATACAGTCTGACCTCGGACAGGATTAGGGCTTATGGCATGCTTTCGCCTACCTTTGTGGTCTCCAGTGGAGTTCGACAAGGATGCCCTATCTCTCCGTTCCTATTCAACTTTGCTATTGAGGATGTCCTGAAGAACGCTCTGAGCGATTCGTTGAACGCTGGCGTTGAGCTCCTCCCAGGTAGTCGAGTTGTTGATTTGGATTACGCTGATGATATCGTCTTGCTGGGTGACGATCCACAGGTCGTCCAACTTGCATTAAACCGCTTGACGATTGAAGCATCAAAGTACGGTATGTACTTTTCGCCATCCAAATGCAAGGCTCTCCTTCAAGACTGGCAGGTGCCTCTGCCTGCACTCACTCTTGGTGGTGAGACACTACAGGTTGTGGAGAGCTTTGTCTACTTGGGAAGTTGCATCACTGCTGGCGGGGCTGTTGGAGACGAGATTTCGATGCGCATCTCGAGAGCACGCCTCGCTTTTTCTAGGCTGAGGCATTTGTGGCGTCGCCACGACATTCGTCTCTCCATCAAAGGGCGGGTCTATTGTGCAACTGTTCGTGCTGTACTGTTGTACGGATGCGAGACCTGGCCGACTCGTAAAGATGACTTGCGCAGGCTATCCGTCTTCGAGCACCGCTGTCTGCGGTCCATTGCCCGTGTGTGGTGGCTGCACCACGTAAGCAATATGGAAGTTAGACAGCGTGTCTTGGGACGTGGAAGCCACTCGCTCGAGGAGCTCATCTCACTGCATCAACTGCGGTGGTTGAGACACGTATTGCGCATGCCTGTCCAGCGTTACCCCCGTCGTGCGTTGTTTGCACTTGCTGGACAGGGCTGGAAGAGACGGTCTGGTGGACAGCCTACAACATGTAGAAGCCGCATGAAAAAGCAGACGAAGCAGTTGGCCTCGGCCGGTTATTGTCGACTACCTGGTTGGGGTCCGAGAGATGAGGATACTTTCTGGTTGAAGACTTTGGAAGTTATGGCTCAAGATCGATGTCAATGGCGGACGTGTGCATCGGTTTGTTGCGGTATCCCTTCTTCCTCCCGCTTAAAAAGAACAAACTGAGAAAAATTTCAAAAACTGTGAGTGGTAAACTTAACAAAAAAAGCATTCGTTGTTGCTCTTTTCTTATTATTCATATTGTTTTCCTATTCAGCCATGATTCCGATGGCACAATATCTGTACCATAGATTGTGTATAATATATATATATATATATAGTCAGTAAAACAAGTGGACGTTTTGAAGGTTAAAACAGCCGTAAAATTCAATGTTGCAAAATACCGAAACTGCGTGTTTTCCGGTACACCACAAGTCTCTGGATTTGTTTGTGGGCTCCAGAGACGGTTTCACTTCAGCCAGTAATTGTCGTGCTCTTTTTAACTCAAGTACAGCAAGGAGCTTGTCCTATCTTATTAATAAGTACAAATCAAGCGTCCGTTTAATCTGAGTACGTACTTACTTTAATTGCTTTACTAGGCTCGACGTTCTTAATGAAACCATTTTACCAGCTTGCATTTTGATCAGTGCAAGGGCGTCTGGCATTTCTTGGAAGTTAGCGCACTTTTCATTAGATGCAGTCTGTGGTTCTTTTGTAAGGCAAAACAGATTCCAGTTTGTTGTACGCAGAAGAGACAAAAATTTATCTCAATCTAAATGCTTAACTTCGCTGCGTGGCGCCAACATAGGCAAAGGATTTGGTTACGTGGTAGTTACTGCTAAAGCAAAACTGAGATGTGTCACATTATGATCACTACAGCACGCTTATATTGGTGTTAAAAATGTCATGAGTACAAATTCGGTCCAAGATATTGTTACCTCTCGTTGGTTTTTGCACAGCTTGGGACCATCCCAGTAGCTGTATTTCTGAGCTGGGACTCATGAGTCTAGGTAGTTCAGACCACTTTTCCAAAAAAATATTTGACATGGTAAAACCACCCCCGATTATTTTGTGGGCGAAGGTCAAATCAAAGGCGTATACAAAAGCAGAAGGGAGACAATTTAAGTGGAGGGCGTCACGCTGCGTAGGGATATATACGCAACGTAGTAGGAAGTGGGTATGTTCAGCACCACAGTAACCCAGGCTGGTTTTATTAACGTTTTTTAGCTGTGGGTCTGGCATTGAGTGGGTAAATATCTGTTCCAGAGCCTAGATGGCGCATCCAGCATTATTGCAACCTATGTGGGATACTCACGAAGGAGGTGTAGCCTTCAACGTGGCAAAATGTATGAGGTACACGCGGGAGAACCATGTTTCAATTACTAGTATTAAATGGGGAACTGAAAGAACAATAAGATAGTGAAATTGCTCATCTTATTATTTAGGGAACATGCATTAATAAGAAGGATTATGATATTGCCCAGCTCAGAAGTCAAGTTTAATATTTCATGGAGAATGGAGGGCCTTTCAATCGGCCGTTGTCTTTTGCGCCTGACATTATTTTACATTATCTACTGTGTATATATCAGTATTGCATGAATCACTGAGGCTCTTTACTGCATCCAACTTTGAACATACACGCGAAATACAGCGCACGATCCGCGATCTATTGTCTTTAGACACAAAATTCTACGTCAGTTGAAACGAGCGTTGAAGAAATCATTTTATGAAATCATTCCGTTTTCAATGGAAGCAAATTAATAAGATTTATTGCAAATTTTTAGAATCGTTGCTCGGTCGAGCAATGAAAGCGAATCCTCAATTTTCTACCCATTGTAAACTATACCTTTTTAATGGTAACCCATTAGTAAGTTTACCCTTGCTAATCTAGATGCTGAAAACGCACCCATTTGGGGTACATAAAGCTCATACTAACTAGACTTGACTAGTATTAATGCAATAGGCTGTAATGGTGGTAGTCGTAAAACATTGTGGCCATTGTACAAGTCTAGTTGCGTAGAGGGGCCGCTTCCAAGAATGCCTCGGGGGAGCTCTTCGGAGCTAGCTGAGAGCGGATCGAGAAGGACGGCTAGCGACGAGCCTGGGCCCGGAACTACGGAGCGGAAATTTGTGGACAGCGCAAGAAATCAGACATATACGCCACTAGCGCAGCCCACAGGACCGAGGCCGAGCCGATTGGCACAGTCCAGAACAAGCAAGTCGAGAGCTCTCGAACGACTCCTGGCCGATGCAAATCGGGTACAGAGAAGTGGAGATCGAGGCGAAAACAGGAAGGCGGGTCTTCCAAGTCAGAGCTCCCGAGGCGAAAGGACTGGCTCGTCTCTAACATCCGTACCTGTGTTGCGTTGTGGGACGGAAATCTAGTCGATATTCGATGGCGCGCGAGACCCTGAGGTGCCTATTTTCGGTGTGCAATAAACGTCTACCCCCCCCCCCCCACTGTCGTGTCGTTCTCGCTACAGTTGGACCAGGTTGAGAAAATGGCTGACAATGCGATGGCGCTCTGTGGATCACAAGCTGGATGTGCGTGCTCTCGGTGCGTTTGGAACAATCCTCCCTATTTCCTCGCAGTGAAGTCACCGCGAGCCCATTCGAACCGGATTTACCAGCGCTACACATTGATCTATCATGGGTAGAATAATCTTATACCACTAAAGTTTTAACCATCACTAACCGATTTGGTTGTCATCCGCACTTGAACACGAGTGAATAGCTCATTTACTTTGTGCGCATTACCTTTCTGTGTACTAACATTCGGTGCAGAATTCTCGAGGCTGTCCGAAAAGCCTAAACTTATTCCAATCCGGCGTTTCTCAACGCGTCCGTGAAGGAATCTGTTATCACGCAATCTGTTTTCACCGTTGTGTAGTTTCATTTACTGGGTCCCAAACCAGCCGGACCTAACATCGAGCGATCAAATGACCAACACTTCAACGTGTGTGTGCAAAGGGATACTGGTAACAGCCAGAGCGCCACACGGATACGCTTATTTTGACGCGGGAAGCTGAAGTGACAACCGCGTGACCTTAAAACAACACGCCAACCGCGAACATGTCTCATATGAAGAGCAAATGCAAATCACGTGCCAAAGTGATAAAAAGGGTCTGGTGTGTACCATGTGTTTGAAATCCTATCACACTACCTGCCTTGGGACGGGGACGGCAAAAACAAAGCGGCACACTAACACAGCAGAGGCGTTTCGTTACTGCCAAGTATGCCATTCTAGCCCAGTTTTTGGCTGTTTAGCTGTTACTGAGAGGTGGGAAAGACTAACGGAAGCGGTCAAGCAACTAATAAGCGCCAGGGTTACACCCACGGGTGGAAATGGACCTGCACTTGGATGTGAAAAGAGCACATCGAATTCCCTAGTTTGGTCGAAGAAGAGAGCCAGGCGTCGCAACCTTACCCCAACGACTCAGCCTCCAACCGTACCAACTCCATTTTCTATCTCATCAATAAGTGAAAACATTGACTGCAGCTTGACTGCCTCAACTTCTTTACAGTGTTGCATCTAGTAGTCTGTTCGATACACAGGAGACCGTAAGCTACAGTCAACCAGCAATAGTGAACAACGTGGCAACGCAATCATCGATTGCCGCTAAGCAAACACCGGAAAGAGCACCGGTAACCTTTGTGCCCGGACTAGAGAAAACAAGTGTGTCGCAGCACGGATGGCCCCATCAGTGCCATTCACAAATTCATCAAAAACACCGGATACTAAGGCCGCAAATCAAAAAGCAGTAGCCACCGGGCGCAACCATGGTGCCTTAAACCTTGTGTGCAAACATATCCCCGGAGCATAGTTCTCCAGGAGCAGACAACATCCGCCCGAAAGCACTGAAGGCTACGGCCACCAAGCTAGCTGAACCACTGTCACCGTTCTTCCAAAGGTGCTTTGATGAACAGCAAGTCCCCACTATGTGGAAGTGTGGCATTATAACCCCTATTTTTAAAGGCGGTAGCCGTTCCGATCCTGCAAACTATCGTCCAGTGACTCTCCTCCCTGTGCTCGCGAAGGTGATGGAAGCAGTCGTCACTGAGGCTTTAATGGACTACCTGGAAAAATGCAACATTTTGGTACCGGAACAGCATGGCTTCCGTCAACACCGGTCATGCACCACCAACCTACTTATTGCACGAGGTAGTTGGACGGAAGTGGCCGATGATGGGGTCGGAGTCGATGTCATCTATCTGGACTTCTCCAAAGCTTTCGACCGCCTTGATCACCGCATCCAACTTCAAAGACTACAAAGTTACGGAATCGGAGATCCTGTACTTGGTTGGATTGGCAACTTCCTTTACCAACGAAAGCTTCAAGTACGTGTTAGGGGATCACTTTCTAACCCAATTGAGGTGCAATGTGGTGTCCCACAAGGCTCAGTGTTGGGACCGCGTTTATTCCTGGTGTTTATCAACGACCTGACAAGGGTCATCTCCTCAAATTTCCTGCTTTTCGCCGATGATGCCAAGATATGGCGGGCGATTGGTAACAAGCCAGATCAGGATCTGCTCCAACATGACCTAGATTGCAGTTATGAATGGTCAAAGAGGAACAAGCTTCAATTGAACATAGCTAAGTGCAAAGTGATGCATCTGCGTCACCAGCCGGTGAGAGCTTACAAGATTGGAGACCACACCTTGGAGAAGGTTTCTCAGGAGCGTGACCTTGGTGTATTGGTGCAGGAAGATCTCGGGTGTTCAAAACAAGCAGAGAAGGCGACGAAAACCGGAAATCAACACCTCGGCCTTCTTCGCAGAGCCTTCGGTCGGTTTGAACCCTCAATCTTTCCCCAAATGCTTAACGCCTACGTGCGACCTCACGTGGAATATGCTATTCAGGTGTGGCAGCCGTGGCAGAAACAGGATCTCGTTGCTCTCGAGACTACTCAACGAAGGGCAACCAAGAATGTCAGGGGCCTCTTTCATCTGCCCTATCAGCTTAGACTGAAATCACAGAATCTACAACAGTCGATATCGGCTTATGCGGGGGGATCTCATAATGGTTTACCAGATTCTGAAGAACCCAAACCACATTTGTCGTCCGCTGCTGGAATTGAACCACAACACCAAACTAAGAGGTCACCCTCTTAAACTGACAAATCAGTATAGCCGGCTTGAATGCCGTAGAAATTTCTTTTCTCTCCGCGTGTGCCAGCCGTGGAACGCCCTCCCTAATTATGTCGTATCTGCTCTCAATCTGGAGATATTTAAAAACGTGTTGACGATGCATTGTCTCACTTACATTTCATTTTATGACTTCATAGCCAGGGTCTACAAAACGCAATCAAACGGTGTCTTGCCAAAGGCCTAACCAATGGATTTACGGATTTATATGTTTAATACGCGAACATATCCGCTATTCTACATAAGTCTATGGTGAGTCCACCACAACGCTGTTCACTTTATCATGCAATTGATTTTCATACTAATTTCCATCCTACGGGACTTGTTAAGCAACGCTTTTTTACCCGTAATAAACCATTGTTCCATTGTTCCATAATACATTTAAGGGTAGGTTGACGGGCGATCGAAATCAATGGGGTTCGTCGATCGATGTACATGCAAAACCCACGACATTAAAAAGTATCTCGCGCCACCCAAACGCGTTGCACAACGGCGAACCCCGGTTACTTCGGGTAACACTAAACTCGGTGGACGAGACAGAGCCCGTTCTGCTGTCTGCGAATCGTCTCCGCCACGACTCAAGTAGAGTGTACATACTACTTGAAATCCCGTGGAAAGAAGGTTCGGCGGATCCCGCTAACAGAGAGAGGTAAGGAAAATTCAAGATAAGAAAACAGTGATTGTCCACGGGGTCCCTGAGCTTACAGATTCCTCCTCCGACGATGCTCAGATGCAAGACCTCGAGTAATGGCACTACATCCGGGAGGATCTTTCTCTCGAAAATGCCGTGGTCACCTCGTTGACAAGAACCTCCATATCACCAAACTATAAGGGGTGGGGTGCCAGGCTGACAAAAGTTGTGTTGCAATCGGAACTAACGGCACAAACCCTTCTATAGAACTGGATTAAATTCCGTAACAGATTGCCAACAGAAATGCGTCTGAAAGCAGCGGGAACACCACCACCTGCTTATGACAATCCAGTAGAGGTAAAATGCTTAATGAAAACGCCAACTACAGGACCCGACTTGGGGACGGTTTCAACAGTAACCATAATATCCGGAGTGACACAGCAGAGAACG
>OX104060.1:11693240-11763791 GCA_944474145.2 Dicrocoelium dendriticum | reverse complement strand
GTTGGTCCCAGTCGATACTCGGGGCATTGAAGTCACCCAGTATTAAGCAGTCCTTGCCTCCACCATGCATTTTGATCGCATTCAGCAGGCAAGCTCCGGAACCCAATGGGGCCCTGTAGACAACACCGACCATGAGAGATCTGCATCGGTTACGAACACGGCACCAGAGAGTTTCGAAGTCGCCGTCGCTGCCACAGGTAGCTTCAACCAGATGAGCTTTGAAGTCCATCTTCCAACAGACTATCATACGGCCCCTAGGTCTTCCTCCATGGCGGTCTGCCCTGTAAAGGTGGTATCCAGGGATCTGCACCTCCGAGTCCAGGATAGCCGGGGACCACCAAGTTTCGATGAAAGCTATAAGACCCAGCCGATTCATGAAGGCAAGAAGTTGAACTTCGTCTAGTTTGTTTCTGAGGCCGTGTACATGGGACAAAATTACGCGCAGTCCGTTATTTAACTCTAATGCCCGGGCATGACAAGGAGTGGTCTCCAGCGAGTTTTGGCGTTTTCGAAGCACACGAAAATCCACGGTAGTTAGATCCGTCTCACCGTTAGCAAGACGAGATCTGAGTTCAGCAACCGCTTTCTTCATTTTCACTCGATCCTCCGGAGAGGGATCTCGTAGTGCGAAAACTTGTTTTTCTTTAAGACGCGGAGCTCGTCGGAGAATGCGATGGACTTCATCATCGCTTTGACACACAATCTTCTAGGGACGGACCTTGGAGGAGTCCTCCAGTTTCTAGCCAAGGCGGAAAGCCTATACGATGTTGATTCCTGTCTCCCCTTCGTCTAACAGTAAGGAGAGCATCCGTTTTAGAAAAACTTGGTCATCCATAATCCTTTTAGCTGGAGCGGTTTTGGACTATTCAGGAGCATTTATGATGCTTAGACAACAGCCACGAGAGGGTGATTGGTTGTTATCGGGGATCTGCGGTTTGTGGAGAGGTGGGCCCTCCTTAAGCAGCGTTTCAGCTGACCTACTCTATCCAGAACTAGCTTCAACTGCGAGTGTGATGACAATGGTTTGCGTTTCACCTTGACATCTGTCTTGTCCTTAGTTTCAGCCACTCGTACTGGCGAGGACAGTGGCGCACAATCCTTCGCTAAGAATGCATATGTCTTGGTATTTGAGGCTTTAAGGTGATCAACAACCGTCACCTTACCGGTAAGGGTACCCGGACCATAAGCTCTTGACGAGAAGCATGGGGATGCCAGGGAGGCAGTATAGCTGATTGCTTCGGCTTGAACAGAACAGAAACGCAGGTTCGGTGCAGGCAGTCCATCAGGCGGTGTAGTGTCGGTACCTGACCTTTTTACTGGAGTCCGACCGGCCAGCATATCCTTGTCGTTGAAGGGGCAGCGCAGGATCTCACTGCTGTTGCACAGAATGCAGACATGAGGGACTTGGACTGCTTGGAGGTAGGCCATTCGAAACGTGATTGATACTCAGTCCAACGCGACATTGGTCACAAATAAAGACGACGACTGAGGAAGTGGTCTCATGCAGTGGATCGTACTGATCTGCACAGATTCTACAACATGCAATGTGCAGACACCCTGCGCAGAAGGAACAATGAACAGCAGTGGACCGAAAAGTGACAGCCTTACAGCAATCCAAGCATTTGGAAGACATTGTATTCACCTCAACCATCCTACGGGACGTGTCAAGCACTTGCTTTTATCCCGTGATAAATCATTGTTCATTGTTCATTGTTCATTGTAAGTCACTACTCACTGCAAGATTGCCAAGTATTTGTAACGTGGCGCGATTATTCGCAGCTTCATACTAAGCTTTCGAAGTAGCTATAGGCTCAAGGACCTCGTCGATTAAAGCTTTCTTGAGGCGATCGATGGTGACAACTTTGCGTTGGCCACCGCGAGCAACGGTGTACGTATTCGTGCGGTGTCGCACTTTGAAGGGTCCTATGTGCAGCGACTGAAGAGGCTGCCTAACACCGTCTGCGTGGAGGAGGGGGTGTGAACACGTAGACAGATTCTCAGGCACGTTCACTGAAGTCTTCTGCGACCGAAAAGCGGGCGGACGAAGCGCAGGCAGCTGGTGAGTCAATCGGTCCGTTTAACTTCCGTAGTCAAAAGAGGAAGTAGACGGGGCTGGTGCCAATAGTTATCCAGGAAAACGCAGCGTACGGCCGCAAACTAGCTGTTCTGGCATTGAGTCAAAGTAGGTTTTAACGGTGTTTCTTAAGCTTAGGAGGACAAGAGGACGTGTTTCAGAACATGAAGGATCTGCGCACGTAGCGATGTTTTCAACTGGCGGTAAAAAGGCACCACCATGCTGTTTAGCGGACGGCGATACGCCGTCGTCTGAACATGGCGACAGCCTAAATCCTTATGCAACGTAGCAAAAGTCGACGACAAATGTGACCCAATTTCGGTCTTCACAATGGCGGGACAGCGGTATTGAGCTACCTAGCGCTCCAAAAAAGCTTTCGCTACTGTTTTCGAAGAGCGGTGAGGTATGGGAATAGCTTCCGTCCACCTCGTGGATAGATCGACATAAAGCAGTAGGTATACAGAGCCTTTCGAAGGCTGCAAAAGACCCATGAGGTCGACGTGCACGTAGTGAAAACGTGCATCTGACGTGGGAATTGTTCCTACTGAGTTTTTCGTGAGCTTCTACACTTTCGCGCGTTGACATGAAGGGCAAGCAGTTGCCCATGTAGGAACCTCCTGATTGACATTGCGCCCAACGAACCGTGTGGTTACGAGTTTAGCCGATGCACGAACGCCTGGATGAGACAAGCAGTGCAACGTGTCGAAGCCGGTCTGCCGAAACTCACGTGCGACAACTGCGCGCGGCGTGCGCAAAGTATAATTCCGTGTACTGATCAGCAGAAAGGGTCGTACGTCCAGCGATGGAGACCAGTGTAGTATATCAACCTCAGGGTCATTGATTTGCGCTGCGGCCACGGCTGTCAAGTCGGTAGCGGTACCGGTGTCAACGAAGATCGCTTGAATTCGATAAAGTTCGTCGGGGACAGTGTTGTGCACACCTGAGACTTGTTGTTGATTGGTCGTAAACTGAGCGATATAATCTAGGTGGCGTGACTCTCTAGGAGAGTATCGTTCGGTGAAGACGGCAAAGGAGATGCCTTCTAAGACATATCAGATATGAAGGGTGGATAAATAAATGGCTAATAGTTCTCTACGGAAAGTATTGTAACGAGATTCGGCAGGTTGCAAGCGTTTGGAGAAAAATGACAACATCTGCCAAGCGCCATTTAGCTTTAGCTTTAAGACCGCTTCAACTGCCACGTCAGAAGAGTCGATACGGAGCAACAGTGGGGTTGCCGGGTTGTGTTGTTTTATAGTAGTGATGTTAACGATAGCTTTCTTCAAAGGCTGAAAGGCGGCGGGTGCTGCAGCAGAAAAATCGAATTGCTTAAACTTCCCTCGGAGAAGGTCCGCGAGGGGTTGCATAAGCGAAGCGCAACTAGGTATGAAACGGCGATGAAAGTTGACGACGGCGTCAAAGCGTCTTAGCTGCTTGAAAGAATGAGGCCCGGGATAGTCAGTGATGGCCATAATTTTATCCTGAAGAAGAGAAATGGTGGCCGAGAAAACTGATCGAATAGACGCCAAACGAACATCGTGTTGACATAAACGGTTAAAAAGTGTTCGAACGTGGCGCAAGTGCTTTTCTCGTGAGGAGCTCGCGATTAAGATGTCGTCGAGGTAGGCATAAGCAAAGTCTAGGCCGCGACAAACTTGGTCGACGAAGCGCTGTAAAGTTTGCGCGGCATTCATTAGACAAAAAGGCATGCGCAGAAACTCGAACACACCAAATATAGTCGACACGGCAGTTTTAGTGATGTCCGCTTCAGCTACCGGAATTTGATTGTAACCTAGCACCAAGTCGATTTTAGTGAAAACGTTTTTACCTGCCACCATGGCGGTGAGGTCCACGATATGTGGGATAGGAGAGCGATCAGGCATGGTTACGTAGTTTAGGGATCGATAATCGTCACAAGGACGCCAGCCTCCATGGTCTTCTTCGGAACCATGTGGAGAAGTGACGCCCATGGGCAGTTGGATTGTTTGATGATACCGAGCCGAAGCATGCGATTGAATTCAGCTCTTGCGGCACGTAACTTGTCTGGGGAGAGTCTTCTAGATCGGGCACTCGTTGGTGGACCGCGAGTAACAATGTGATGAGCGACCTCTGTCATGACAGGCGCAAACTTTGCAGCTGGTCGTACCAGTCGCATGTATTCAGATAGTACATGCGCATAATCTGAATCTACATCGGCGATTCGAAAAACGGGACTGATTATAGGGGCGTCCATAAGAGCGCCCTTGACCCATAGCTTAGTACGGTCGTCTAAAAGTCTGTGGCGCCCAGCGTCAACAAGAAACCCAAAATGCCGGAGGAAGCCGATACCGGTAATTATGAAGGGTACAGACGCGACCCTGAAAACCCACTGAAAATCTCGGCGGAGATTAAGGTCCAGGTTCATCATGCGCTGACCGAATGAAGATATCAGAGTCCGTTGGCCGCACGCAGGTTGTACGTGGGCTTTGAACGTTAGTCGTTCGCGTTCGCGGGGATATATATATATATATATATATATATATATATATATATATATATATATATATATATATATATATATATATACATATACATATATATATATATGTGCAACAGTCTATGAATAGACATAGAGCCATCAGAAACCATGAAATACAAAAGAAGGTACATAAATCGTTAAAGAGAACACATCACAACACATTAAAGTCCATGGTTTCGCAGGGATGACGCTGACTTCCGCTCCCCTATCGATGAAGAAAGTGATGGAAGAACGTCGATCATTAAGGTAAAACAGGCGATTTGTTTAGTTATTGTTGGATGCGTTGATGGTGCTAGTATGCGGGTTATTCACTTTCCCTAAAGCGGCTAAGTCATACCTAATGCAGGGAGCCCGACAACGTCTAGCTTTTCCACCATATTTGCGGTGATACTAACGTAATTCTTCTGTGGGTTTTGTATTATCTGACGGGGAACGTGCGGAGAATATGCTGCGCTTTTTGTCGGATGAGACATACTCAGTGCAGGCACAGAGCAGCCGCAACGTACGGTGGACAAAATGTGGTCAGCATCGGACCATAGCACCGCTGCTTTGAATCCTTCTTTGCTGTTATCCTGCTGCGAAGTAGCGCAATTTCCTCGTCTTTAGAGTCAGGTCGGTTTGAGAACTTGGAGCAATTATGAAACTCGGCTTTCATCAGTGAGAATACGTCACCGGAGCTACTGGTCGTCTGCTGCGGAAGACGTTCGAATGCATCGTCTGCGTTTGTAGACAGCTCTTGCAGAAGCGTAGGTAGAAACATAGTCCTGGGAGACGTGCAAATCACAGTGCCTTTATCACTTCTTCGCACAAAAATAAGAGACCACCGATGCGCTGAATTTCGCGAAGCAACGTCGGTGGCTCGCGATATCCCAGCTTAAGATCACTGATCCGTTCAAATCGAGCATGCGCGCTGGGCTGCAACTCCTTTAAAATCGCTTGCTTTTTCTAATTCTTTGCCTCATTCGATGGGCAGAGTAGAATACATTGAACCAGCGTCATAACCAACGAATGAAGGCGTGGGATGAGCAGATTGTACCTCGAACGGTCCGTCTGAATTGCCTTATTTCCCAGTTCGGTCTCAAATATCGCAAAGCAAATGCCAGGGCTGTGTTCCATGAAACTTGGAACAACCAAAGGAAGGATGTCTATGATGTGAAACGACTCAGATGCCGCTTTGGAGTTAGGAATCAAGAAGATGAATAATGAACAAAAACACGATGAAACCACTAAAATTAGACAAGAAACAAATAAATACACATATATAACCGAGAAAAGGAAATGAACTCACCAGAAAAATACAAACGGCAAAAGAAAGTTTAAATTAGCGAATGCGAATCGAGGTCACCAATTTGTAGGACTGGTAAATACCAGTCCGAGACGGGGCGCGTAATCAAGCGCGGATATCAGAAGGCAATTGAAGTCGGACACAGCGCACTATATTCGGTGGGCTACAAAAAGACGTGGACGGATGAAGCGAGACAGTAGCAACACGTTAGCGCGGTAAGTTACAGAGCAGTCGAGTCTCGGGCCGAATGTAGGTCAACATGGCCGTAAGGTAAGGGCGATTAAAACAAGAAGGAATAATGTACAATTGGCCATCAATTAAATGGTACAAAAAAGATAATTATTTTCTAAGGCGCTACAAGATTTGGCTGTATACCGGGCAATCATCAAGCTTTACAAATATTTGTTTGGTCGCAGATTTACTATTGTGACAGATCATGAAGCTCTAAAGGTCATTTACAACCCTGCCAGTTCTCTAGCTAAAATCATCAGTAGCTATTTTTCGAAGGTGTAGTGTTGCACTTAGTGCGTGCGTACAACTATGTGATTGAGCATATAAGTGTAAAATTCATTCCTCTGGTCGACTGCTTATCGCGAAATGCAACGGTACTCAAAGCCGATTCTGAAATGAGTAGTCTACTCAGGAAGCCGCTTCCGATCTCTCGTTCAGCCCTTATCACGGAGACGAGAAAGTATTACGGACCATTTATTTCTGCTGTCAAAGGAGCAAGGCGTTTCTCTAAAACGGAAACCCCCACAGCTTTATGTGCATCGTGAAGAGTTGCGTGTTATACCTGACTGATTACTCTGTGTGAATGAGTGTCGTTATTCCGCTGACTTTGAGATCAGCTATTCTGACGGACCTACATTCTGGACATCTTGGTGTTGAAAAGATGAAGGCCTTAGCTCGATGCCTGTGACACTGGTCTGTATTAAATGCAGATATTCGACGAACTGCTTCTGATTGCCCGAAAAGCAGCCGTCCAAGTGGAAACCATGGCCGATGAGACGGAAGCGCTGGCAAAGGGTACATATGGGTTATTTTGGACCATATCTGCAGAAGTACTAAGCATTTGTGGTAGTGGATTCTTATACAAATTGGCCGGAAGTATTCCTGACTGATAAATCAAATGCTGATTTTACTGTCCGGGTCTTGAGAAAAGTGTTTAGTCGGGAAGGGGTCCAGTTATTTGCTGTAAGTGACAATGGTTCCCACTCTTCAGCTTCGGTTGTCACTAATTGGCTGCAGTCTTGGGTGTCGTCACCATTTTATCGCTCCACGACCTCCATGCTGCAATGACCTAGTTGAGAACTTTGTTGCAACTAAAACGGTCTGTTACCTCTAGTGGTACTACTTCTTTTGATGAACTTGAACGCTGCGTTGATAACTTCCTTCTCCACAACTGTAACTGTGTGCATCAGTGGAGATACACTCAGACCATTAAGGTCGAACATGCTTTGTTTACGAACCGCTGAGGTATCTTGTTTCAGAGACAATGATTTAAATCCTTCATCCTGGGAAGTCGTATGGTTAAAATTTTGGATCTCGATGACGGCTCTGTACATAAACGGCATGTTGATCAGGTACGATACAAGGATTGTGGTCAGTTGTCAATCGATTCCGTGCGCACTGAAAATACTAATGACAATTCCGTTTCAGATTCTCATGAGAGTTCTGAGCAAAGTCAGCGTCCAAAAAGATCCGCCAGATTCAAACAGAAATCTCAACCAGATCATAGAAACCTAGAGTTGTATTCAACCTGTGGAGGATGTGATGACAGTATATATCATACCCAAAATTATTATTGTTATTCTTTTCTATCAATTGACTTAGAAGATATACCCGCGAAATCCGAATTCCAATTCGGATGTTCTAACTACAAACCGAGACTAGCTTGGTTGGAGCCTAATTCAGCGGCTATCAGGTTGGACTCCGACGGCACCCCTTCAACTGCGATTAAAATGGGAGGGCCAGACTTACTACTACTGTTATTGAGCATGTTCGCTTTATCGCTACAAACTAGTTATTTCCCCGAACACAGGAAAACCTCATTCATCATTACACGTTATAAAAGTGGTCTCAAGCAACATGTTATAAATTGCCGACCGATTCATCATACGCCCTCCATCGCCATTCGGTTTGAAAGAGTAGTCAAGTAAATGTTGATGGAGTTTGTAAATTATACCCATGGAAATTCAAGAACACAGTTTTGCGAAGAGTACTCTTTTCAACAAATCTCCTCAGGCACTTACGATTATAAAATGGAAAGACAGAACATAAATAGCTGATGAAGCCAAAGTGGTGGGAATAGTGGAATCATGACAAACAGAAACTCGAAAGTCTTGATCAATAAAGTTCACTAACAACACATGTGACAGAGCACGTGTGGGTTGATCGGTGGAATGCCAAGCGCATCATACGATCACTGTAGGCACACTGAGTGATAGAAGTTGGTAAGCTAACTAGGGCCAAGGTAGAAGAAGCGCTTGCAGCAAAGCCTTCTGTTTGCATAATCCCGGTTGAATTATTCTAATCGCGATCGCTTCGGCCGTCCGTAAGATGTGCTTCCTAAGACCTTTAGTGTACCGTGGGTGTACTACATAAAATACTTGGAAGTCATCACTGGTCCTAATTCGGTGTCCGCTTTCCACCAGATGTTCCAGGATGGAACTGTTGGGGAGACTGACAATGCTTTTCCGGAAAGCCGCTGGGCAGTGCTCCACAATGCGCTTAAACAGACGCCTGGTTGTGTGCAACAGGTATCTCGCACCACAGACGCAGGTGAACTGATGTAAGATTGGAATTGAACCGGAAGTTTATCTTTAACGCGTTGGGCTATAAAGGGAGCTGTTTCCGGAAGGATGTGTGGGTATGCGGCAGGTTATGAAATAATAATTTTGTTTTTGGACCTAGAAAAAGCATTTGACCGTGTACCCCACAAACGGTTGTTGAAGAAGGTTGAATCCTTAGGAATCCAGAACCCGCTTTTAAATTGGCTTTCATCTTACGCTAGCAATCCATCTCAAATAGTCACTTTGCCTGGTCACTATTCTTCTCCTCGTCCAATAACCAGCGGCGTCATCCAAGGAACTGTACTCAGCCCTCTGCTTTTTCTCCTCTACATCAATGATATTGGCAGCTCCATCAAAAATGGTCAACTGTTTCTATTTGCAGATGATATCAAGATTGTTTACAAACTCCGGCGTGATGCGTTTCAGAGCACACTACTTTTAATTCAAGATCTTCAAACTCCTGAAGAATGGTCTGAGACGTGGTTGATAAAATTCTCAACCAACAAATTAAACATTAAGTCATGTGATTGCTCGATCCCCAATGGGTCAAGTAAACATACTGCAGTCTACTCGTGATCTTGGAATTCGCTACTCTTCCGACTTCCGCTTTCCTGGACAAGCCCAATACCAAATACCTCGGGTTAAACAATCCGTGGCTAACATATGCCATAAAATCCATACAGTCCCTTCCAAATTGGAATTATTTAAAACTCGCACTCGTCCTGTTCTCCAATACACCGCAACAGCACCTATGGCAGCATATGGAAGTTAGATAGGAAATCAATAGAAAATTTACAGAGGTCATTCACCAAACCTTTGTTCAATAGCACATCCACTCTAAACTATCGTAAAGGTAGCAAACAGCTTCACATCGAGTCTCTCTGACTGCGACGTCTGAAGCAAAACTTGATGCTCCTCCACAATTTGTTGCACCAGAAAACTACCCTTACCTACATAACATAGAGATAAAACACAATAACCACTACAGACTCCGTAACAAAAATGCATGCTACGAATACTAAGGGCTAGAAGATCAATGCGGTCCAACTTTTTCCTCATCAGATACGCCGTCTTGTGGAATAGCCTACCAATCGCAATCAGGAAATGTGAAAACCCCACTTTATTCCACACTAAACACGACAGGTTCTTTGATCTAAAAGTGACATCATCCATGTTCTCAGCTGACAGATCATCTGATGAAATATTCCAGGATGGTCCAAAAAATATCAAAGTGCTAAGAATTGGCGATAACATGCACGCATGCAAGAGCATGAACATTTCTGTACATACTGATCTGTTCCTAATTTAGGAACCGTTCGTCACACTTTCGAGAAAAGACAAGTATATATATGTATATATATATATATATTGAACAGTAGTAGGGGGAGTTGAATGGTATAGGTAGAAATTCGTCACATCTAGACTCACTCAGACAGCCGCCACACGCTCGGAAAAGCACTGTACGCGCGTTTCATCCTTTGGGGAATCATCAGCAGTGCACATTCCATCGGACCCCTAGTACGGCTCGAACCCGAAACTCGACTGTTGCCAGTCCGTGGTTGAGACCATTGAGCTACGGGGGACGGCAACGACCATCGTGAATAAGTTACTAGATGTGATATAGCGCCGCTCACTATCCACTGACTCACACGTTACTGCCGTGCAGAGGACAGGGTAGCCCCCTCACCAAGCGACGAGCTTACCAAACTTAAGCCTCCAATTAACTTATGGCATTATAAACAGTTTGGTCTGCGTACATATTACAGAAGATTAGTAGGGGGAGTTGAATGGTATAGGTAGAAATTCGTCCCATCTAGACTCACTCAGACAGCAGCCACACGCTCGGAAAAGCACTGTATGCGCTTTTCATCCTTTGAGGAATCATCAGCAGTGCGCATTCCATCGGACCCCTAGTAGGGCTCGAACCCGAAACTCGACTGTTGCCAGTCCGTGGTTGAGACCATTGAGCTACGGGGGACGGCAACGACCATGGTGAATAAGTTACTAGATGTGACGAATTTCTACCTATACCATATATATTTATATAATCCTATTTCTATTCCGAACCTACTACATATTCTCACTGTGATTGAACCACCTGAGGTGACATCACGAACTGCGAATATAATATCGCCTTGGCTCAGGTCTCGTGGTTATCGTCCCTGTTCGCTATAAGAAGACACTCCAATTGCACACTGGTTCACCTGGCTGGACGAAGCTTTTGGGTAAAAAGCGAAACGATGCCTAACAGCTATACCAACCGATTGTTGCTAAACGTTTCTGAACTCAAAAGCTTTTAGATTGGGGTGGATATTCTTAAGGTTCCATGGAAAACGTGAAAGTGGCGAAAACATAGACGAGAACGGCGGCGATATCTGAGAAGGTGGAGTGATCCGAATCAAGTTGGGCGGATTTATATAACACCGATAGACAAACAAGCAGTAGCGTATGGGTTGAACTACGGTCTTGGAAGCAGAGAGTTGATCAGGTGTCATAGGATCTACGTGCGAAGAAAACTAAGTTCCGGGCTTTTCCAGCTTGTGGCACCAAGAACTTCCAGAGCCACATGATCACATGAGGCGAAGCTGATAAGTTGAAGAGCGAACTACTAAACAAACAAAAATAGAGCCAATGACGCTTGAAAACAAAACCAGTTTAACAACAGTAACACAATGCCTCAATTCGCAGGTACATAGTATCGCAATGAGCGCCTTATTGATTCAATAAGATAGAGGCCACCCTCGACACCCAGTTAGTACAGTGATCAAGTAAGATCCGTGCGCCGAAGTATGGTGGATACGATTACGTTACCGCAAACCGCGAAAATGAGTATAACGATGAGCAGTGACAATTCAAGAGCAATGAATAAGGCATAAACGTCAGCCAAACAATCAAGTGTTGCCAACGTTGTGATTGAGGCACGTAGGATAAGATATCCAAAAAATGATGAAGCTGGTGCAGGAAGACTACACATACTATCCACCTAAATGGAAGATAACTAGAACGTAATGCGCACAGCACGCCATTGCGTAAAATTCTTACACAGTCAGACCTGTCTAAGGCGACCACTCGAAGAACCGATAACAAGTGGTCGCTATGGACAGGTTCTTGCACAAGGACATTAGTCATAAAAGAAAACTTGGGGGATGTTTTTGGCTGGTCGCCATAGCAGATTGAACTGTAACAGAACGCACGTTTGGTACACCGTTTATACACTAAGTCGGGCACAGCCACAAATCTACTCCTACAGCTGACAGGAAAGCCACTACGCATGACTAGGTAGAGATAGGAGATGCACAATATTTCACACAAGGTATGATTGGACCACCTAGGTCGTCCGCAGCAAGCCGCCCATGGTTAGACAATAGAATCAACTCATACGTGAGAAACACTCTTGGTGGTCAGGGCAAAATTGCCTACAAAGTGCAGGGCACTTCGTTAGGCGTAGGTGTCCTGATGTTAAATTCAGACTCAGAGTGGTTAGACAAGACACTAATTCAAGTTAATTATTAATTAATCTTCAGCTGTACGCCATAATGGCGATTCGCTGCCGAGCGTGGGCTGAGTATACCGTGAGGACGTTCACCCCTACGCGGATTCGAACCGGTGACCTTGTGATTGCAAGCCAGGCGTGCAGTCCACTCGGCCACTCGCATTATTTTGCGCCACCTGGTTGGTCATGTCTGAGTATTTCAGTTCAGCCTATAAACGATTCGTGCACCGGGGTGCGGTTGATGCAGTTGTCACCGCATAATTGGCTAGAAAGGCATACCTAATGCAAAAAGAAGGAGAAACAGTTTAAATCGTAAGATGGAAGGGTCAGGAACTCGGATTAGGGAACGAGTGTAGCCACACCACTGACTCCATGAGTATTCCATATCTGTTAAAGTATCAATGCACCTAAGCGGCCGACGTCCACCATCCAGGAAGGCGACAAACACATACCAGATTCGACCATTCGATAAGATTATTTGTACTCCTAGGCCATGGTATTTAATTGGTATATTGTCAACTAGGTGAGACAAGGCCCAGAAAGCTGATCCGATCATAAGATACGAAGTAAATCTAATTGAATTTACAGGACTGCTGTACAAGAACAAATGTAATTTCGTTTCCATTGATTCTCGCGTCATTACTTTCGCTTCATAAGTCTTCCGAACGAACGACGGTTGCGAATCGTTAAGAGGAGTTTACACGGAGTGTTGCAAAAAGGAAGCAAAACAACAATGATTAGGAAGGTAAGCAACAGTATGCACATGGAAAAATGCGATTACAAAAATTCATAAGTTTGGTACATAACGATAATTTTAGAAAAAGAGATAGTGTATGAGCGGACAAGATGGCACTTCAACGGTAAACAGTTAAATTGAGAATCGTCTCCGTTATAAAACAGTTAATTTAAGTAGTCCGAAAGAGGTGCCTCACACAGGGCAAATGGAATTACCTGCATTGAGTAATCACGAGGGTTTACACAACTGAGCGTAGTATTGAAGAAAGATGCTCGCCGAGGAAGACAGAGGAGAGACCTGTGAACATACCGCATAAACCAAATGGCGCGAATGGATTTGTTACTTTGGCAAAAATCATCAACCATATGCATCAGCACAGGCCACTAACCGTTCCATTAATCTTCGAACTCTCTCCTGGAGGCTGTGTGATGCGCGCTGCTTCTGTGCCTAGGTCTAATGCACGTAAATCTGCGGCTCAGATGGGTTCTTGTTGATTGGGGGGGGGTGGTATGATTCGCTGTTTATCCACTACCGTCTGGTGTTCTTGGTAATGCTATACTTATGACCCTTGGCGCAGTAGTATCCGCCACATGACTAAGCCACAGAATAAGATTTGAGATTAACAAACACTCCCAAGAAGACATCAGAAAGCCTGTTAAAAAACATCATATGAGGAACTTCAGTAATACACTTGGTTAATGCACGAGACATGAGCACTACCCTACATGCATCGGAGATGGAATACGCTCAGCCCTCCAACATGTTCATAGTGCAAGGTCTAAGTCGGTGTGTGGTCGTACAGTAACCGTGATCGTGCCGCGGTATTGTAAGTCCATCAAGTAACCAATATATCTACACTCCACCAATAACCAAGACTTCTAAGAACCACACGAGCCATAGAAATTAGATGGAGTGTTCCGTTCGGTGACACGACCGCTATAGGTGATGAAGCAACCTAAATGAGAGAGGTTGCTCGGTGATATGGAGAAGCGTTGGTGAGTCTACCTAATACTGCAGTAATGCGTTGCACTTCGGAGGTGCAAAGCACACAACAATACAAGCATTATTGCGCGCAAACCCTATTCAGTGACGTCTTGCAGGGCAGCTACATCCGACCCCAAAACAGATATACTTCAGCTTTGACAGTTGACTGCATAGCAGGACATCGATGCCAGAAGCGGAAGGAGCCATTCGTGATAAATTCAATCACGAAGTGGGATGGATTCAAATTGTGGAGACGAACTCAGAGGGTTTGCTGTGAACTCCTCAGGCACAAAATAAGAAGTGATGACAGAGATTTTAGGGAAGAGGGGGACTTCTCAAGTAGGCCTTTAAAAAGCCGCTAAAAACCAGTCAAAAAGGACAGCAACGATAGGGCGCTAGCAAGAAAAGTGATCTTCAAGCACTTGTCGGAGACTATGTATGGCCACGAATAATCTGTACGAAGTGCTGAGGCGATTCAATCAGTATGACAGTCGTTGCTTCACAGTGTAAACGAATGGGATAAAGACAAGGCAGCACAGGTAGCCGCACGGACTATGAAAACTAAAAGGGTATTAGCTGGTGGTGACAAAATTACTGGCTGCAATTCTTGTTCGTCGCCTCGGAAAATAAATCTTCGATTAAGAAAGAGCCAGCAGGCTTCCGCACAGGACGAGATTGTAGAGACCACATATTCACTCAGCAGTAGGCGCAGAGCAGCACCACACGTACCGCACACAGACAACAGCTGCGTTCCTTGACTTCAAGAGTCGTTCGATTCAGTCAATCGACCGATTCTGTTCGAAATATTTGCGTGGTTAGGTGCACATTTTACGTGCCCTGTACTCGAACACCACAGGGTGCGTCAGGGTCTACGGTGATTTATCGCATATCTTTCCGACAAGTGGCTTTCGTCAGGGTTTTTCAATTTCCCAAATCTTTAAAAGTGCAAGAAGGAAAAACATTTCAGCTGGCGGCATATCCTGAATTCAGTGTACTTCGCCTATTTTCATCCAGCCGCATACAGACTGGAAGTGAAAAGAAATCAATAGCAGGAAACGATAGTCGGCTAAAATGGCAGTGGCTCTACAGGAAAAATTACCTTACCGCGGCAGACCAAGACTGGTCTAAAGCCAAACCTACGCAAGCAACTGGAAGTTGTGGCTAGTCTTGCTCTGCCGTGGTAAGATGACTTTTCCTGTAGAGGCACTGCCATTTTAGCCGATTATCGGTGCTTGGTATTGATTACTTTTCAGTGCCGTTCGTTTAAAATTTTCGCTATTAGTCTCAATTCGGCTGAATGAAAATACTACTAATGAGTAGCAGGATCATATTTTTAATGTTTTCGTCCCAGAAGCTCACAAACTACGCGAAATATACTGAATTCAGGATATCCCATCAGCTGAAATGTTGTTCCTTCTTGCACTTTTATGTTCGTAAAGGGAAATGGTTGCATGAAACTTTTAAAGAGACGTTCCCCACTTTTGTTCAACTTCGTCTGGACTCCATCATTGAGTGTCCCTTTGCGGAGCCTCACATGGCAGACGTTTTGGTGCTGCCTGGTGAAAAACAAGTTGATCTTGGTTATGCGGACGATATTGTTTTACTGTTTGACGATGTCGGAGCTACACAGTCAGCACTGTATGACCTCATGCGCTTTGCACCTTAGAAGTCCAAAGTGCTGTTACAGGAACATCAGCCACTTGGTAGCGAGAAACTCGAAGTAGCTGATCATTTCACTTGGCAGATGCAATGAAGTCAGTTCACACACATTGCAAGAGCTAGAACTGCCTTCATGTATATGTGGAGTCAGAAAAGGGTTTCGCTTGTTTTGAAAAACCGTGAGGTCCGTCCTGCTCTGACAATGAAGCTTGATCACTTTGGCCTGAGGATCTGTGACGCCTTCAAGTCTACGAAGCATTGCTCATGTCGGATAGGACCAGCGTGTTCTCAATGATGATGTGCGTAGGCGAGTACTAGACAGTGATAATCAAGCTAACTAAGTTAGAACAATAGATAGCACTGAATAAGTTGTGTTGGCTTGGGCACGCACTATGCATGTCAGGTCACCGTGTACTGAGGAAGGCATTGTTCTGTTTACCAGTTGTAAGGTGGTGAAAGCCTCAATGTGGGCACAGAATAACTTACATGGGAAAATGAAGTCAATGACAATAAAATTCGGGAGTTGGGGTCCACGTGACCCATCTTATGCTTGGCTCGAGACGATACAGGACATGACTCATGGTGTGTCTGCTGTGGTCTCCTAGTTGTCTATTTAAAGTGTATTTGGTCCTGAGTTCCATCGCAAAGAGGCTGGACCTTACCGTGGTGCAATGGTTTGAGTGCCTCAGTGATCCATGGGTTTTCTTTGAACCTTCAGAGCCACTCATACAACATCGGTCAATCGTTAGAGGCCAGACAAACTCAGCCTCCTGGTGCTCCAGGTTGGGGGTTGAAATGAGGATGCCTCCTTACTCCTTAAAATTCACTCCTTGTTGCCCAACGCAAAACCCGCTGCTTTGCGGTCAGGCTTTTGAACCAAAGGCTTTGGTTGAGAACCCTAATCATTCTCCTGTCTAGGCCTGGGCAACCAGACAGTATGCTGCCTACGCAATACAATGAATCGCACTTCAAACAAATTTCTGATGCTCTGGCCACCGTATAGAGTAATCAACGGTGCCCTATCTGCTGTATCGAGCAGGGTAGATAGGGGTTTGGATGCTACTGCTCAAGCCTTCCCGGCTTCTTATTCCCCCTCTTACGCTTTTTCTCTCTTACCGTCCCATTCCAGCTGCACTTTTAACCCCCAGTTTTCAACACCCCCCCAAATCTTGGCCCTCTCCCATGTTGCTTTGCTAGGCCTTCAATATCTAGTTTCAACTCACATGGGAAGGCGGAGCGTCATTTCTGCAATGTCGACAGGCCCAAGTCCAACCAAGCGGCCAAGCCCAGTTCATCGACTTGCATTTGGAGCCCTCGAGCCTCCTTCAGATTGGCATGCCACAATGTACGCACATTGCTACAGATCGGTCAACAGGCAGTACTTGCCCGAACACTAGAGACCCTCTACATCGATATCTGCTGCTTATCGGAGACCCGCCTGCAAGACTCCAGCTCCGTGCTCACTTTGCGATCATCTTCAAGTGACACCAGCAGCACGTTCTTATTGCACCTATCCGATGACGATGCAGCTTCGAGCAACGGCCAAGCAGGTGTTGGTATTGCCCTGAGTCCCAGGACTGAAGCTGCTTCGGTTGATTGAATTCCAAGCAGTAGCCGGTTGGGTGCGGTCCGACTGGATGGCTCGTTCAAAGCTTCGAGAGTCGCGCGGGACTAATAGGTGTCTATTCATCATCGCTGCCTATGTACCCATAAACTCTAGCGATAATTCGGTAGAAGATGACTTCTATCGCCAATTGAACGATCTTCTTCGCCACAGAGGTAGCTCGGACACTGTTGTGCTGGCTGGGGATCTAAAAACGCAAGTTGGAAAGTTAGACACTCATGAACTGCATCTGGGTGGCCGACATGGTGTAGGCTCCCGTAATGATAACGGTAGGCGGTTGCTTTATTTGTGTGAAGATGCTCGCTTGTTTCTTACGAGCACTAATTTCCTAAACAGCACTCGCCGGAGGGTGATTTGGCGCCCACCAGCCTCGAACCAGCTATGGACGCAAATCGATCCTATTGCGATAAGTTACCGATGGAGAGGCTGCATCCAGAACTGTCGCTCGATTTGGAGCACATGTGTGGACACCGATCATGCACTTGTATGTGCTGACATGCGGATGCGTTTTGGCGGACGCTCAAGACGACGTTGTGAGTGCATTGACACCAGCCAACTGGCGAAACCAGCGGTTCTGAATGCCTATCAAAGTACGCTGTCGTGCGAGTTAAGTAAGCACTCAATGGATGCAGATGAAGCTCACTGGTCTCATATTCACCAGTCCTTAGTAGCAGCAAGAAAATTCTTACGTGGTAAGTCTAACCGCCAACATGGACATTGGGTCTCTTCGCAGTCTCTGGAACTTATCGATACTCGCATGCATTTTCCGGCCGGAAACGAACACAATGAAACTCACAGAGCTCCGGGAAAATCTCCGTACCAGCCTAAAGAGAGACCGCGAATCCTGATGGTCTCATCTTGCATCGGAGATGGAAATGGCCACTGCCCTTGGTATTCCGGCTGATACGGGAAACGGGCAGCAGAAGACCTGGTGTTAGTGAAAGTTTACGTGACGAGAGTGGACAGTTTATCCACAAATAGTCAAAACGCTTAGAGCGTTGGGTTGAACACAATGAAAGGCAACTTAATCGGTCGGAATGGTTAGATTGCTCGCCGGCCACTGATCCCTCCGCTCCGTGGGCTGTCTCTCGATCCACCCTCTCGCTCAGAAGTCCAACGTGAGATCACACTGTTAAAGTTAAATAAAACTGCGGGACCAGATGATCTACCTCCAGCCCTCTTCGAACTCGGGGGACCTGCTCTTGTGGATGATTTACACAAGCTAGTAGTGAAACTGTGGTAGCAGGAAACTGTCGCAAACGACTGGAGCTGCTCCGTCATAGTCCAAATTTTCGAAAGAGGCTCACGATCGGAATGCGGCAGCCATAGAGGAATCAGTCTGATCTCCATCGCCTCCAAATTGCTTGCCCGTCATCCTTCGCAGACTGACTGTTACTTACGAAAATCAGATTCGTGAAGAGCAAGCCGAGTTTCGTCGAGGTCGTGGCTGCATTAACCACATCTTCACCTTGCGTCAGTTGTTGGAGCAGCGGCACATACATTAGCGGCCCAATTTTGTTGTGTTCCTCGATATCAAAGGTGCATTCGATTCGGTGGATAGATGTGCACTCTGAAACTGTCTACTCAGGAAAGGTGTACCTGAGAAATATGTGAATGTTATCCGATCAATATATGCGCGCAGCTCAGGCAGAATGATGGTTTATGGCAAGCTGTCGTCGCCCTTTAATATCTCCAGCGATGTGAGACAAGGATGCCCGTTGTCACTTTTCCTCTTCAACTACGCTATTGACGAAGTCATGGAGATTGCATATACAGGACATGAATTGGAAGGTGTGGAGCTACTCCCAGGAGAACGACTTCTTGACTTGGATTATGCTGACGATAGTGCCCTAATCTGTGTGTCAAGCCGCGCTGTACAGATTAGCACTCGCCATCAACCGCTTCGGTCTTTGCGTTGCACCCTCGAAGTGCAAAGCGTTCCTCCAAGATTGGTCTGGACCGCCACCTTCGCTGACCCTTGGTGGGGATCAGCTAGAAGTCGTTCAAAAATTCAACTACCTGGGAAATTGTACCAGCGCCCGCGGGATTGAAGAAGAGATCACGAATGATATAGCAAAAGCTCGAGGCGGTTTTGCTAACCTTCGCCATTTATGGCGCCGGCGCATCACTCTTGCCAGGAAGGGTAGAGAGTACAATGCAGCGGTACGTTCCACAATACTGTACGGTTGTAAAATCTGGCCCTTCAGATAAGCCGATATAAAGAGGCTAGTTACATTCGACCACCGGTGCCTTCGCAATTTAGTTCACATGTGGTGGGAACACCGAGTGAGCAACGAGCATGTTCAACACCTTGTTTACGATGCAGGAAAAGGAAGTGAACCGCTCAGCACCGTTATTTTACGCATTAGGCTCCGATGCCACGTCACTGTGTTACGCATGCCCGTCCACCGATTCCCGCGACGTGCGTTGTTTGCGCGCCGAGGGTGTGGATGGAAGAAGAGGAGATGTGGCCAATCGATGACTTGGTCGAGAGGAATGAAGGTCCTCACTTCGAAGCTGGCCTCAGTTGGAGCGTCTCGGCTCCCTGGTTTGCGTCAGAAAGACGAAGAACATGTTTGGCTGGATACACTTGTTGATATGGCTAGGAGCCGACCTCAGTGGCGTTCGTGCTGTGAGTTTCTTTGTCCCACCCATCCCTCTTAGGCTCCCCCTCCAAGCACAGTATTTAGCATTTTATAATTTTTCACAGTGAATTATTTTTTTCGTAGAATGCAGAAATCACGATTAAACTCCACACGAAAATCTGCCTCGACGGGGAATCGAACCCTGGTCCACGAATTTTCGGTCCGCTGCTCTACCACTGAGCTACCGAGGGCTGACGATTAGGTGCGGAATTTAACACGTGACTTCTGCTTGGTGCGCGACGTATTGCCAATGAGCTCACAGTAACTGTCCTGATGTTGCAGATCGGCTCACTCACTCGTCACTTCCCAGTGGACCGAAGTAACTATCCATCCGAAGTCCAAAGGGCGATGGTAGATTATTTGAAGGATGTTAGTGAGTAACGTAAGTTTCGTAGAAGGCAGAAATCACGATTAAATTCCACACGAAAATCTGCCTCCACGGGGAATCGAACCCCGGTCCACGAATTTCCGGTCCGCTTTAATCGTGATTTCTGCCTTCTACGAAACTTACGTTACTCACAAACATCCTTCAAATAATCTACCATCGCCCTTTGGACTTCGGATGGACAGTTACTTCGGTCCACTGGGAAGTGACGAGTGAGTGAGCCGATCTGCAACATCAGGACAGTTACTGTGAGCTCATTGGCAATACGTCGCGCACCAAGCAGAAGTCACGTGTTAAATTCCGCACATAATCGTCAGCCCTCGGTAGCTCAGTGGTAGAGCAGCGGACCGGAAATTCGTGGACCAGGGTTCGATTCCCCGTCGAGGCAGATTTTCGTGTGGAGTTTAATCGTGATTTCTGCCTTCTACGAAACTTACGTTACTCACAAACATCCTTCAAATAATTATTTTTTTCTGCTGCATAGCAGCTGGCTGGTAGGTTACCGGAACGATGCCCATCTGTTACCGGTAGCTCAGCCGGCTTGTACCCGTTGCATTTTATTCCCTTTTTTCTTTCAGGTATTGCGGCGCAGCAGCTGAGGTGTTTCCCACCTCTAGCTAACGTGTATAGTGTGTGTTGGTCCTGAGTTATTTCCTGAGTTATTTCCTGAGTAATGGCTGATTATGACACTGGACAATGAAAGCTGCAAGGAATCGGTCTCTCCAATGCCTCCCTATATTTGCAAGATAGCCAGCTGTTTGTGACGGGATGTTGTCGGCGCAAGATGTAGGCGCCTTGACCCTGAATGTTTGCCTAAGGCACTAAGATTTTATGCAAGGTCACCCTTTTGTCACTGCCATTATTTTTCAATCCGTAGGTCATTGTTTCTACCGTAGCGAAGTATTAGTTCGAATAGTTAATGTAGTGTAGTTATTGATACCGCAATAAACCGACTTAAAAGAACGATTTGGCACGCAAAGATACCATCAATCCTTGACTTGTGCATGTATCAGGAGGAAAAATACTGAAAAACGACTGACCGAGGAGGCAAACGATAAACACGCGATGATGGATAATTTGAGTCCATAGCATGGCGTTGTTAGAGCAAATGGGTTTATGGAAAAACGTGCAGTAAAGAAGCGTAACAAAAAAGCTAGATACTAAAACGATATAATACAAGCCGAAAGCTGGAAAAATATACATCACAAAATCAAGTCAGCACGAGAGAGCTCCAAATACATACAGTAGAAAAGACTTATCGCAGCCAAAGAGCACAATGGCAAGAGAACTAATAGCAATCTCGGTGAAATGTACATGTTGGTTTAATGGATGAAAGCACCTGGGTTTTAGGCGTCTCACTTGAAATGAATGGAAGAGCAATAATACAGTGTACAGAATCTAACCGCATAACATTTGAGATGAAATATCCCCTAGCTAGTAGAGCTCCAACAAGAAGTGGTAAGTCATAGTGATGATACCCCATGATGCTAGGGAACGAAGAAAATTGGCCGGCAAACCGCGATACAACCTACTTATATCTGGTCGGTCGCTATCATGGTAAAGAAGGGACGTGAATGTGTGGCGCAGGGTTTCAAAGTCACCACCGACGGTAGATTGCATTCGGGTCTTGATAACGTTGAGAGGAAAGGTGAAAATTCCGATGAAGCCACCAAGGAGAGCGCCGAAGGCAAAATTCAACAGGCTGCGTTCTATTGGCCCCCGATCAGCACCGCAACCATAGAGGTCACTGAGCCATTTGTGTCCACTAAAGTAGAGAGCGTTCGCTGATGTATTCCTCAGGATGACAGGAGTGACACCACGATAAAGCTCTCTCAATCCGTGAGAACACACTAAAGAATTTAGGGTGTGAAATGTGTTTCGGTACGAAGGGAAGCAATGACTATTTTGTAGTAGCGTTTGCACACGTTCAAGTGGCATCAAAGGAACCTCACACAACCCAGCAGACACAGAGGAGATCAGTTTGTTAAGGGTGGGTGACACGCTGACTGTGAGAGGGTGATGCGATAAGGTCCGCTCTGTGAGACTCTGAACACCAAACATGACAGCTCCGGATGAGCATCGTTGTAACAGAGGAGGTAATACGCCGCGGTACGCGAGATATGGACCTTCATGCCTCAGGCGAGCGAACGCTGCTGGCCATGAAACGCCATCCAGTTGCTGGAAGAAAATAGTCTTGTAACAGGGGAAAAGAGCGATAACACTGATGGAGTAAGCCAAACCACCAAACAAAAATTCGTGATGTTTCAGCTGCTCCACTTTTGAATGCGACTCCATAAAGCACGCAGACATGAACCGAGATGGCGTCCAAAGAAGTCACATTTTAAGCTAAAAATGATAAGAGATAATGGTTTAATGCAAGACAATGGGTTGCGATATTTCTACGAATTGCTTTAATTTTGTAAGTGAGTGTTGTGTATTCGTCCAGCATGCTTGGCGGCTAGTCTAAACAGACATGTGCACACAAACCCAGACATACACACATAAGTGCATATTTCTCTGCTTCCCTAATAGTTCATCCTTCTCATTACAACACCTTAATGTACTCACGTAGTCTGACACATCTCAGATTACATTAGTTTGTTTAGTAGAGCGAGATTCTTACTTCGGCTCGTGCATGTGACCTTTCGTATACAACAGTGAGCATAGCTGATATGTGCGCATAGGTGTCGGAGACAGAAAACATAGCGATAAACTATTAATGGCAGTGACACTAATCTGAGTGAAGGAGATGGAATGCTATATCGACCACAAATAATTCGCCAGACCAAAGAAAAAGTGACCATGTGATAGTCAAAGCAGGGATAGCTGTCAAAATGTCACCAGCAATATGCACCAGGGTGATAACGTCGGGTCAAAATTCAAGTGACGTAGAAGCCGGACAGTGGACAGACTTCAAGCAGTTCACGAGACACTACTTCTGTCTGTTGTGACGCAATTGAGATTCTAGAGACGCTTTCGTAGTCGAGCACTGCGTCCCACAAAATCACTGAGTAAAGCCTTGCTCTTGTTTGCGTTTACTGTTCATCTGCAACCACAAAGCTAGAGAAAAACCAAGGCGAGTGGATTAAATGCACCTCAGAACCGGAATCGCAGTTAAGGTAATTGTAGACGCGGTCGCAGGTGTGGAATAAACATTAACTTCTTCATGGTGGATACAATTACACGCCATCCGGTGGGAGAGTTGCTAGCGCAACAGGAATAGGTGGACTCGTCACTTGTAACTTCACATGCATTTGACGTACTTGCACACTTGCCATTCGTTTGTAGAACCACTGACACGTTGGTAGGTCGGACCCGTCGCAACGAGATTGGACCTTAACGTGGTGCAATGTCAGCAGATTGAATTATACTGCATGTGAAACTCGAGCCCCTTGAAAGCCATTTCTACCTATTGGTCAATGGTTCAGACGAACTCAGCCTTTTGGTCCTCCGAGTTACGGGTTGGAAATGCGATAGCGTCAATTGCTGTAAAACCGAATTGTTGTAACATCCGCTGTTTGTCATGCTATTGGTTTAGGACCCTAATAGTCTTTTTATCTTGGTTTGGACGCTCTGGCAGTTTATCAGCCCACGTATAACCATGACTATTTACTAAACTTCAATCATATCTTGTATCGGCCGTCGCGTAGCTTATCAAGAGTCGCCTTATCTGCTGCATATAACAGGGTTAATATGCGAAAACATGCTACTGCTGGTGTCTTCCTACTTTCGTTTCCACCTGTTTCTCTTACTCCTCTCCCCAACTTAATCAACACCAACCTCAATGTCAATGGAGTCAAAGCATCTGCAGCTATCATCTCGCGCCACACACTGGACGCCAATTGCCAACAACTTCTCAGCAGGCCACAGTGTTCGGTTTCCCTGAAGGCGTACAACATTTGCATTTTAAGACAAATAGGTCAGCAGGCTGCAATCGCACCCACATTAGACACGCTTGGTATTGACGTGCATTGTGTATCCGAAACTAAGAGCAATGATGCTCACGGGGTTGTATTGACTGCGTCCGACCTGTTCTCTCTCTATTGGTTGCATGCAGCCGAAGACGCTGATGCGGCAACCACTGGTCAATCTGAATTAGGCATCGTTCTCAGCTCCAAAGCTAAGTCAGTGCTGGTCGACTGGATTCCCGTGACCGGCCGTTTGTGTGCACCTGGTTTGATAACATCAAGTAAGATTGATCCGCGAAGTTGTACACGATTCTGTTTGTTTGTGGCTTCCATTTATGCCCCCATAGACTGCAGTTCTGATGTTGCCAAGGACACTTACCACGAACCAAACACGATACAATGCAGTGCTAACAGTCCAGACATCAGGGAATATAAATGCGTAAGTAGATCGTTTGAACCCTTCGGAAGTCCAGCTAAGTGGTAAGCATGAAACTAAATGCGATCGCAAGGACAACGGCGAGTCTGTTGCAACCGTGTACAGAGCACTGACTGTTAGAATCACCGATTTTAGACACTGTAAACACCGAAGTGCTACTTGGTGTCCACGTGTAGCTGACTAGCAACGGAAGCAAATAGATCACGTCGCGATAAATTACAGGGGACGTGGTTCCACTTCGGATAGTCTCTGGTTCTAAAATACCTGTGTCGAATCTGACCGTGTTTTGGTACTATGTTCTTTGTCATGTATTTTACCGGGAGAGGTGTTAAGCGCTTCAGCCGATTGGCAATTGAGAAGTTAATCCAGTCCTGAGTACCGAACTTCCGCTCGTTCGTTCTCTTAACACCGGGCACTATCAATCGTCTCTGTATCAATCACTGGATATCCCAGAACTCGGTGGACCTATTGGAATCGAGAACAAACCCCTCAGTTAGTTCTAAGCACAATGTAACTAGGTGGACTATTGGGCGGGAACAAAAGCGGCGTCTGCGTGTTGACAAGGAAGCCTGGTAGACTAGTAGTGCTCAAGAAACGAAGGAAGCAGGAGCAGTGCGCAACCGTCGCAAGCTCTCTCAACTGATCGGCATCATTGGTCCTGGAAAACCTGACGTCAGCGAGACAATCAGACAGCGCGGGTGCCAAGATGCACAATAAGGAGCACCGCATGGCTCGTTGGATACAGCGCTTTTAAGATCGCTCCAATTGTCACCTTGCTCCTGGACTTCATCCTACTCAGGTGGTGCAGGCTGAGCCGTGACTGATTATGCTATAGGCCCAGTAGAAGGATGAAGTCCGAAACGCGATCACATCCCTCAATCGTTTTCGTGATGCTGGCCCGGATTCCCTCGCACCTTCACTATCTAAGGATGATGAGGTTCTCTGTAAAGCACAGACCTCCAGGTTCGAATGAGTCTGGAAGGAAGAGACCAACCCGATTAACTAGAGTTAAACGATTACAGTGACACTATACAAGAATGGTAGTCGCAAAGTCTGTGCTAACCACAGGGGGTATTAGCCTAACACTGGTGGTGACAAAATTACTGGCGTCAAATCTTGTTCGTGGACTCACTGTGGAACGAAACGCTCCGGTTCCAGAATAGCAAGCAGGCTTCCGCCCTGGACTGGGCTATATAGACCACACAGTCACTCCGCGACAGGTGCCAAAGCAGTGCCACGTACCGCAGGCCGACAATAGCTGTTCCCCGATTTCAAGAGTGCGTTCGACTTAGTGGATCGATCCACTACATTCGTGATACTTATGCGGAAAAGTGTTCCCACGAATATGGGAACCGTATGACCTGCCCTGTACTCAAACAACACAGGCTGAGTCAAGGTCTAAAGTGACGTATCGAATATCGTCCCAAAAACAAGTAACTTTCGTCGTGGATGTCCAATGTACCCATTCTTGTGCAATTACGTCATGGACTCCAGCAAAGCGTGTTCCTTTGCGGAGCCTCAAGATGCAGCCATTGAGGAGCTGTCGGCTGGCTTGCCGAACAACCTCTTCGTGGTGCCAGCCGAGTGGTTCGGGATTTTCTTGTTCCAGCAAATGGTTCGGCGGCAGTGTTCCAGGACATGGTGGGTTTTCGCCTGGCAAGCGTTCTTCCTATAAAAAGCCACATATGTCCGTTTAACAACACTATGTCGTGGCGGACGTGACTCGCCACTAAATAAAATCTGCCCCTTGATTCATCCTGGCGAAGCATTGTATTTCAGCAACGTTGTGCTGTAGTTCTGGGGAGCATGGGCCCCTGTTTGACAAAGAAACAAACGAAAGGCGTATGAACTGCGCAATCAGTCACCGGCTCCCAATGGGCGCGATTCCCTGCATTCGCTCCGCTGACTTGCGGACAGGCTATTACGCCAAAGGCTCGGGGTTGTGTCCCTTAAGTCAACACCCCACTTCGGCTTGGGCAACCGGGTAGTATCTCGCCCTCTGACGAAACCGTGGACATTGTTGTGTTGTTTTCTTTTTCTATTTATGCACCTTTGTTTGAATGCCGTGGTTTCTGATGGCATTATGTCTATTCGTAGACCTTAGCATATATATATATATATATATATATATATATATATATATATATATATATATATATGAGGGGTTGTCGCGTGAAAAGTTAGTTACTCTTGATTAAGAGAGATTATATCGTTTTGATGTTTAATGATCTTGCAGTCGCACAACCAACCCTGAATAACCTCAGTAGAACGATCCCACTACTTGGCAAGCGTTTAGCGCCTTTAAAGTGTAAAGTGGTGGTAAAGGACCACCAGCCACTTGAGGAAATCTTGACTACTGATAGTGGGGAATTCGAGTCAGCTGATCAATTTACCTACCTTGGCAGCTGCATCAGTAACGACGGATGCAAAGACACTGAAGTCTGTTCAGGTATTGCAAAAGCAAGAAGTGCCTTATTGTATCTGCGACATCTGTGGCGCTAGAAATGAATTGCAATCGATCTGGAAGGCCGTGTTTATTAGGTCATAATGAGAGCCATCCTACTCTATGCCATTAGGACTTGGAGCCTCCAAGCTGAGGCGCATTCCAGTGGTTGAGCATCGCTGCCTGCGAAGCACTGCTGAAGTCGGATGATACTAACATGTCCAAGACGATGATGTGCGTATGCGAGTACTAGGCAGTGATAACCAGGCAAGTTTCTTAGAACAGGAGATAGCAATAAATATTTCCGTAGGCTTAGTCAGATAATACATATGCCCGGTCACATTTTACCGTGGAAGACCTTGTTTTGTTTGAGAGTAGTATGGTAGCGTACTTCGATACGGATTCAGAACAGCTGGCTTCGCCAGTTGGTTGGTGTCAATGCGCTCATAGTGTCTGTTAGATCTTCAGGTTATCCCGCTATTTCGAATTAAACACCCAAAAATTCTAGCTCAGCCGAAGAAAAATCAAAAGCCCAACGATCTTGACTGCGAAAAATGTGTCAACAAAAACGCTGCCAAACGTAGCCAAAATCACCACCAAAATGCTGTACAAGTACGCCAGACCTACGCTAAATATACAGGGGCTCAATGGCTTTCGGCTTCTAGAAAATGAAGGTCAACTGGTAAAACTAACAGCCACCCTGCCAAAACGCGGTATGCTGGCGATCAAGGGAAGAAGTGGAAGGTTCCGGAATCTTCGAAATCAATACATGATGGAAGATAATAGATTAATTGCGAAAATAATTGGTTTACCTTTGTTTTTACCTTTTCCCGGATGCCAGCACACCGACTTCCGCGAAGTGTATTGCTTGCGCGTTGTGGGAGCGGTTGGAAGAGGAGGAGGGGAGACCAAGTGATGACTTTGACGAGAGAGATGAAAACCCTCATTTCGAAGTTGGCGTCGGTTGGTGTATCCCGACTGCCTGGCTGGGTTCCTAAGGGCGGTGAACAAGTTTGGTTGGACACACTTGCAGATATGGCTTGGAGCCGGCCCCAATGGCGTTTGTGTTGTGAGTTCCTTTGTCCATCCCCCTCCTGCTTAGCATCCCCTCCAATCACGATCTCTCGTTAGGCATAAAACTCTTTTTACGGCACGTGAGCCAGCTGTTAGCTCTTCGGAACGATGTCCATCCGTTACTGGGGACTCGGCCGGCGTGCCACTGTTTGTTTTCCTTTTCTTGTCTTTTGTATTGCGGCAAAATAGCTGAGGTGTTTTCCACCTGCAGCTAACGTGTATAATGAATGAATGATTTCCCAGATAGGATCGTAGAGGGCGTCCGATAAAACGCATTCGCAAGTCAGCACATACAAGTGCATGATCCGTGTCCACACATGTGCTCCAAATCGAGCGACTGTTCTGGTTGCAGCCTCTCCAACGGTAACAGATCGCAATATGATCGAGTTGCGCATATAGCTGTCTCGAGGCTGGTGTGCGCAAAGTCACCCTCTGGCGGATGCTGTGTCGGAACGTAGTGCTCGCAAGCAATAATCGAGCATATACACACAAATGAAGTAACCGCTCACCGTTATCATTACGGGAGCCTACACCATGTTGGCCGCCCAGATGCAGTTCATCAGTGGATAATTTGTCAACTTGAGCGTTCAGATCCCCAGCCAGCACAACAAGCTCCGTGCTCCTGTTGCGGCAAAGGAAATCGTTCAGTTGGCGGTAGAAGTCTTTTACCAAATCAACGCTACAATTTGTGGGTGCGTAGCCAGAGCAGTTTCAGCCAGGGGACTCAGCAATACCAAAATCGGCTTGGCCAGTGCTCGAAGCTGCATCGTCACCGGATAAGCGTAATGAGAAAGTACTGTTGTTGTCATCTGAAGGGGACCACAAAGCGAGCTCAGAGTTCGAGTATTGCACGCAGGTTTCCGATAAGCAGCATATACCGATCGTGAGGGTCTCTAATGTTCGGGCAAGTGCTGAATGTTGACCGATCTGAAGCAATGTGCGTAGATTGAGGCATACCAATCAAAAGGAGGATCGAGGGCTCCAAATGGAAGTGTATGAACTGGGGTGGACCGCTTGGTTGGACATGGGCTTGCCGACAGGGCAGGAGTGATGCTCCGCGTTCACATGTGAGTTGAAACTAGAAACTAAGCACACATCAAAGCAATCGGGAGTTGAAAAGAAGGGGATAAAAGTGAAATTGGAATGGGACAATTAGGGTAAAAAAGCATAAAAAGGTGAATAGAAAGACGGGAAGGCTTGAGCAGTGGCATTTAAACCTCTATCCACCCAGCCCGACGCAGCAGATAGAGTGCTGTTTATTATCCACTGTGACGGCCAGTGTCAAGAAAGTGTTTAATCAAGGTTTCATAGTATTGTGTGGACAGGATACTGTCAAACTGTTCAGGCCTAGACAGGATAACGATTAGGGTTCTCAAACAAAGCCTTTGGTTCAAAAACCGGACCCCAAGGCAGCGGGTTTGGCGTTCGGAAACAAGGAGTCCGTTTTAAGGAATAAAAAGCCATCCTCATTCCAACCCCAAACCTGGAGGACCAGGAGATTGATTTTGTCTGACCTCTAGCTATTGACCAATCTGGTATGAGTGGCTCTGAAGGTGCAAGAAAAGCACAAAAGAGCATAGCTCAATGCAACTCTGAGGGACGCAAACCATCGCAATACGGTAAGGTCCAGTGTCAGCGACAATAATGTGATTGGAGATTCACGCAAAATCATGTGTTCTTCCAGGGATGGTAGATGCTGGAATTTTAGAAACCCCATAGAACGTCAACCCTGCCACATCTGAATACTCATCTGTCTGAGGAGCAAAGTGAGCATACCTGACGCGAGCCGTTAACTCCTCCTAAAAAGCGTTTGCTAAAGCGTTCATACTTCGAAATACCGCATCATTCGATAGTTATGTTAGACAGTTGTTCTGTGGACTTTTTATGCAGCATGCACCTAATGATGCCGACTGCAGATGGCATGATACGTTTCTCGGCTTTTGTGTGAGGTTTTGTCAGCGAAGAACGAAAACTGATAAGGCAAGATGCCTCAAGAGTCGATTCATTCAGAGCCTAGGATGCGTGAAGCATGATTCAGATGGGATTGGAACGATGGGAAAAACCTTGAGTCAACAAAGAACACTACCGCGGCGAACAGGATGTGGGGCGTCATAAGGAGATCATTCTCTAAAATGACGCCGCAGATATTTAGACTTCTCTTTACCTCCATCATCCGTCCAATCCTTAAATTCGGACTTCCGGCCATAGCCTCTCTATCGTAGCGTGAAAGTGACAAGATCGAAAAATTTCAGCGACGAGCCTCGAAATTTGTCCTCGGACTACGCGAACTCCTGTACCCCACCCGACTACCGACGACGAACCTTTTCCCTTAGACTATCGCCAACGTCGCGGAGACCTCATAACTATACTAGGCGTATTTTACGAAGAGAACTGGAAAACGGGCTTAGGCAGTTCTTCATCTAAGACTTGGTAGTTCGACTCGAGGTCACAGCTGGAAGCTGTTTAAACCGAGGAGGTTCAAAGTCTGCTCAGATGTTGCTCTCTCTACTCGAGTAACCAACGACTGGAACCGACTGCCGGACCCGATTTTCAATGCGCAGTGAGAAGCCAGTTTCAAACGTTTGCTAGACATCTTCCTACTGAGTACTCCAGGATAATGCAAGACTGATACTACATCCTGAACTATGCCACAGCTACTAAGCATACAATTCTTGGAAGATCTAGAAGCGAAGAAGCTGACACGGGACCTCCCTTTTGCTCTCTACCAATCAATGAACCACTTTGGCCATGGATCGTGAGAAGACATTTCCAGTGGAATGAAACGACACAATGATCACTTTTGCCAATGGGTTGAAGAACTGTCAGATTCGTGACATCTAACTGAGCTGGTGTGAGCACAAGGTCCAGAATGTTCAGCATCTGGTCAACAACAATGCGGGTTGGCATGGCCACGTGCTGGGGAGATTCAGATGCAGATGGGACTGGAACGATAGGCAAATCCCTTGAGTGTTCCTTCTTGAGCGGATCGTTGAGCCAGGAAATGATAAGGTGCTAGGAGGTCTTGATGGATCTAAAACGAAACACCCGAACCACACCCTAGTCAACCAATTACTGCCCACGTTCCCTGCACTAGCAGTCCCCGCTGTGTAGGTCACATAAAGAAGACGTAGAAAAATAGAAGATAAAAAGGAAGAAAAGTCACTTAGATAAAGGATAACATCAGAGTGAGGAAATGACAGAATATGAACTCAAAGTTGGAAGATGGATATGGTCAGGAGAAGGGAAAGGTTTCGTATTGCCACGCAAGAGCCTCTAACTGACGCCCAAAACCTTTAACCGTAGGTTCACTGCCTACTCTTTCTGGAAGCGAATTCCAGTGCTCGATAACTCTACGCGATAACCGAGTTTCCGCCGTGATCCGGTCGGAACGCGGCTTGTGTAGCTTCATCGCATGACCGCGAAGACAAGGAAACTTAGCGGGGCTAAATAGCTAGCTCAAGTCCGGTCCAACCTTCCCTGTTAAAATGCGGTAAGTAAGGATTAGATCTCCGCGAAGCCGCCGGTAGTGCATTGAATGCATACGCAAGCTAAGTAGACGCTCGGAGTAGGATTGCCCCCGTAACCCATCGACCAATTTGGTACCTACTCTCAAAACCCTCTCGAGCTCTATTTGGACCCGAACAAGGCAGGGCGGCCAAAACTCGACGCAGTAATCCAGATGGGGACGAACGAAAGCTGAGAACAGCTTCACAAATGTATAAGCAGTTAAGACCCCGAAAGAACGGCGTATTAACCACAACATGCTGAACTCCTACTTGCGGCCTTCTTCCAGTTGTCACCAGAATGCAAAGACGATGAATGGACGACGCCTAGGTCTACCTGGTTGGAGACAAGGGGGAGTTCGACCCCACCGAGTACGTAGCTCGAAGGCGGGAAGGTTGCACCTATACGAAGGACAAAACACTTAGCCTGATTAATGGACATAGTAGACCAGTCCCAGAGTCTGTTCAGGGCATGCTGAATGGCCTCAGAACCCTGCAGGGACATTTACAACATTCCATAGCTTAAGGTCATCAGTAAACAATATGGATGATACCCGAAGCGCCCCATGAAGATCGTTTACTTAGCTAGAGAACAGCATCGGTCAAAAGACCGAGGCTTGTTGGACACCGCTAAGGACCGTTTGCGTAAAGGATAAGCTGAGACCCACACGTACACACTCCTCTCTTCCCTGCAAGAACGCAGATACCCAGTGAAGGATGCGGCCAGATACGCCGTAGGAGCTCAGCTTTTGCGATGGCCTCAAGTGGGGTACCATAACAAATGCTTTCGAGAAGTCGACGAAAAGCACACGCACTACGTGGCCATTGTCCACTGCCTCCGCCCAAACTTTACGAACAACCAACAAATTCCTCAGACACAAAAACCCCTCCCGAAATTCGTGCTGTGCACTTCTGAGTACATGAAATCTATTCAGGTGACCTTCCAATGAATCGCTTACCAGCTTTTCAAGCAGTTGGACCACGACGCTAGTCAGAATGACTGGTCTATAATTGACTGACGGACTCCTGTCGCCACTTTTGAAGATAGGACAGATGACAGTCTCCTTCTATTCAGGTAATGTACAACTGCCAAGTGACTTCTGAAACACCATCGGCAGCGGTCCACTTAGTTCCACCGCCAGCTAATGTAGAAGTTTCGGGCGAATTGAATCAGGTCCAGCTGCTTTAGAAGGGTTTAGTTCGTGCAGCAACCTAAGGACTTGCGTTTGTACCACAGTAAACTCAGCTAAATAAGAACCCTCAGGCACTCTGGGGACAAGTTCAACGCTAGTCAACTCGGCTTCACGTTCAAAAGCCTCTGCATACTGATCACTAAGTACACGAGCCTAGTCCGAGTCCGCATACGCGTAAGTTCCGTCGGCTCGAATCAAGTTGGAAACATCGAATTTGAACCACAGCGCACCTTAACATAAGCGAAGAACTATTTCGGATTTTCCGAAGCTCCATCAGACAATTCCTTTTCGTACAACAGGCGAGCTTTCTTCAAGTGTTGTTTACATCTATTTCTAGCTTCGCGGTACCTATTATAGGTTTTACTTGATGGAGCTGCACGGTAGGTCCTCCACCACCTAGAACGCTTCTGGAGCAGATCCTTTCCAGTGATATCTATCCACAGCGGCTGTGCTCGTGTCTCTTTTCTCGCAAGTGGGATGTAGGGAGTAGACACTTCCGTGAGATAGGACTTCAATTTATCCCAGGTGGCCTGAATCGTATCGGCTACCGAGATGTCGCAACGCAACGCAGAAGCCTTGATACACATTGCCTGATAATTAACACGCCATATGTTTGGATATGGCTCAGCGACGCTCTGGTAACTTCTGGTCAGAGCACACCTGAATGATAAACAGACATGATCACTAGCAGCTAAGGGAGAGCTGTAAGTGATGTCACCTACGAAGTATAAAGATTTGGCAAAATCTAGATCCAAAATAGACGGTACTTGGGCATCCATGTACCTTATGAATCATTGAATGATAGAGAGCAGAAGGAAGGTCTTATGTCAGCTCCGTCACTTCCCGACCGTTGCGGAGATAGCCTGGGTCAATGCGGAACAAGGCCCCACAGAAAACCACTGAAGTTGCATTAGAAACAGCTGGATCCCCATAAACTAAAAGGAGAATCCAACAGATGCTTGAAACGTTCCTCGGTCTCGGCATCAACGATGCACTTCAGAAGGCGGTTCCAGTCATTCACAACGCGAGTGGATAAAGCCAGGCTGGATCGCACTCGATGACTTCGGTTTGAACAGTTTCAAACTGTGGCCTCTTGTCGAGTTGAAAGAATTCCTGTAATTCCCTCCCCAACTCTCCTCTAACAATACATCGGGTGAAGAGCAAATCTCCGCGATGACGACGGTAAGACAGGGAAAAGAGAATCAGTTGTTTGAGTAAGAGGGAATAGGACAGGTCCCGCAGCTAAGGAACAGATTTGGATCTATGCCGTTGAATCTCCTTAATCGTATCACATTCGAATTTCTTAAAAGGGTAAGCGGCAGGTAGCCCGTATTCGAGAAGCGGGCGTATATGTGAAGTAAACAGGAGTCGGAAGATCCCCGGGGTCAGGCGAGAGAAGGCTCTAAGTATAGAGTGAAACATCATGTAGGCCGCAGCGACCTTTCTCTTGGTGTCTCCATTAGATTTGAGGTCAGGCGAAATTATCACTCCCAGATCCCTCTCCTGAGTGGCGTTTCTGAGCAAGGAACCACCAATATGGTAGGTTCCAAATGGGTCAGAAGCACCAACTAGAAAAACCGAAAATTCCTCACGATACATTGGCAATTGCCACTTAATTGACTAATCATGTAGCAGATCGAGTGTCGATTGCAACCTGTCAGCGTCTTCCATACTGGATACCTCCATCCACAGCTTCAGGTCGTCGGCGTAGATTAGGCAATCCGCATGGAGTGCGGACGGTAAGTCAATGATGAAAAGGTTGAAAAGCACGGGGTCGAGGACAGAATCCTATGGGACTCCACTAGTCATGAGAACAGGGACCGAAAATGTCTCGTTTCATCATCACCATTATACCTTAGCTGGAGGTGGAAAACACCTCAGCTATTGTGCCACAATACAAAAGACAAGAAAAGAAAAAACAAACAAACAGTGGCACGCCCGCTGAGTCCCCAGTAACGGATGGACATCGTTCCGGAGAGCCAACAGCTGACTGCCGTAAAAGTGAGTTATATTATGCCTAACAAATGAGATCGTGACTGGAGGGGGATGCTAAACAGGAGGGGGATGGACAAAGGAACTCAAAACACAAACGCCATTGGGGCCGGCTCCAAGCGATATCAGCAAGTGTGTCCAACCAAATGTGTTCACTGTCCCTAGGACTCCAGCCAGGCAGTCAGGATGCACCAACCGACGCCAACTTCGATGTGAGGGTTTTCATTTCTCTCGAGCAAATCATCACCTGGCCTCTCCTCCTCCTCTTCCAACCGCACCCACAACGCGCAAACAATGCACGTCGTGGGAGTCGGTGTGCTGGCATGCGCAACACGTGGCCCAGCCATCGGAGCCTGGTGCGTGATATAATGGTGCTGAGCGGTTCACTCGCTCTTCCGGCACCAAATACGCGACGTCGAACACGCTCATTGCTCACGCGGTGTTCCCACCAGACATGCGCTAAGCTGCGAAGGCAGCGATGATCGAATGTGACGAGCTTCTTCATGTCTGTCGACCTGATGGGCCAGGTTTCACAGCCATATAGGAGAGTTGAACGGACGGCTGCGTTGTAAACTTTGCCCTTGAGGGCGAGAGTCATGTCGCGTCTGCGCCACAGGTGGCGGAGATCGGTAAAACCACCTCGACCTTTTGCTATACGGTTCGTAACCCCATCTTCAATCCCACAGGTGCTAATATAGCTGCCAAGGTACCTGAATTCCTGAACGACTTCTAGCAGATCACCACCAAGCGTTAGCGCAGGGTTGGGTCCCTGCCAATCTTGGAGAATACTTTGCATTTCGATGGAGCAAAGCATAGCCCAAAACGATTGATAGCCAGTACTAATCGGTCCAATGCTGTTTGGCATGTTTGGGAGCTGTCACAGATTAGGGCAATATCGTCCGCATACTCCAAGTCAGGAAGTCGTTCACCAGGCAGTAGCTCCACACCTTCTAGGTCGTGTCCAGCGAACGCTGTTTCCATGACTTCATAAACAGCGAAGTTGAAGAGGAAAGGTGACAGCGGGCATCCTTGTCTCACACCGTTGGTGATACTAAAGGGTGGCGAGAGTTTGCCATAAACCCTCACCCTGCCCGAACTATGTGCGTACAGCGCTTTGATAATGTTTATATATTTATCAGGCACACCTTTCCTCAGCAGACAGTCCCAAAGGGCACATCGATCGACGGACTCGAAGGCACCTTTTATGTCAAGAAACACGACGACGGTGGGTCGAAAATAAACATGGCACTGCTCCAACACTTGACGCAATGTGAAGATGTGGTCGATGCAGCCCCGACTTCGACGAAACCCGGCTTGCTCTTCACGAATCTGGCTTTCACAAATGCTAGTCAGTCTGTGGAGAATGACAGAGGCAAGCAATTTAGAGGCAATCGAAATCAGACTGATCTCTCTATGATTGCCGCATTCTAAACGGGAGCCTCCCTTGAAAATTGGGACAATGACAGAGCGGTTCCAGTCTGTCGGGACTGCCTCCTGCTCCCAAAATCATACTAGCAACTCGTGTAGATCATCTACTAGAGCAGGTCCCCCGAATTTGAAGAGGGCTGGGGGAATTCTATCTGCCCCTGCGGCCTTATGCAATTTCAACAGCATGATCTCACGTTCGACTTCTGCGCGTGAGGGCGGATCCAAGGAGACGGTCCAAGGAGAAGGGCGCTCAATGCCCGAAGAAGAAAGCGATAACTCAGGTTGGTTAAACTGCCTAGCAAAGTGTTCAGCCCAACGCTCCAAGCGTTTTGACAGGATGTGGATCGGCTGCCCACTCTCGTCGCGTATGGTCTCGATAACACCAGGTCTCCTGCTGCCTGTTTCCCGTAGCAGACGGAATAACTTACGATGATTACCAACGGCAGCGGCTGCTTCCATCTCAGAGGCACGATGAGACCACCAAGTTTCGCGGTCCTTCTTTAGGCTAGCACGTAATTTTGCCCTGAGATGTTTGCGAGCCGCAATGTATTCGCTTCCAGCCGGAATACGTCAGCGAGCATCCACAACTTCCAGAGACTGTGTAGAGACCCAATGTCCGGTTTGGCAATTTGCTTTGCCACATGAAGACATGCCTGCTAACAGCAACGCTTGACGAATATGCGACCAGTGATCTTCAACGGTGTTTGGTGGGCGCTTACTCAGCCCAGATGTCAGCACACTTTGGTACACATTCAGAACATCTGGCTTCGCCAGCTGGCTGGTGTCAATCCGTTCACATCGACGTTGCGGATGTCCACCGAAACGCACCAGGAGGTCGGCACAGACAAGTGCGTGGTCAGAGTCCACGCTCGTGCTCCAAATCGGGCGACAGTTTTGGACACAGCCTCTCCAGCGGTAACTGATCGCGATATGATCGATTTGCGTCCATGGCTGGCCCGAGGCTGGTGGCCGCCAAGTCACACTTCTGCTGGTGCTGTGTCGAAAGTTAGTACTCGCGAGAAAGAGGCGAGCATCTTCACACAGATGTAGCAATCGCTCATCATTATCATTACGGGAGCCTACACCATGTTGACCGCCCAGATGAAGCTTATCAGAGGACAATTTTCCGACTTGGGCATTTAGATCGCCAGCTAATACCACAGTATCCGTGCTACTTCTGTAACGAAGGAGCTTGTGAAGTTGCTGATAGAAATCATCTTTCACCGAATCAGTGCCACAGTTTGTAGGGACGTAGGCCGCAATGACAAACAGGCACCGTTTGTCCCCGCGCAACTTCGTAGCACGGAACGAATCAGCTAATCTAACGGCGCATATCCTACTGTTTACTGGGATTCAATCAATCAGGGCAGCTTCAGTCCGGGGACTCAAAACAATGCCGACGCTAGGATGACCGGCATTTGAAGCTGCATCATTGCCAGGCAGGCGCAATGAGAATGTGCCGCCAGTGTCGCATGTAGGGAATCTCAGGGTAAGCGCTGAGCTCGAACCTTGCAGGCGGGTTTCTGATAAACAGCAAATATCGATCGATAGGGTCTCTGGTGTGCGAGCAAGTGCTGTCTGTTGGCCAATCTGCAGCAAAGTGCGCACAATGAGGCATGCCAGTCTTAGCGAGACACGAGGACTCCAAAGGGAAACGGATGAACTGACGTTGTGCGCTTGGTTGAACATGGACTTGTCGACTGGATTGGAGCGAGGCCCTGCGATTGTGTGTGATTTGAAATTAGAAGACAAGCGACTATTGAAGTAAGCTGGGGGAAGGCCAAGAATTGGGGGGTTGAAAATGAGGGGATATAAGTAAGGTTGGAGCGGGACGATAAGGATGAAGAAGCGCAAGAAGGGGTATAAGAAGACGGGAAGGCCTGAGCAGTAGCATCCATACCCCTATCCACCCTGCTCGATGCAGCAGATAGGGCGCCGTTTATTATCCTCTGCGACGGCCAGAGCATCAAGAAATTGTTATAGGAAAGATTCATTGTATTGTCTCGTTTATTTGCACCTTTGCGGTCGCGAAGGAAGTTTGATGTCCATGAGAGAAGATTCCTGGCGATACCGATGCCTCGGAGTTTAGGCAAAAGTCGTTCGTGCGGAACCCTGTCGAAAGCTTTGCTGAAATCAACAAACACAACGTCCAGGCGTTTAGCGGAATCTAGAGACTGCCCATCTCTCCTTAGCAACTAATAAGTTCGAGGTACATAAGCGTGCCCTTCGAAAACCATGCTGTGCACAAGAGAAGACATTCTGTTCCTCGAGGTAGAGATGAAGAGCCTGCTTCAAGATTCGCTCCATAACTGTATACACTATCGACGTTAAGCAGATTGGATGATAGCCGACTGGATCTTGCCTGTTCCTATCTTTGTATATGGGTTTGACAATGCCCACTTTCCAAGCCGACTGGAGATGTCCAGCTTCAAAGGTACGACGAAAAACGACCACTAAAATGACGCAGAAGTCTAAAACAGCACTGAAAACTACTTCATCCCAGCTAAGATTGGTTTTGGACAGAACGACGTAGCTGGAAGACCTGATCAAGGCTAACCCCAGCACACCGAAACCACCTATACCTGATAGAAACAAGCGTCCTCTCCGTAAGCAGTGTCTAAGCATCGTAAACGCTCCAGAGTCTAATAGAGACACCAGCAGAAAGAATACAGGGCGATCAAGCATACTTAAAGCATATGGTCTCTCTTCTGTTCGATAGTGGGGGGAAAGGGATTAAATTTGTCCCAGCATTTCGCATTGAGAGAAAGCAAGAAGACACCACCAAGTCCCCTCCTCTCCAAGTTGTCTGTCAGGATGAAGAAAATTGTTGCTGTATCCATTGACGGACCACACGTCTCAAGGAAGAGTTCTATGTTCTTAGAGATCTCTCCTCAGATCGAACTAAAATGAGAAACGCAGTTAACGAACTACGAATCCGTAGAGCAAATGGTAAGCCAACTTGTTCATGGTGAATTCTCAGGCAGTGCGGAAAGTACAGAGGTCACGCTGGAAGCCACTGTTCGTCCTCCCCGGGACTTAACAATAAGGAGAAAGAATGGACTACAGGTGATGGTTGCAAACGTTCGCAGCCTCCGGAACAAATTGGACGAGGTACACATCCTTAGTTCAAGGATGTTTCTTGACCTATTGGCCTTCGCTGAGTCCTGGCTCACTTCAGATATCTCCGACTTCGAGACTTACATCTCAGGATACCAACATTTCCGTGCTGACCGATCTGGAACAAGAGCTGGTGGCGGCGTACTCCACTACTGAAAAAAGGATCTTAAAGTTCATCCCGTAGAAGCTGATGGTGGCGCAGAGCTACTCTGGTGTAGGATCAATGATTGCTTCAAATCTCATGGTTAGCGTTGTCTAGAAAGCCCCGTGGGGACATACGATCTCTGTGCTAGAGTTTATCAAATCGCATGAAAACCGCATAGATTGTCTTATTGTGGGTGACTTCAATGCCCTGGATGTCAATTGGAATCTATTACATTGCCGCTTTCCACCCGAGTTCTTTGACGCTAGCCTCCTTGGAACTGTCCCCAAAACGAATCTCTCCCAGCATGTAACATCGTCCATTCGACTTCTTCCCGACCACACCCCGCACACTCTTGATCTGATGCTCACTTCGGCTCTGGCTGATGTCTCAGGATTGACGCTTCTACCACCCATAGGTAAAAGCGACCATTGTACGATCTCCTTCTTAGGGAATAAACGTCTCGTCAGTCGAGCCCAGAGCGCACACCGTCGAAACTTCTGGCGGACCGACGCATTCAAACTAAGAGTGGCAGCAAGTACGCTGAACTGGAATGTTCCACGACACTTGGAACTTGATGCTGCTTGGAATGATCTATTCCACAAATTGAAGCTGCTCATTGAGGAGGTCGTTCCATCCCACAGTAACAGGCCTCTCTTTAAGGTTCCCCCCTGAATCGACCGAGAACTCAGGGCCAACATGAAACAACGACGCAAAATATGGGACAGAATCCAACTTTCCCGCTTAGATTCAGATTACTCTAATTACAAGGCCATCGGGAACTTCTGTTACCTGCAGAAACGTGAAAAGGATACGAGCGTAGCCTGGCCGAACAATTCCTCTCTAGGCCAAAGATACTATTTTCATACCTTAATAGATCTTCCAAGGCGGACTGTGGAATTCCTGCATTGTCTACTAATGAGCCAGGTATAATACACTATGATAATGACGCCAAAGCTGACATCTTGGCTCTATGGTTCTCAGTATACACGAAGGGAGACAATATCGCAAACCCTCATGTACTTGCGCATACAGTGCCTCTGAAACATACCGATATCGATGCAGGTGCTACCTTGAACCTACTACTAGAACTGAACTCAGCTTCCTCACCAGACCCAGACGGGCTACACCCCCATTTTCTCAAGATAATAGCAGAATTCATTGCCGTCCCACTTTGCCAAATCTTTCAGCTCTCTCTTAAAGCTGGCCGACTACCTGTCGACTGGAAGACGGTTGTAGTTATGCGAAATACAAAGGTGGAAACCGCCAGGACACTGCGAACTATCGGCCAATTTGCTTGAGGTCGGTCGTTTGCAAGATCATGGAAAAGCTCATTAAATGTGCTATCCACCGACAATGCGAAGAGTTGAACTACACGTCGCCTACTCAGCATGGCTTCCGAAAGGGACGTTACTGCAACACTAATCTGCTGGTCGCAAGAGAGAAGTGGGCTAAGTCAAAGGACGCTGGAAAACGTTTAGATGTAGTCTTCATCAACTTCAGCAAAGCTTTTGACAGAGTCCCACATCAGGAACTCCTTTCTAAGCGCTACGGAATCGGGATAGCAGGGAACCTCCTACTATGGACCAGTGACTTCTTGCAAGGCCGGAACATTCAAGTCGAAGTAAACGATAGCCTTTCATTTCCCGTGCCTATGTCCAGTGGCGTACCACAAGGCTCTGTTCTCGGACTGGAATTGCTCAAGATATATACCAATGACCTACCAAGTATGCTACAAACGGACTGTCTGATCTATGCAGACGACCTCAAGCTATCGTCGGAAGTGTCCAGACTCGAAAACGCCGACCGATTACAGGAAACGCTTGATGTACTACACGCCTGGTCTATCAGGTGGGGTATGCCTGTCAACAAAGGTAAGCGCTCTATCCTTTTCACCGGTGCTACGGAACCACTGGGTATCTATCACATTTGCCGGCACCTACTCAAGATTGCCACACAGGAAAAGGAACTGGGGACAATAATATCCTCTGATCTCAAAACGACCCTTGACACACTAAAGAAAACTGCTGCGGCGAACAGGATGTGGGGCGTCATAAGGAGATCATTCTCTAAAATGACGCCGCAGATATTTAGACTTCTCTTCCCCTCCCATATCCGTCCAATCCTTGAATTCGGACTTCCGGCCATAGCCTCTCTATCGTAGCGTGAAAGTGACAAGATCGAAAAATTTCAGCGACGAGCCTCGAAATTTGTCCTCGGACTACGCGAACTCCTGTACCCCGCCCGACTACAGACGATGAACCTTTTCCCTTAGACTATCGCCAACGTCGCGGAGACCTCATAACTATACTAGGCGTATTTTACGAGGAGAACTGGAAAACGGGCTTAGGCAGTTCTTCATCTAAGACTTGGTAGTTCGACTCGAGGTCACAGCTGGAAGCTGTTTAAACCGAGGAGGTTCAAAGTCCGCTCAGATGTTGCTCTCTCTACTCCAGTAATTAATGACCGGAACCGACTGCCGGACCCGATTTTCAATGCGCAGTGAGAAGCCAGTTTCAAACGTTTGCTAGACATCTTCCTACTAAGTACTCCAGGATCCTGCAACACTGATACTACATCCTGAACTATGCCACAGCTACTAAGCCTACAAATGCGGCACAATAGCGGAGGTGTTTTCCCACCTCTAGCTGATGTGTATAATGATGATGATGATGAAGCCTACAACTCTTGGAAGATCTAGAAGCGAAGAAGCTGACACGGGACCTCCCTTTTGCTCTCTACCAATCAATGAACCACTTTGGCCATGGATCGTGAGAAGACATTTCCAGTGGAATGAAACGACACAATGATCACTTTTGCCAATGGGTTGAAGAACTGTCAGATTCGTGACATCTAACTGAGCTGGTGTGAGCACAAGGTCCAGAATGTTCAGCATCTGGTCAACAACAATGCGGGTTGGCATGGCCACGTGCTGGGGAGATTCAGATGCAGATGGGACTGGAACGATAGGCAAATCCCTTGAGTGTTCCTTCTTGAGCGGATCGTTGAGCCAGGAAATGATAAGGTGCTAGGAGGACTTGATGGATCTAAAACGAAACACCCGAACCACACCCTAGTCAACCAATTACTGCCCACGTTCCCTGCACTAGCACTCCCCGCTGTGTAGGTCACATAAAGAAGACGTAGAAAAATAGAAGATACAAAGGAAGAAAAGCCACTTAGATAAAGGATAACATCAGAGTGAGGAAAATGACGGAATATGAACTCAAAGTTGGAAGATGGATATGGTCAGGAGAAGGGAAAGGTTTCGTATTGCCACCCAAGAGCCTCTAACTGACGCCCAAAATATTTAACCGTAGGTTCACTGCTTACTCTTTCTGGAAGCGAGTTCCAGTGCTCGATAACTCTACGCGATAACCGAGTTTCCGCCGTGATCCGGTCGGAACGCGGTTTGTGTAGCTTCATCGCATGACCGCGAAGACAAGGAAACTTAGCGGGGCTAAATAGCTAGCTCAAGTCCGGTCCAACCTTCCCTGTTAAAATGCGGTAAGTAGGGATTAGGTCTCCGCGAAGCCGCCGGTAGTGCATTGAATGCATACGTAAGCTAAGTAGACGCTCGGAGTAGGATTGCCCCCGTAACCCATCGACCAATTTGGTACCTACTCTCAAAACCCTCTCGAGCTCTATTTGGACCCGAACAAGGCAGGGCGGCCAAAACTCGACGCAGTAATCCAGATGGGGACGAACGAAAGCTGAGAACAGCTTCACAAATGTATCAGCAGTTAAGACCCCGAAAGAACGGCGTATTAACCACAACATGCTGAACTCCTACTTGCGGCCTTCTTCCAGTTGTCACCAGAATGCAAAGACGATGAATGGACGACGCCTAGGTCTATCTGGTTGGAGACAAGGGGGAGTTCGACCCCACCGAGTACGTAGCTCGAAGGCGGGAAGGTTGCACCTATACGAAGGACGAAACACAGCCTGATTAATGGACATAGTAGACCAGTCCCAGAGTCTGTTCAGAGCATGCTGAATGGCCTCAGAACCCTGCATGGACATTTACAACATTCCATAGCTTAAGGTCATCAGTAAACAATAGGGATGATACCCGAAGCGCCCCAGGAAGATCGTTTACTTAGCTGGAGAACAGCATCGGTCAAAAGACCGAGGCTTGTTGGACACCGCTAAGGACCGTTTGCGTAAAGGATAAGCTGAGACCCACACGTACACACTCCTCTCTTCCCTGCAAGAACGCAGATACCCAGTGAAGGACGCGGCCAGATACGCCGTAGGAGCTCAGCTTTTGCGATGGCCTCAAGTGGGGTACCATAACAAATGCTTTCGAGAAGTCGACGAAAAGCACATGCAGTACGTGGCCATTGTCCACTGCCTCCGCCCAAACTTTACGAACAACCAACAAATTCCTCAGACACAAAAACCCCTCCCGAAATTCGTGCTGTGCACTTCTGAGTAGATTAAATCTATTCAGGTGACCTTCCAATGAATCGCTTACCAGCTTTTCAAGCAGTTGGACCACGACGCTAGTCAGAATGACTGGTCTATAATTGACTGACGGACTCCTGTCGCCACTTTTGAAGATAGGACAGATGACAGTCTCCTTCTATTCAGGTAATGTACAACTGCCAAGTGACTTCTGAAACACCATCGGCAGCGGTCCACTTAGTTCCACCCTCTCGAGCTCCATTTGGACCCGAACAAGGCAGGGCGGCCAAAACTCGACGCAGTAATCCAGATGGGGAGGAACGAAAGCTGAGAACAGCTTCACAAATGTATCCGCAGTTAAGACCCCGAAAGAACGGCGTATTAACCACAACATGCTGAACTCCTACTTGCGGCCTTCTTCCAGTTGTCACCAGAATGCAAAGACGAGGAACGGACGACGCCTAGGTCTATCTGGTTGGAGGCAAGGGGGAGTTCAACCCCACCGAGTACGTAGCTCGAAGGCGGGAAGGTTGCACCTATACGAAGGACGAAACACAGCCTGATTAATGGACATAGTAGACCAGTCCCAGAGTCTGTTCAGGGCATGCTGAATGGCCTCAGAACCATGCATGGACATTTACAACATTCCATAGCTTAAGGTCATCAGTAAACAATATGGATGACACCCCAAGCTCTCCAGGGAGATCGTTTACGTAGATAGAGAACAGCACCGGTCCCATCGCAATGAGGCTGGACCTTACTGTGGTGCGATAGTTTGTGTGCGTCAGCGATCCATTGAGATATGCTGGGTAGTGCTTTTGCACCTTCAGAGTCACTCATACCAAATTGGTCAATGGTTAGACGCCAGACAAACTCAACCTCCTAGTCCTCCAGTTTGGGGGTTGGAATGAGGTTGGAACCTTATTCCTTAAAACGGACGCCTTGTAGCCCAGTACCAAACCCGCTGCCTTGCGGACAGGTTTTTGAACCAAAGGCTTTGGTTGAGAACCCTAATCATTCTCCAGTCTAGGCCTGGGCAACCTTACAGTATCCTGCCTACGCAATACAATGAATCGCACTTCAAACAAATTTTTGATGCTCTGGCTACCGCAGAGGATAATCAACGGTGCCCTATCTGCTGTATCGAGCAGGGTAGATAGGGGTTTGAATGCTACTGCTCAAGCCTTCCCGGCTTCTCATTCCCCCTCTTACGCATTTTCACTCTTACCGTCCCGTTCCAACTTCACTTATATCCCCCCTGTTTTCAACCCTCCGATTCTTGGCCCTCCCCCAACATGCTTTGATAGGCATTTATCTTCTAATTGCAACTCACATGTGAACGCGGAGCGTCATTCCTGCCCTGTCAACAAACTCATGTCCAACTAAGCGGTCCATTCCAGTTCACCGGCTTCCATTTGGAGCCCTCGATCCTCCTTCAGATTGGCATGCCTCAATGTACGCACATTGCTACAAATCAACCAACAGGCAGCACTTGCCCGAACATTGGAGACCCTCTCGATCGATATTTGCTGCTTATCAGAGACCCGCCTGCAAGACTCCAGCTCTGTGCTCACTCTGCGATCCCCTTCAGGTGACACTAGCAGCACTTTCTCATTGCGCCTATCCGGTGACGATGCAGCTTCGAGCATCGGCCAAGCTGGTGTTGACATTGCCCTGAGTCCCTGGGCTGAAGCTGCTCTGGTTGACTGGATTCCAATCAGTAGCCGGATGTGTGCGGTCCGATTGGCTGCCTTGTTCAAAGCTTCAAGAGTCGCGCGCGACTAATGGGTGTCTATTCATCATCGCTGTCTATGCGCCCACAAACTGTAGCGATGATTCGGTAAAGAACGACTTCTACCGCCAACTGACCCAGCTCCTTCGCCACAGAAGAAGCACGGACACTATTGTGCTGGCTGGGGGATCTGAACGCACAAGTTGGAAAGTTGTCCACTGATGACCATCGCAATGAGGCTGGAACTTACCGTGGTGCGATGGTTTGCGTGCCTCAGAGATCCATTGAGCTATGCTGGGTGGTGCTTTTTTTTGCACCTTTAGAGCCACTCATACCAGATTGGTCAATGGTTGGAGGCCAGACAAACTCAGCCTCCTGGTCCTCCAGGTTGGGGGTTGGAATGGGGGTGGCTCCTCATTTCATAAAACGGGCTCTGTAGTCCAGTGCCAAAACCCGCTGCCTTGCGGTAAGGTTTTTGAACCAAAGGCTTTGGTTGAGAACCCTAATCGTTCTCCTGTCTAGGCCTGGGCAACCTGACAGTATTCTGCCCACGCAATACAATGAACCTTTCCTACAACAATTTCTTGATGCTCTGGCCGTCGCAGAGGATAATAAACGGCGCCCTATCTGCTGCATCGAGCAGGGTGGATAGGGGTTTGGATGCTACTGCTCAGGCCTTCCCGTCTTCTTCTATCCCCTCTTGCGCTTCTGCATCCTTATTGTCCCGCTCCAACTTTACTTATATCCCCCCATTTTCAATCCCCCAATTCTTGGCCCTCCCCCAGCTTACTTCAATAGTCGCTTGTCTTCTAATTTCAAATCACACACAATCGCAGGGCCTCGCTCCAATCCAGTCGATAAGTCCATGTTCAACCAAGCGGACAACGTCAGTTCATCCGTTTCCCTTTGGAGTCCTCGTGTCTCGCTAAGATTGGCATGCCTCAACGTGCGCACTTTGCTGCAGATTGGCCAACAGGCAGCACTTGCCCGCACACTAGAGACCCTATCGATCGATATTTGCTGTTTATCAGAAACCCGCCTGCAAGATTCGAGCTCCGTGCTCACCCTGAGATCCCCCACATGCGACACTGGCGGCACATTCTCATTGCGCCTATCTGGCGATGATGCAGCTTCAAATGCCGGTCAAGCCGGCGTCGGCATTGTTTTGAGTCCCCGGGCTGAAGCTGCCCTGCTTGATTGGATCCCAGTAAACAGTAGGATGTGCGCCGTTAGATTAGCTGGTTCGTTCCGTGCTTCGAAGTCGCGCGGGGACAAACGGTGCCTGTTTGTCATTGCGGCCTACGCCCCTACAAACTGTAGCACTGATTCGGTAAAAGATGATTTCTACCAGCAACTTCACGAGCTCCTTCGTTACAGAAGAAGTACGGATACTGTGGTGCTGGCTGGCGATCTAAACGCCCAAGTCGGAAAATTGTCCTCTGATAAGCTTCATTTGGGCGGCCAACATGGTGTAGGCTCCCGTAATGATAATGGTGAGCGATTGCTCCAGCTGTGTGAAGATGCTCGCCTGTTTCTCGCGAGCACTAATTTCCGACACAGCACCCGCAGAAGTGTGACTTGGCGGCCACCAGCCTCGGGCCAGTCATGGACGCAAATCGATCATATCGCGATCAGTTACCGCTGGAGAGGCTGTGTCCAAAACTGTCGCTCGATTTGGAGCACGAGCGTGGACTCTGACCACGCACTTGTATGTGCCGACCTCCTGGTGCGTTTCGGTGGACGTCCGCGACGTCGATGTGAACGGATTGACACCAGCCAGCTGGCGAAGCCAGATGTTCTGAATGTGTACCAAGATGCGCTGACATCTGGGCTGAGTAAGCGCCCACTAAACACCGTTGAAGATCACTGGTCGCACACTCGTCAAGCGTTGCTATTAGCAGGCATGTCTTCATGTGGCAAAACAAATTGCAAAACCGGACATTGGGTCTCTACACAGTCTCTGGAACTTATGGATGCTCGCCGACGTATTCCGGCTGGAAGCGAATACAATGAATCTCGCAAAAATCTCAGGGCGAAACTACGTGCTAGCCTAAAGAAGGACCGCGAAACCTGGTGGTCTCATCGTGCATCTGAGATGGAAACAGCCGCTGCCATTGGTAATCATCGTAAGTTATTCCGTCTGATACGGGCAACAGGCAGCAGGAGACCTGGTGTTAGCGAGACCATACGCGACGAGAGTGGGCAGATGATCCACAGCCTGTCAAAACGCTTAGAGCGTTGGGCTGAACACTTTGCTATGCAATTTAACCAACCTGAGTTATCACTTTCTTCGGGCATTGAGCGCCCTTCTCCTTGGGCCGTCTCCTTGGATCCGCCCTCACGCGCAGAAGTCGAACGTGAGATCAGGCTGTTGAAATTGCATAAGGCCGCAGGAGCAGATACTATTCCTCCAGCCCTCTTCAAGTTCGGTGGACCTGCTCTAATAGGTGATCTACACGAGTTGCTAGTAAAACTTTGGGAGCAGGAGACAGTCCCGACAGACTGGAACCGCTCTGTCATTGTCCCAATTTTCAAGGGAGGCTCCCGTTTGGTATGTGGCAATCATAGAGGGATCAGTCTGATTTCGATTGCCTCTAAATTGCTTGCCTCTCTCATTCTCCACAGACTGACTGGCACTCGTGAAAGCCAAATTCGTGAAGAGCAAGCCGGATTTCGTCGAGGTCGGGGCTGCATCGACCACATCTTCACATTGCGTCAAGTGTTGGAGCACCGCCATATTTATTGGCGACCCACCGTTGTCGTGTTTCTTGACATAAAAGGTGCCTTCGACTCAGTCGATCGATGTGCCCTTTGGGACTGTCTGTTGAGGAAAGGTGTGCCTGATAAATATGTAAACATTATCAAAGCGCTGTACGCACATAGTTCGGGCAGGGTGAGGGTTTATGGCAAACTCTCGCCACCCTTCAGTATCACCAGCGGTGTGAGACAAGGATGCCCGCTGTCGCCTTTCCTCTTCAACTTCGCTATTGATGAAGTCATGGAAACAGCGTTCGCTGAACACGACCTAGAAGGTGTGGAGCTACTCCCTGGTGAGCGACTTCTTGACTTGGAGTATGCGGACGATATTGCCCTAATCTGTGACAGCTCCCAAACATGCCAAACAGCATTGGACCGATTAGCACTGGCTGTCAGTCGTTTTGGGCTATGCTTTGCTCCATCAAAATGCAAAGTACTTCTCCAAGATTGGCAGGGACCCAATCCTGCGCTAACGCTTGGTGGTGATCTGCTAGAAGTCGTTCAGGAATTCAAGTACCTGGGCAGCTATATTAGCACCCGTGGGATTGAAGATGAGGTTACGAACCGTATAGCAAAAGCTCGAGGTGCTTTTGCCAATCTCCGCCACCTGTGGCGCAGACGCGACATTACTCTCGCCCTCAAGGGCAGAGTTTACAACGCAGCCGTCCGTTCAACTCTCCTATATGGCTGTGAAACCTGGCCCATCAGGTCGACAGACATGAAGAGACTCGTCACGTTCGATCATCGCTGCCTTCGCAGCTTAGCTCATGTCTGGTGGGAACACCGCGTGAGCAATGAGCGTGTTCGACGTCGCGTATTTGGTGCCGGAAGAGCGAGTGAACCGCTCAGCACCATTATATCACGCACCAGGCTCCGATGGCTGGGCCACGTGTTGCGCATGCCAGCACACCGACTCCCACGACGTGCATTGTTTGCGCGTTGTGGGTGCGGTTGGAAGAGGAGGAGGGGAGGCCAAGTGATGACTTGGTCGCGAGAAATGAAAACCCTCACTTCGAAGTTGGCGTCGGTTGGTGCATCCCGACTGCCTGGCTGGGGTCCTAAGGACGGTGAACACGTTTGGCTGGACACACTTGCTGATATGGCTAGGAGCCGGCCCCAATGGCGTTTGTGTTGTGAGTTCCTTTGTCCATCCCCTTCCTGTTTAGCATCCCCCTCCAATCACGATCTCAATCGTTAGGCATAATATGACTTTCTTTTACGGCAGCCAGCTGTTAGCTCTCCGGAACGATGTCCATCCGTTACTGGGGACTCAGCGGGCGTGCCACTGTTTGTTTGTTTTTTCTTTTCTTGCCTTTTGTATTGCGGCACAATAGCTGAGGTGTTTTCCACCTCCAGCTAACGTGTAATGATGATGATGATGATGATGTCCACTGATGAAATGCATCTGGGCGGCCAGCATGGTGTAGGCTCCCGTAATGATAACGATGAGCGGTTACTTCATTTGTGTGAAGATGCTCGCCTATTTCTTGAGAGCACTAATTTCCGACATAGCACCCGCCGGATGGTGACTTGGCACCCATCAGCCTCGAACCAGCTATGGACGCAGATCGATCACATTGCTATCAGTTACCGCTGGAGAGGCTGCATCCAGAACTGTCGCTCGATTTGGAGCATATGTGTGGACACCGATCATGTACTTGTATGTGCTGATCTGCGGATGGGTTTTGGCGGACGCCCACGACGACGCTGTGAGCGCATTGACATCAGCCAACTGTTCTGAATGCGCACCGAGGTACGCTGACATGCGAATTGAGTAAGCGTTCACTGGAGACAATTGGTGGTCACTGGTCACATGTTCGCCAGACCTTACTAGCAGCAGGCAAATCCTCCTGTGGTATGTCTAGTAACTAACATGGATATTGGATCTCTTCGCAGTCTCTGGAACTTATTGACGCTCGCCGGCATATCCCGGCCGGAAACAAACACAATGAAACTCACAAAGAACTCCGGGCAAAACTCCGCGCTAGCCTGAAGAGAGACCGCAAATCCTGGTGGCCTCATCGTGCATCAGAGATGGAAACGGCCACTGTCCTTGGTAACCAGTAACCAGTTATTCCAGGCTGATAGGGGAAACCGGCAGCAGGAGACCTGGTGTTAGTGAAACTATACGTGACGAGAGTGGACAGCCTATCCACAACTTATCAAAACGCCTGGAACGTTGGGCTGAGCACTTTGAAAGGCAATTTAATCGGACGGAATTGTTAGATTTCTCGCCGACCAGTGATCGCCCCGCTCCGTGGGCTGTTCCTTTGGATCCACCCTCTCACTCAGAAGTCGAACATGAGATCGGACTGTTGAAGTTGAACAAAGCCGCGGGACTTGATGACCTTCCTCCAGCCCCTTTCAAATGCGGGGGAGCTGCTATTGTGGATGATTTACACGAGTTACTAGTGAGACTGTGGGGCAGGAGACTGTCCCAACCGATTGGAGCCGCTCCATCATAGTCCCAATTTTCAAAGGAGGCTCACGATCGGAATGCGGCAACCATACAAGAATCAGTCTGATCTCCATCGCCTCCAAATTGCTTGTCTCTGTCATCCTTCACAGACTGACTGGCACTCGTGAAAGCCAGATTCGTGAAGAGCAAGCTGGATTTCGTCGAGGTCGTAGCTGCATTGACCACATCTTCACTTTGCGTCAGTTGTTGGAGCACCGTCACATATATTGGCGGCCCACCGTTGTCGTGTTCCTCGATATCAAAGGTGCATTCGATTCGGTGGATAGACATGCACTTTGGGACTGTCTACTCAGGAAAGGTGTACCTGAGAAATATGTGAATATTATCAGAGCATTATATGCGCGTAGCTCGGGCAGAGTGAGGGCTTACGGCAAGTTGTCGTCGCCCTTTAATGTCTCCAGCGGCGTGAGACAATGATGCCCGCTGTCACCTTTCCTCTTCAACTTCGCTGTTGACGAAGTCATGGAAATCGCGTTTACAGGACACGACTTAGGTGTGGAGCTTCTCCCAGAAGAACGACTTCTTGATTTAGAGTATGCTGATGATATTGCCCTCATCTGTGACAGCTCACAAACGTGCCAAGCGGCACTGGACAGATTAGCACTAGCTGTCCGTCACTTCGGGCTTTGCTTCGCACCCTCGAAGTGCAAAGCGTTTCTCCTAGATTGGTCTGGACCGCCTCCTACGCTGACCCTTGGTGGGGATCAGCTAGAAGTCGTTAAAATATTCAACTACGTGGGAAGTTGTATCAGCGCCCATGGGATTGAAGATGAGATCAGGAACCGTATAGCAAAAGCTCGGGGCGCTTTTGCTAACCTTCGCCACTTATGGCCCCGGCGCGACATCACTCTCGCCCTGAGGGGTAGAGTGTACAATGCAGCAGTACGTTCGATCCTATTGTACGGTTGTGAAACTTGTTCGCTTAAAGCAGTGGACCTGAAGAGGCTAGTTACGTTCGACCACCGGTGCCTTCGTAATTTAGCTCACATTTGGTGGGAACACCGCGTGAGCAACGAGCGTGTTCGACGCCTTGTTTATGGCACAGGAAAAGGAACTGAACCGCTCAGCACCGTTATTTCACGCACCAGGCTCCGATGGCTCGGCCACGTGTTACGCATGCCAGCCCACCGACTCCCGCGACGTTTTTTGTATGCTCACCGGGGATGTGGATGGAAGAAGAGAACGGGCGTCTAAGTGATGACTTGGTCGAGAGGAATGAAGGCCCACACTTCCGTGCTGGCCCAGGTTGGTGCGTCACGGTTCCCTGGTTTGTGTCCAAAAGACGGTGAACATGTTTGGTTGGACACATTTGCTGTCATGGCTAGGAGCCGACCTCGGTGGCGTTCGTGCTGTCAGTTTCTTTGTCCCACCCCATCCCTCTTAGCCTCTCCTTCCAACTACGATCTGATTATTTAGCCTTATATATTTTTGCATAGTAATTTGTTATGCACAGTAGCCGGCTGGTAGCTTACCGGAACGATGTCCATCCGTTACCGGTAGCACAGCCCACTTGCACCAGTTGCATATTTTATCTCCTTTTTTCTGTGTATTGCGGCACAGTAGCTGAGGTGTTCCCCACCTCTAGCTAACGTGTAAGAGGATGATGATCCTGCTCTAGCAGTTCCCACTGGGCCGGTTGCGAGAGGTAAGAAAGAGAGAAAAATCAGAAGGCAAGAAGAGAAAGTGGAAGGAGCTAAGCAAGCGGAATACCAAGATATTTGAGTGATTAAAAAAAGAACTGAAAAGTGAAGATCAGTCAGTTAGGAAAAAGGAAAAGTTTGCTGTTGCCACCCAACAGCATCCAGCTGGCGCGCAAAACCCTTAACCGGAGGTTCCCTAACCACGGGATCTGGAAGCGAATTCCAGCGATCTATAACTCGGCGCGATAGACGAGTTTCCGTCCTAATCCTATCAGACCGTGGTTTATGCAGCTTCAGTTGGTGACCGCGGAGATTAGGTAACGTTGCCTTGACATGTCTGGGTCAATCTTACCCGTCAAAATACGATAAGTGAGAATCAGGTCACCTCTTGTCCTTCGGTAATGCACTGAGTACATCCCCAAACTAAGCAAGCCCTCGGGATACGTCTGTCCCCGTAGACACTGCATTAACAGAGTGCCCACTCGTCACACCCTCTCCAACTCCATTTTGTCGCGATTGAGACACGGTGGACAAGCCTGAATACAATATTCCAGGTGGGGTCGGACGAATGCTGAAAACAGCTTCACAAACGAATTGGCCGTTAGGATTCCGAAAGAGCGGGGGATAAACCAAATCATACGAAACCCTCGAAAAGCAGCCTTCTTCCAATTGTCGCCAGAATGAAATGCAGATGAGTGTACGACTCCTAAATCAACCTGCTGAGTGACAACAGGGAGTTCACCACCGCCGACACCATATCGGGTTGGAGGATTAGGAGCTCCGATTCGGAGAACAGAGCACTTGGCCCTATTTATGGGCATCAACCATAAGGTAGGCCATTCCCAGATCCTATGAAAGGCACGCTGAATTGCCTCAGGACCCCACGGGATATCCACAATATTCCAGGGCTGGCGGTCGTCAGCAAACATTGGTAAGGACACCCCTAGCTCTCCCGGCAAGTCATTTACATTGATCGCGAACAACAATGGCCCCAATACCGAGCCCTGCGGGACGCCACTAAGGACAGCTTGCCTGAGCGAAAGGCTACGCTCCACCCGTACGTACTGTTCCCTCCCCTCAAGGAAGGCAGACACCCCTTGAAGGGCGCGACCAGATATCCCGTAAGATCTCAACTTTATTGAGAGTCGAAGATGTGGTACAGTGTCAAAAGCTTTCGAGAAATCTACGAGTAGCACGTCTACAGCGTGGCCAGTGTCTACCGCTTCGGCCCAGCTTTCACGAGCTACAAGTAGATTAGTCTGACATGGAAATCCCTTGCGGAATCCATGTTGCGCATCACTGAGAAGGTTGAATCTATTCAGGTGGTTCTCCACTGAATCCCTTATCAGCTTTTCAAACAACTTGACTACTACGCTTGTCAAACTGACAGGCCGGTAGTTCGCGGGTAGAGCGCTGTCACCACCCTTAAAAATCGGAGAGATGATTGCCTCCTTCCATGCTGAAGGTAGAATGCAGCTGTCTAGCGATATTGAAAACACGCATGTGAGCGGACCACTCAGCTCAGTGGCCAATTCATGCAACAGCTTCGGATGAATTGAATCAGAACCGGAAGCTTTAGAGGGATTAATGCTTTGCAGTAGCTCGAAGACCTGAGTCTCTGTGATGCTAAATTCAGCTAAGCAAGAATCCTCTGGAACTCTTGAAACCAATGCAACCTGTGGTAGAGATCTCCCGAGCAAAGACCCCAGTATACTGATCACTAAGTATACAAGCCTTGTCATAGTCAGTTTGCGCACGGGTCCCGTCTGCTCGCAATAACGTTGGTATAGACAGTTTTGCCCCGCTGCGTCTTTTAACGTAAGCAAAACATTTCTTGGGATTAGCTGCGGCTGAGTACGCTAAACCCTGCTCATACTGGAGACGAGCAGTTCTGAGATGTTGCTTACATTTATTTCTAATCTCTCGATAACTATCATAGCTACGGGCTGATGGATCTGCTTGGGAGGTTCACCAGCATCTAGACCGTTTCTTGGGTGGGTACTTGCCTGTGGTATCTATCCATGGAGACTGCGCCCTTAACCCTCTTTTCTTCATAAGTGGAATATAAGGAGTGGAAACCTCCGTAAAGTATGCCTTAAATTTATCCCATGCTAACTGGATAGAGTCAGCCATCGAGATCTCACAGTTCAGAACTGAAGCCTTAGCTTGCATTGCACTAAAGTCCGCCCGCCAAAGATTCGGAAGTAATACAACAGCGGTGTCTTGGTGCCTTGAAAGAGCACATCGAAAGGATATGCATGCGTGATCGCTGGGCCCTAGAGGTGCACCGAATGTAATGTCAGTCACGAAGTCGAGGGACTTAGCGAAAACCAAATCTAAAGTAGATGGTATTTGGTTGTCCATATACATAGTGGGAAAAGCCACCAACCGGTGCAAAGGCACTTGGAGAGTCAGTTCAAGGAAGTCCGCACCGAATGTTCCTGATGCCGAATTGCAAGAAAGATCGGCCCAGCAAACTTCCGGGAGGTTGAAATCTCTTAGAACTAAACACTTATTCGCAAACTGAGTGCGAATAAAGTCAAGTATCCCCCTGGAGGAACTTCCAGGACTTCTGTATATCACTATAACTGTAAACTGGGTAGAGGAAGTGCACAAAACAGCCGATAGGGTTTTAACAGTCTGATCCGACGACTGGAATGTGCAGGTCCTCAACACATCTAAGTTACAGCTCACACACAGTACAACGCCTCCGCCTTGGCGACCAACGGAGTGATCAGTTCTAAGCAGCGCGTAGCCAGGTAAACATATCTCACCGTCTGTGATAGCCGGAGACAAGCACGTTTCAGTGAAAGCAAGTATGTCGGGACGAGATTTGTCCACAAGTAGACCCAACTCATGTACCTTGTCCCTTAGGCTACGCACGTTGCTGTTGTAACACGCAAGCACGGAAGAACTCCAAGGGTTGAGAACGAGGTTCTATTACACAACACGTAGCCTCTGCAAAAGGTAATAAACATGAGGTAAATTGGAACAAAGGGAGTTACAGTTAACCAATGTCGTTGTGTTCTTGTTCTCCTCCGGTAATTGAGCAGGAAAGACGCTCTGAAAGGCAAACGGGAGAGAGTGCCGTTATTGCAACGATGCAACTTTGGACGCGCGCCAAAACATTTTCGATTCTTCTCTACACCACACCCAATGTAATGGTATGCGTCTTGCGGGAATTTTATTCGGGATTGCATCACCGGTGTCGATACGGTGTTTCACGAGATTGGTTCGACCCAAGTCAGTACTTCGCCAAGCAAATGCGTCTGAGTGGTTACGCAACACGTCTTTGAGCCTCTTCAGTGTCTGCTCATCCGTGCCTCGGTCGAGTGAGCAAATAAAGGCGTTAATGTATTTCTCACTGTCTAAGTTGTCCTCATAGGTTGTAGAAGCTTACAAAGCACCACTTTCACAGGGACTTAACAGTACTGCACAGTTATCACTGATTAGTTGGCACCTGTCCAGACACAATCGACACTTCAACCGGCGCAACAGATCCATCGCAACAATGATAGCAAACGGAATTTTGTCCGCAACAATAAATCTGGGTGAAGCTCTGTTTCGCGACGTCAACTTGTGTGGTTATGCATTCTCGAACGGACAACAATTCTCTCTTGGCGGCAGTTTGTCGGCAGCGACAAGGCGCGCATACGCGTTCGGCCGGCTGGTTAGTCAAGTTAGATCTGATTAGGCTCTTACGTACACCTGCGTCGATGGGACCTATTAACGGAACACCTGCGATCTGTAATTCTATTGCTAATGCTGATTGTGTGGTCGATGCACAAACAATGGCTGGTATTAAGTATGAATGCAATCGGTGCCACTCACCTGGGCGTCCGTTATGGTAGCGAGATAGTCCGCGGTTCGGTATTTGTCGGCGGGGCCACCGAGAACCTGGTTGCGTTGGTCGCAGTGAGCCTGAATATCTTTGATAGTCAGGATGCCACGTAAACCGTCCCGTTGACGCACGTCTGTGGCGTCCGGTTCCCCTCAACGTGAAGCACCCGGAAGTCGGCGTAGCCATCGCTCTGTCGACTTGCTCCAGTTGTTCGCCAATCCGTAAGGCTGCATCCAACTGCTCGAAGGCGGGGGGGATGAAGAAGGAATTCACGTTTAATGGAGGGCGTTTGGATTCCCTCTAAAAGTTGCTCTAGTATTCGTTTGTCACGCTCGCTTGATGACCCTCGCTCGTATGCAATGTCGGCCATCTTTCGAAGTTCGCGCATGTACGTCCCAACGCTCTCTCCGGGCCACTGGAATCGGGAGTGGAATTCTCTGCGTAGGGGGTGCAGGTAAAGCAAGAGGGTTCAGTAGGCGGCGCAAGGCAGAGAACATCTCAGTCGTGACTTCTTTTTTCAGAATTTTACTATCAGGAACGATATCAAAAGCATTTCCTGACAGCAGGTCGGCGAGCACGCCTGAATGTTGGTTGACTGGAAACTGACGGAGGTAAAGCTGGACTTGCTTCTTCCATCTGCAGGTCATCCCGGGAGTGTAACGTTTCGGAGGAGGGATTGCATGCATGCAGAGTGACGAATTCGAGCCTGTTGACAATGTTTCCAAAGTACGGGACAAAACATCCAGTGAAGTGGAAAGTCTGGTCGCGGGGTCAACGATATCAGAATGGCTTTCGTCATCAGACTTGTCGTTCATTTTCGGCATGATCTTCATTAGAATAATAATGGTGGATTCCTGATTCTTGTGACAGCAAGGTCGCCACTTTGTAACACGCAAGAACTCCGAGGGTTGAGAACGAAGTTCTATTACACAACACGTAGCCTCTGAGAAAGGTAATAAACATGAGGTAAATTGGAACAAAGGAAGTTACAGTTAATCAATGTCGCTGGGGAATGTGCTGCATAATGATCGATGTACCCTGCAGGTCAGGTCAGGTCAAAATCCGTGGACAATACAGGCTTCCGCCTAACGAGCGTCCAGCTTCTTGTACCGGTAAGCGAACCAGAGCCCCCGGCACTTCGACTTTTTGATCGTTTCTCCTTGCCTCTGCAAAAAGAAATGAAGCAAAAGCGAGAGAAATCTTTGCTTTTACAAGGATCAACATCGGATATCAATGCTAGCCATTGCTCTGCCCTGCACCGGTTCTTTAAGCGTCATGTTAGTTAGCATTGAGCAGCTGGCCAAGATACGCTTATGTAAGCTACAAATCGAGTTTAAGGGGCATAATGGAGATAACCTAGTCTGGTGAGTAATATCATGAGTTTACATATTGATGTGAAGCGGGGCCGAATAATAACACGGAGGTAGATTCCCTGGCTCACTGTCTCGGTATGCAACTACACTAGACTCCGCTTGAGAAGGCAGCAAGAGTATCATAGCATAGGGCATGATGAGTATAACATTACAATGTGCAACATTTGAAGCCAATGCGAAACACAACCAAGTTAAATAAGACTAACTTTATCAAGTTAGGTTAGCTGTGGCCCGTCCGCTCCAGGCAAATGCAATAAAGATAGCACATGGCACCAAGTCAGTAGTTTAGCATTCTAGAATAAAACTGTACCCAAACGCAGCTTACACGTGGGATATAGAAGATAAACGACACAAATAAAATCACGTAGATGGAGTAAGCGACGCTGCAATTAAGCAGGGATATGGTGCGATTAGGTCCAATGCAGGCTAACCGTGTCGTAAGGAAAAACCAGAGCCGGTTAAAATCGTGGCTTGTACTAGGTGAGTGAGAAACAACATGGATGTATATATATATATATATATCCCTGGGTATATATATATTCGTACCATTACTCTCACTATATTACTTCAGTAAATGTGCATATATATATGTACACATATGATCCAGCGGCGTCCGTATACGGATTTGCCTGTCACTGTGACGTTCATGGGGACAGTTGCCGGATGCCTGCGCCTATAAAGGGGACCATGGGTGGCTTGCGCTGTACCACCCATAATTCCACCCACACACCCCATATCCGGTGAAACCCGGAGGAATAAGACCGGAAGGCATACGGATGGGAGCCACGTTTCATCAACGGAGCCGGCCCACACTCCTTCAACAAGCCGAACGTAAGCATTCCGGCCTAATTGAGAAATCATACACACCAGACGTACACGAGGCGGTGGCTGGACCGTAGCCCGTTCCACACGGGTTGCATGGAACCACTCTTTAAGCCTAGCCCCGTCACGAGGAGAGTGCACTCCCTTTCCCACTAGCAACGACCAACTGTCTCCTGGAGGCAGGATGGAAGAGGTAGTGACTAATTGACAGGTAGGCAGGTTTTCAACGTTTACATCAGGCGCATCTACACAGGGAAGCTCAAGCAACATCTACTTCTGAAATGCAAGATTATTCATCACGCAGGCAAACGTACCACTTACGCTGCCTTATTGGCCTGGATTAGTAAATTGAATGGGAACATACTCATGGTGCTTCTATTCCGCATACAATAGTGCCTTCTTCGGCACCTGAGCAACTGCCCATATGATCAGTGCCTTGGGTTCGCAACACCTGAAATCAACATGAGTTTGTCATAGACGCACCTTCATGTTCTGTTAATGTTATTTCCGGTTTCCTCGAGTGTCGTTTCCCTGCACTAAGTTAGTCGACAGAAGCGGTATGAGTATCCTCGTTCAATTAATTCGATACACATATATACATAGGTTGGCGTCATCCGTGTCCAATAGCGGTTCGAATACAACGTATGCACACGCTTTTATTTAAACTTAAATTGGAACTGTCACAAACTGGAGAGAGACACATTAGACATCATCATCCATGGTACGACAAATGTGTACTTGGGTTTCATTTGGAGGTTAGGCTAACAACCACTTCCGCAGGCATGAGTATTACTACCCAATAAGAACGGCTGATCTTTTCTTCAACAGTTAGTCGTGACAGCCTTAAATCTTGGGCATCCATATTTGAAGGAACCCGATGTAGCAATTGTGAAGCAACTGCTAGGTAGAATGATGACTAGACTACTGGTACAGTGAAATAGTGTGCACTTAGGTGTTGCCCTCTACATGTACAGTCTGGTTTGAGTAGCTGATGGGGGAGATCCCACAGCATGCGATGCAGTGTCCATTTCTAGCTCTCTGTGTCTCCGACCAGTTCAGTCATGTGATGCCCGAGGTATGTGCACCTACTCAAAGAACGATTGGTGCGTAACATTTGGTATTGACAGGTGACATCAACGAAGTGCCGCTGCCTACTGTCAAACATGTGACTTTCCAAACAGTGTTCGCATTTATTGTGCAAATGTCCAAGTACTCAACCGTTTATACCTACCGACCTGTACTCTACTGCGGCCATAAGCTATTTGCTAACGGTCTATATCGTACGTTTCGGGTGCAACCATTCGGTGCTCATAAAACCATTGCCCCTATGCGCCGATTAATTTCCCATGTTATATACTAACACACTGACGTACCATTCCCGTTAGATGCAACCTTTTACTTAATCCATCCAAAAGATTGGCCATGTGCAATGCAACTTCTGGTAGGCGTCTCTGCACGTCTGTCTTCCATCTGATGGTAAGTACGCGTGTTTTACTAAGCCCAGGTATATTCACTATGGCTGAGGGATAACTGGAACTATAACTATACTCACTCTCTTCACTAGCCTGCGGAGTGGAATATGGAATGGCAATATCGTGATAATCGCTAGTCGGTTAATTGTCGGGATTGTTCACTTGACACAGAATTTCCAGGGAAATTTCTCTTCGAATGCATAATCCAATGTGGTCACACGAGGGACAATCGTTGAGCATTGTGTTACAAATGTCAAATTTGACATTTTATGCGTACTGTAAACGGCCAAGCGATGATAACCTTTCGATTCAAACGTATCCATCGAACTGGAAGCATACACAATAATTTGCCACCCTAGCATTGATCCGTAGCAAGCACACAAATCGCTCGGAAATACCGCACTCACATCAATTACGAATGAGCTCATGGATGGACTGAACCATTATTCTGCGATGCACCGGATCTCTAAGCGTCAGGCAAGTTCGCATTGAGCAGCTAGTCAAGCTACAGTTATGGTGAGCAATACCATGGAGCTGACATAGTGATATGAATCGCGGCCGAATAATAATACGAAAATGAAGATGTCATAGCTCACTGTCGGTATGTAACCATACTAGACTCCGCTTGAGAAGGTAGCAAGAATAGCATAGCATAGATCATGATGAGCACAATATCGTAATGTGCAACACATGTGAAGCCATCGCGAAATACAACCGAGTGAAATAAGACTAAAATGTTAGGTTACCTGTGGCTCATCCTTTCTAGGCAGGTGCAATAGAGATACCACATTGCACCAAATCAGTAATTACTCATTCTAGAATACAACTGTACCCAAGCGCGACTTACATGGGACATATCGAATAAGGATGCCATCCAACAAAACGACGGAGTTGGCGTAAGCAAGTTTCCAAGTTAGCAGGGAAATGGTGCGATTATGTCCACTGCAAGCTATCCGTATCGTAAGATAAAACCAGAGCCGGTTATAATCGTCTGTTGTCAGAGGTGAGCGAGAATCAACAGAGAGGTAGAAGCACTAAGTAGTCCGTCGTGTGTTACTATTCATTTCCCCCTGGACATTCGTTCGGACCGCTAGCATATGTTGCTCAATTCATCTGTGTCTAGAATACTATCCATGCGAAACATTTCCATTCGAATGGCACAACGTATTGCCGTTGCTCCGGGAATCAAACTTGATGACTTGTCTGAATCACAGTGCGTTTACCTGAACGCGGCAGCAGTAAAAGGGGGCGTATAGAGACAGATGAGATGGGATAAATTGACCTCATATTGCAACCCCTAATAATTGACAGTTTCACACGAGAAGAAAGGTAATAAGATCCATCTGTCAAGTGGGAATGTATCGGGGCACGTACAGATGTTAGCAGGATTTGTAATTTAGCAGAGTCCCATTTAGACATCGAGTCAGCAGTTAATGGTGTTACGCGAGTAAAAACGCTATTAGTCTGTCAGGCTGAAGTGTGATGCTTAAAAGTGTTTCTAAATGGCTTCCACTTAGTCTTTCAACGTGAGATATTGTAGTGCAACTGAAAACATGCTCTTTCAGTATCTTATAACATTGGATTTTATGGTTGTTTTAACCTTCGAAACGTCCATTTGTTTAACTGACTGCACATTCATGGTCACAAACCGTTTTGGTGAGTTCCTTGCTGCACGTCTCTCGCTCCGTCTGATTCGCTTCCTATTTTTGTAGCCTGTACAATATACGTTGGGTTCAGTTGCCTCCGACTTCTATACTGTCGTATTTGACACGTCTTACGTGTCATTGCTTACCGACTAGTATCCCAGGTTCCGCCCAACAATTGGTGACCCCCTGTCAGGAACACGCCGCCCGCCATTTTGCACTTTCATTCTGGTGAGCTCGTTCCAGTGATTTTGTGATTCATTACTTGTGATCATATTGTTTTCTCACCTACCACATTTTTTATCTGCTTTTTGCGATGGATAATCTAGAGGATAAGCCGTCTCCATGCGCGGTTAACGCCGTTCAGCCTGCCATGGTCAATTCGGTTGCATTGGCCCCTCCTTTTTGGGAAAATGACCCTTTATTATGGTTTTTACATTTAGAATCCGTATTTTATATTCGTAAGATTTCTTCTGATTTCGCCATGTATAACCAGCTAATATCTTGCCTTCCTTATAGTATATCCTCGCAGGTGAGAGACATCATACCTTGCCAACCCCCTCTGAGTTCTATCTTCCAGAAACTCAACCGCCGGAACCGCCCAGGCAACCCTCGAGTGACGCGCCAACCGGCTCAACACAACCCTGGAGTGACTCGCCAGCCGTCCCACAGCCCCCATCCTCACCCCATTCCCCGCCCTCGATCGCAGACACCCGCGAAGGATTGGTCCCTAAACGCCGCCTAGGCATTGCCGACGAGGACGCCGGATTTCTTCGTGGGACGAGGATGCCCCGCATTCCTTCGTGGGACGAGCACGCCTGGATTTCTTCGTGGGACGAGGACCGTGGACTAAAGTGCGGTGGGGGGAGTGACACCTCCCAAGCGCACCGTCGGGTCTGCAGCAATGGGAAGGTCCTGTCGGCCTTTTTTCTGGACTAGCCAGTTTTTTTTGCAGTCCGACCAGCCCGCCCCGACGGCCCACCGATGATGCACTCTGGTCCACACGATCGTCATAAATAAAACTAACAAAAGCCTGGACCCAGCGAAATCTGCTACACCCCACTTTGGAAGCTATTCTCAAGCCCCTGCAAACATTTGCATCCACCCTCACCTTCCGTTCCCCCCACTAACAGCTCCATCGAAGGCTTCCATCCTTCAGCCTTCTAGGGGGAGGCCCTTGTAGTGCAACTGAAAACATGCTCTTTCAGTATCTTATAACATTGGATTTTATGGTTGTTTTAACCTTCGAAACGTCCATTTGTTTAACTGACTGCACATTCATGGTCACAAACCGTTTTGGTGAGTTCCTTGCTGCACGTCTCTCGCTCCGTCTGATTCGCTTCCTATTTTTGTAGCCTGTACAATATACGTTGGGTTCAGTTGCCTCCGACTTCTATACTGTCGTATTTGACACGTCTTACGTGTCATTGCTTACCGACTAGTATCCCAGGTTCCGCCCAACAATATCAGTTGACATACCAAAGGTCCTTGGTTCGAGTTATAATACTGCAGGGTTGCGAACAGCCATTTGTTCACACTTGTGTATAGGCTACCAAATACTGGATGAAGAAATAATAACCCTCATGAACCATAAGACTACGTACGTGTATGAGTTTGGATTGAATGAAAGAAGAACAGCCTTATTTCTCTAGTTTTAGAAAATCGTACGTAGAATTATAAGTAACCAATACGACTGTTAGTGGTTAGTTAGCGTTTGGATGAGAACCGAAACGACAGCCTTAAGTTTGTTCAGAAGTGTGGGTATCAACAATAGATTGAGATAGATATGGAAATACGGAAGCAAATGCCGTGAGTATGGTTACTAGGTAGAATGATGTACAACTAAATGTACCGCAAACACAGATGACTTATGGTTACTGTGTATTGAACATGCTGTCTTGCTATAAACGTTAGTAGACAATAACATCACACATTTCCCTGTGGCCCCCTTGACGCTATCACATTAAAAACACATGTAGTAAATTCCGCTGCTCCCTGTTCTATCGTCGACTATCAAAAGAGTGTGTAAACTGTTTTAGCAAATTGACAAGCAGTACCTTGCACAACATTTAATTATCTAATAGCTTTAATGAGTATGTCGTGGGACACCTGTGCACCATGGTATCTTCCCAGCGGGGTTTGGAATGAGAGCACTTAGACATGGCTTGAGAAAACAATGAACGATTAAATCTCCGTACACATGGTGTGATTTGCAATGAAAACAGTGAGTATTGCAAAGTTAAGCATATGAGGGTAGACAAACAAGGGGTACCAAGTGCCTGGGCAGATGACGCAAATAAGGTGGTTAACTGAACGTATTATATTCCCATGCGATCTGGATTTCTCATTGTAATTTTATCGCTTACAATTTACTAACAATCTGTTATCATGCATCTCGGTTGCAGCTATTCTTCGCAACCAAACAATTGTTGCTGTGCTGGATTTAGTTTCCAATTAAATATTTATTTAAACACTACCGTAACACCATAGTTGGACTAATCTACTTTTTAGTCTGTCTAGATGATTGGTCATTTATAATTTAAATTGCAGAATGAACGGTTGCTCTTCCGCACCTTATCTTGATAATAACTGACTTATTCTAACTTCAGTACGAACGATATACAACGGGAAATAGAGCTACACTAATTCTTGTGATTGATATAGGAAACAGAACATGTAGCATCAATATCAGAATGTTGGTCGCTAGTCAGCGGCTTGCCGGGATTATTCGGTTTACACACGAACGAGCCAACGCTAGGAAATTTGCAACCAAGTTGGTTGGGTCTTGAACACCGAATTGCCAAACTACATTCCAAAGCGAGGAAGGGTTGTAGACCACTTGGGCTCCAGGGATAATTGTTGATCACTACACCCAATTGTTCGATCTAACGTACGAACGAGTGTAGAATATTGTAAGCAGCAACCGCTTGGTACCCAGGAGTTAACGCGACCCATGCACGCTAACGACGTCACCATTACCACTGGCCTTTAAAATAGGTATGCTTGAGGATGGGCGACCAATCTAAGGGATTTATGTATATGTATATATATATATTTCTGTTTATATACATACATAATGGTTCATATTTGCTTTTTGCATTCCTTGTGTGTTTAAATACTTTCCTAAACCCTATTACATGTCCTTAAATGCACAAATACACAGTTCTTATAAAGGACACCACACTGCTACCGGCATTAAGCGTAAGCGGCTTACATTTGGTTGATGCCTTAAGTACACCTTTCATTAATCATTCAAATTGCTGTCCTTCAGTAACATTCGCCCGACCCTCAAACCCACAAGTAAATGCTCCCCTTATAGCACAATACAACCTTTCGATGGCATCATGCCTTCCTACTACCAATTATCCCGGCAATGCAATTATGGATTCCTCTGTTTTTGCATTAGCAATACTACAAATTTGGACAACAGAGCAGTCACTTTCGCCGTGATTTTAAAATTGTACAGCAAATACTATATTCAGGCAGGGGTTGTGGATATTCGTTATCCAAGGAAGCAAGTGACCTTTATCATTTGCTTCATGCAAGCAGCACCTTTGCATACATGAATAAATCACATATACACTTATTTGCTATATAAAACCTCCGTTCAAAATTCACTTGTGGCTGGCTAGCCGAACAACCTCCTTGTGGTGCCAGCTGGGTGGTTCGGGTTTAACCCGTACTAGCAAATAGTTCGGCGGCAGTTTTCCAGGACGTGGTGGGTTTTCGCCTGGCAAGCGTTCTCCCTATAAAAAGCCACAAATGTCTACTTAGCAACACTGCGACGTGGCGGATGTGACTGGCCACAAAATAAAGGCACTGGCCCGTGGATATCCGGAAAGTGCTATCCAACCCAAGGACATCAATCGCTTATGCTCACATTCCTGACGACAACAAACAGCCAAAAATGCTGCGGCACATTTAAAGACACAAGCTACATTCATACACAAATACATACGTATATACACTCATACACTTACATACACTGTTATGCCAAACATGTACTTTTGTACATTATTGATCACACTGTTAGCTAAACATGATCGTGCCTGTAAAGGTGTGTCTCGCATGGTCGAGAATAAAAGTTTATTTATTTATTAATTTACTTTCTTGCTTTCGATTACCCCTGATCTGCAAGTACGTCTGTAGTCGTCACTTTAAATTATCATAACCATTTTCAGATAGCAAATCTACATACTATTATCTTTTATTTCCCATACTGAACTACCACGAGAATTAACAACATACTAAACAGCCACTCAACCGATTTTGGAAATCAACTTGGACAATGGATGCGTAAACCCTTGCCCGCCAGTACGAAAATTAGCCCTTTCTGATGAGCAACCAACCGTATTCGTAATACGGCGGTTGTCGGTCTCGGCGGTCCTGTTCCTACTTGTCAAGAAACCGTCATAACATGAACGTGAACAAAAACCTATACACCACAAATTTTAAGCCAATGTGATGACAACTAGAAAATAATTGGGATTATATTACAATAAAAGGTTAGGTTACAGCTAAACCTCCACAATAAATTACATGTATGCAAGATGATGGTTGTTTAAGTCTTCCCGATAAAGACTTTTGGACCGAGGCAAAGCTAACCGCAATAGCCTTCCCTTGATTGCAGGAATGCTCTGAGCATCATGTTCTAGGTTATGAACAAGCCTTCGATTGAGGCCCTCATGATGGACTATTAACTAAATTGGCTTCTTACGGTAGATCGGACCAGTTGCATTCTTGGTTCTCTTCCTCTCTCTCCTGTAGATCACAGTCGGTGAGACCAGGAGACTTCGAATCCTCACCGAATCCAGTTACCAGTGGTGTGCTCCAGGGAAGTTCACTGGGCCCTATACTCTTCCAACTTTACATCAACGACGTATTTCCTTTTTTGAATATGAAAAGGCTAACCCATTAGCCGACGACATCAAAGTCGTATTCTTCTTTGACCGGGGTAACGTAAGGAGCGGTCTCCTCAACATCCAACATGACAGTAAAGCATTAGGTGCTTGGTGTAACACATGGAAGCTTGACTTCTCTCTTACAAAGTGCAACGCCCTGTCGAATAGATGCACTGTACCGTCTAGTGCGCTAACGGTGAATGGCGTCTCACTAGCCAACTGTCAAATTGTAAGGGATCTCGGCGCACACTATTCGAGCTCACTTAACTTCTCGGAACAAGTTAGCTATAGTGTAGCGAAAGCCAGATACCTCATTGTTCATATCCGCAAGAGAATGCTCGTAACCGAGTCCAGACTCATGTTATACAATGTATGCGCTAGACCTCCTTTGGAATACTGCGCAATAATATTTACCAAATCCAGAAAGAGTGACCGATTAGCAATTGAGAAAGTACAACGCTCATCCACAATACGCCTGCTTTGCCCTTCTACTCTCAACTACCGTGAGCGCTGTTAACTTCTTGGACTTGAACCTCTATGATTGAGGAGAATGTGACTCAACCTCACCTTCCTATCCCAGACTATAAACAACCCAAATACGAATTTTGCAGGACTTATTCAACAAAACGATGACTCTTGGTATCCACTCCGCCATAGCCACTTAAACATTACCCTACCTACAGCCCACACCAACGTGCGTAACAACTTCTTTCTCTACAGCTTCGCTCGCGGCTGGAACAGGCTGGCTAGCCGAACGACCACCTCGTGGTGCCAGCTGGGTGGTTCGGGTAAATCCCGTTCCAGCAAATGGTTCGGCGGCAGTGTTCCAGGATGTGGTAGGATTTTGCCTGGCAAGCGTCCTTCCTATAAAAAGCCACAAGTACCCGTTTAACAACACTGTGACGTGACGGCTGTGGCTCGCCATTAAATAAAGTCACTGCCTTCTCCCTTTTCTGGAGGATCATTCACACATCACGGACGTCATCCGCTTCAAAGCGTCCCGTTGATTCCCCCTTTGATGACAAACACAACGAACAAAAGCACACACAGTCACATTTACCTACTCACACAACATGTCTCCTTCCAATTACTCAGTTACACATAGTTTTGCATGAGTATTTTGTTCGTCGCAATCAGCCGACAATTCAGATATGTCGACCAGCTGTCCGGAAAAGCACCAGACGGCCGTTTCGCCCTATTGGGGCTCATCAGTGGTGCGCATCCTTCGGTCCTCTGCGGAGGATCGAATCCATGACTGCTAGTGGCTCTTGCCAACTAGCCCGCAGCTTATGCAACTGCGCCATGGAGGACGGTATCCAACTATCGTGAATTGTTAGCTAAATGCGATATAGCCCGACGCATCCCCCACTGCCATGCAGGCACCTGCCATGCAGATGACAGCGGTCGGCCTTCCGGCGTCAGGACTTCCCGGTTACGGCAGCTATGAATCGACATAGCATTTTGTGGAATCCGTACGGGCGAGTTGGTATTACTTATGAATGGAAGGATTTTGGTGAGTATTTTGTTCGTCGCAATCAGCCGACAATTCAGATATGTCGACCAGCTGTCCGGAAAAGCACCAGACGGGCTATATCGCATTTAGCTAACAATTCACGATAGTTGGATACCGTCCTCCATGGCGCAGTTGCATAAGCTGCGGGCTAGTTGGCAAGAGCCACTAGCAGTCATGGATTCGATCCTCCGCAGAGGACCGAAGGATGCGCACCACTGATGAGCCCCAATAGGGCGAAACGGCCGTCTGGTGCTTTTCCGGACAGCTGGTCGACATATCTGAATTGTCGGCTGATTGCGACGAACAAAATACTCACCAAAATCCTTCCATTCATAAGTAATAGTTTTGCATCTCAACACCCACATAAATGCTTACGCTATTGGTAAAGTTGTGCTAATTTGTGCAATTGCCGATAATACACGTCTGAAATGCTATGATCACGCCCTTGATGATGGCCTCACAATGATGAAAATAAACCTTTTATTTTTATTTTTTATTTTAATTTTTTAATTTTTATTACAATTTAGGGCAGCCAAGAATACTGCACCGTTTCGATCATCTACATAGACACCTTGCTACCCTGCCTATATGCGAGCTATTTAACACCGGAGGATGAACCTTGGGAACATGACTCAGTGCACCTCTAAACCCAAAATCCCAACATACCGGACACAGGCCCCACCAATTAACACTCTTTTACTCTCTGGGACTGTCTGCATCACATAAGTTTGCTAGTTGTTGACTTATTCTGGGACAATGTAGGTATCCACTAGCAACCAGAAAGCTTCACTTACGTGCGATGGATAGCCGTCGATACTCTCTCCCCCTTAGTACCATTATCAGTTCCTCGTATTTACCTACGTCACCCCTTTTTAACTACAGCGGGTTATTTGTAGGTAACATATAACTTTGCGCTAGCAGCCACACTTTATCTCTCCAACTCATACTTTCTTGGATTGTTTGCATCAATACTTTCACTGGTTTGTTGACTTATTCTGTCACTGTAGGTATCCACTGGTAATTAGATGGCTTAACCGTAATGTTATTGCTAGCCACCGATACGCTCTCCACTAGCGAGATTAGCTGTCCATCGTCTTAACTTTGGCACATCTTTTCAGTTGCAGGGGGTCACTGTAGATAGCATGAATCTTTGAGCTAGGAGCCACTACTTATCTCTCCAACGTTTATTCACGGGTGGTTTGCGTCATATACCTTCGCCCGTTTGTTGACTTATTCTGTCGTTGTAGGTATCCAACAGAACATAGAAGGCTTCATCCAAATGCAATTACTGCTCACTGAAACTCTCGCTCCTAGCGCAATTATCTGTTCTTCATCTTACTTTTGTTTAGCAGAAGCTATTCTCCGTAGGCTCTAAACATCTCTGCGCATATTCAGAACTTGCTTGGAGCCAACCTTGTATCTCTCCAACCTGTATTCTATTGCAGAGTCTGTCTATTCTACATTTTCTGTTTGTTGCTTTATTCCGGTACACTTCAAGCATACTAGTAACTGAAAGGTTTCATTCAATCGACATTGCTAGCCACCGATACACCCACTCTCCAGTACCATTATCAGTTCTTTGTGTTACCCCTGGCATCTTGGTTTAGCAGCAGCTATTCTTCATAGGCTCCATGCAACTCTGAGCATATCCGGAGCCTACTAAGAGCCACTCTTTTACCCTTCCAACCTTTATTCACTAGGACTGTCTGCGTCACATGCATTTGCTGTTTGTTGACCTATGCTGTGACACCGTAGGTATCCACTAGCAACCAGAAGGCTTCACCCCAAATTGCCATTGATAACCGTCGGTACTCTCTCCCTTAGTACCAGTATCAGTTCCTCGTATTACCTGCGTCACTACTTTTCAGCTGCAGCGAGTCATTGTAGGTAGCATAAATCTTTGCGCTAGGAGCCACACCTTACCTCTTCAAGTCACTCAATTGTATTGTTTGCCGTACATATCTTCGCTGGTTTAAGGACTTATCCTGTCACTATAGGTTTTCACTGGTAATTAGAAGGATAATCTGATACTCTCCCTCCCAGCCCCATTATTTATCGTTTGTCTTGTCTTATTCATCATGTTTTGCAGCGATTCATTGTAGGATCCATACATCTCTGCACATATTCGGCGCTCGCTGGGATTCACTCCACGTCTCTTCATCATACATTCTCTTGGGATGTCGGTATCACTTACCTACGTTGGCTTGTTGATGCATGCTGTGACCCTGTAGGCGTACACTAGTGACCAGGCACCTTACTGGAGAGTGACCACACCTGGCCACTAATAGTTTCTCCTAGTGCGACCATCGGTCGATTGTCTTAAATTCTGCCTTTGTTTAGAAGAAACTAGTGGTTTTAGCCTCCATGCATCTGCTACTATCCATAGTTTGCTAAGAGCCACTCGTTGATTACTCCAACTCTTATTCTCTGGGATTGTCTGCGTCAAATACATTTGCTTTCTGTTGACTTATTCTGGGACATTGTTGGTAAACGCTAGAAAACCAGAAGGCTTCATCCAAATGCCAATGCTGATCACTTAT
>OX104060.1:11472317-11692906 GCA_944474145.2 Dicrocoelium dendriticum | reverse complement strand
GCCGTATGGCACGCCAAAAAATCGAGTTACCGCGTAGAACTCACAGTACACAGTCATGTGAGTGGTAAAGGCAAGTTCAAGTTCAATTTGGACAGGAACGGTAGGAGAATTCCCATGTGTGTTCCTTCTTCAATGCGTCGTTGAACCAGGATGGAGTTCGCGGGAGCGGTTTGGAGCCGAGAGGAGCCAAAGCAATCCACACGAATCACATAACGGTCAACCAATCAATGCCCACGCGGCCTGCACTAGCAGTCCCCACTGTACCGGCCACGTGAATAGAATAAAGGTTAAGAGAAGGGAACCAACAAAAACAAAATAATGGTAATTGTAGTACAGGAGAGAATGTGTGGTTAAGACAATAATAGTAATAGATGTGAGGAGCCAAGGAAATAGATGTAAAAGTTAAGAACTAAACGGAAAGGTCTGAAACTGTAACCCAAGGGCGTCGAGTCGATGTTCAAACTCCTTCACCGTTGGTGCTAACACTACTTCGCTGGGTAGTGCGTCCCATGAGTCTATGACCCAGCGTGACAACCGAACGTCAGCTCTAATGTGATCAGATCTAGGCTTATGCAACTTCAGAGGGTGACCACGAAGAGATGACATCTGAGCCGGCTGGAACAGTCCAGTTAGATCAGGCCCAATCTTGTTGGTCAATATACGGTACGTAAGAATCAGGTCTCCCCGAAGGCGCCTATAGTGCAGCGAAAACATCTGCAACCTGAGCAGCCTATCGGGATACGAGAGATGCCTCAATCCTTGTACCATTTTCGTACCGACCCTCAGAACTCGTTCAAGTGTCATCTTATCGCGTACCAAGCATGGAGGACAGGCCTGCACGCAGTACTCCAAGTATGGCCTGACGAAGGCTGAGAACAATATAACGAACATTTCATTTGTTATAATGCCGAATGACCTGCGGATCATCCACAGCATTCGGAAACCCTTACGGGTAGCAGTTGTCCACTTCTCGCTGGATTTGAAGTCAGAGGATAACGAGATACCCAGGTCAGTTTGTTCAGTCACTTGACGCAATACATTTCCGCCAAGTACGTAAGAAGTTGTGGGAGTGCTTGATCCTATGCGCAGGACCGAACACTTTGCAAGATTGACTGGCAGCTGCCACAATGCTGACCACTCCAAAAGCTTGTCCAGAGCTGTCTGTAAAGCCGTGGGCCCAACAGAACCGCTCACTGTATTCCAAAATTTTAAGTCATCCGCAAACATAAGGGATGGTACCTTAAGCTTCTCAGGGAGGTCATTGACATACAATGCAAACAGTAGAGGTCCGAGAACCGACCCTTGAGGAACACCACACAGAACGGCTTGTCTGAACGACAGCCCGGAACCCACTCGGACGCTCATCTGCCTTCCTTCCAGGAAAGCCGAAATCCACTTCATTACTTGGCCTGAAACGCCGTAGGATTCTAGTTTAAACAAAAGACCGCAATGCGGTACAGTGTCAAATGCTTTAGAAAAGTCGATGAACAAAACATCCACCGCCTGTCCTTGGTCCACAGCCTCAGCCCAGCACTCTCGGGCTACCAACATGTTAGTCAAACAGGAGTGGCCTCTGCGGAAACCATGTTGAGACGGGTTGAGCAAACTGAACTTAGCTAAGTGCTTTTCCAGAGCATCTCTTACAAGCTTCTCAAATACTTTCACCAGTACGCTTGTTAGGCTAACCGGTCTATAAGTTTCAGGTAAGTGCTTATCACCCTTTTTGAAAATAGGGCACACGATAGCATCTCTCCAGTCAGCAGGTAGGGAGAAGCTACGAAGAGACTTCTCAAAGATACACTTAATCGGTTTACACAGCAACCCAGCCAGCTCGTACAAAAGTTTGGGATGGAGGGCATCTATCCCGGCAGCTTTTGTGGGATTTAGGTCACGCAGGAGCTTGAGTACCTGAGCTTCCGAGATGGAAAGGTCCATCAGAAAGGAGTCCAAGGGTATCTTTGCTTGCAATTGGATATTAGGCAATGGAGATTCATGAACAAACGACCTAGCATACTGTTCGGCAAGTAAGCAGGCCTTGGCCTGATCGGTTGATACTTCAGTGCCGTCAGGTCCAAAGAGCACAGGGATAGGCGGATTTGCATTGCAACTCCGTTTGACATAGCCAAAGAACCGTTTCGGGTTTGTTGATGCAGATCGAGCTAGCGCTAGTTCATATCTCAAGCGTGCGGCCCGCAGATGTTGGGAGTAATCTCTAGATACCTTAAGGTTAGGGATTGAAGTCAGTGTAGGTGGTTGGTTTATATGAATTATTTAGCTGGTACATTTTTGCGCGTTTCGTGTAGTCCGCCATTCAGGATGATACCGCAGCATTTCATTGCATGCTAACTGGTGGTTACGAGGCAATTGCGGAGTTCCAACGTGATTTGTCGCGGTTCCAAAGAGAAACTGCAAGTTCGTTGTATAGCTGCACGGTGATTACTGCGGCGGGTCCTAAGCAAAGGACTGGAAAAGATCTTCCTGATGGTTATGGTTGTCGATTCATTCAATATCGATGTGTGCATAGTAAGCGTAAGAACTTGAAAAGGAAGCGGTAAGGTGCATGACAATTTTAGTGCTGTTAACTCTTATAGATATAAGGGTTACAACTGCAAGGCCCGATTTTTTGTGGCTCTGAAAGGCTGAAATCCTTGTTTGAAAACAGTAGTTGAATAACACTGCACAGAAAATTTGGCATTTATCAGTTTTCTTGGGATCCGAAAGGACTTGGAAGTGCCAACTTACCGGACTATTTGGTCCGGCCTACCTGTCGTGTTTCATCGTTCGAGCTCTTCTTCGACGAACTCTGTTTTCTGGCATTCAAAGGGACTCAGAAGTCCTAATCTACTCGCAATCTATTTTTCCGTACGAAGTACGGCTTGCAACACCCTGCATACGCTGATTACTCTTTCATGTGCTAGAAAACGTCCGTGTAAACACTGTCCTGCTTGAAAAAGTGCATTATATCGGTCCCCCGGGGACTTCAATTCGGTGCGTACGTTTCTCGTGCGGTAATACCCGACTTTGCTCTCGTTGCCTGCATTGTAGGTCTTCGCAAGCCGGTCGTCACCTTTTCGTTGTTCTTACCTTTTCCTCATTACTGTCAAGATGGTTAGAAAAGTTGTGGGTGTGCCTCCAGGTCTTAAAACAGCTGATTCAGTTTACCTATGCGGCTTAGTGAGATGCTCTATACCTTTAACCGACTTGTCGGATGGCATGCAATGCGATCTTTGCGGTAGGTGGTTCCATGCGGCATGCACCGGTTCGCCTGCGGATCAGCATGCTCTCTTGGGAAGCAATGAGATGTTCCTTTATAGCTGTGAAGCTTGTTTTAAGTTTAAAGCTCAGCGCTGTGTAACCACGAAGTATTGCTTCGACTCGCTCGTTTCCAGACTGACAAATATGGAAAGAGTGTTATCTTTGCTGTTGACAACTTTGGATGGGAAAGTTGAAGGTTTAGTAGATCGCCTGACCCCATCCTTTGTTCTCGGCCAGGTGAAATTAGCGGATAGTAGCACGCAAATGGATTCCGTCTAATTAACACCCTATCCAACAACCGATTTTGAGCTAGTTGGCGCTAAACAGTTGGAAGGAGTACGCGATTCCACAGCTAGTGCCGAAATATTACAGAGCTTGCCAGCAAAACGCAAGCGGAGCAAGCAAAGGAAAGCTGTAAACTCTCAAAATGTGGTAGTATCGGAGTTTACAGGGGATCAGGTAAGCACGTCACTTGCAGGCCCTTCAGAAATGAGTTATTCGAGGTCTCCTCCCGAAGCCAATTCCTATGCAGCTAGTGTATCCACGCAACCAGCCACCCGGTCGCAGGCTTCTGTGGCGTGTTGAGTAGGCACCCCCCGCCGCAATGACGCTTACACTGATAGAAGTGTCATTTTTAGGGGTGTCACGGAGTGCACCGTTGCACTTCCAAAGGAGCGAATGCTTGATGACCTACAATGGTTTAAGCGTTGGGTTTCCAAACGTCTACCGCCTGGGTTTCCTGACGTAACTGTGCGGAAACTCATTAGGCTTGGGTCTGTGCCGCTTGATGCTTCGGGCGTCAAACCCCGTTTACTGAGAGTCGTTCTTTCAACACCGGACGAGCGTAATACGCTTCTGCGTTTCGCTTTTAAACTCTAAGGTTCTGGGGTCAGTATTCAACCTGACATCCTATTAGCTAATATGTTGAAACTGAAGACCGCCATAAAGGACCTCAAAGCCCGTCGCGAAGCGGGTGAATCGGGTAGGTTTTCGGGTGGTGAGCCGGAGGTCCACTTCTGCCATTTCAGAGCCCGTTCCGGTGGCATCATCATCATACACGTTAGCTAGAGGTGGGGAACACCTCTGCTACTGTGCTGCAATAAATAAAAATGAAAAAATGCAACTGGTGCAAGCCGGCTGAGGTACCGGTAACGGATGAGCATCGTTCCGGTAAGCTACCAGCCGGCTACTATGCCTCAAAAAAGATTACTATGCGAAATTATATAAGGTTATATAATGAGATCGTGGTTGGAGGGGAAGGCTAAGAGGAATGGGGTGGGACAAAGAAACTCACAGCACGAACGCCACTGAGGTCGGCTTCTAGCCATATTAGCAAGTGTGTCCATCCAAACGTGTTCATCTTCTTTCGGACCCCAACCAGGGAGCCGAGACGCTCCAACCGAGGCCAGCTCAGAACTGAGGGCTTTCATTCCTCTCGACCAAGTCATCGCTTGACCACCCCTCCTCTTCTTTCATCCACACCCCCGGCGCGCAAACGACGCACGTAGAGGGAGTCGGTGGGCTGGCATGCGTAACACGTGGCCGAGCCACCGGAGCCTGGTACTTCCTTTCACCCACGGTAAGTGTATTGTGTCCTCATGCGGCTTTTACAACTCCAGTCTATCCGTGATTCCTAAATGGGTGCTGGTCAACTACTTGTCTGCCACCACATCACATATGCCGCCTCTATCTACCCCGTTGCACATCCCGTTAGGGTATGGGCCATTAATAGGTGGCTTTTAGAACCCCTCTCAGGTCAGGTCAGGTCAGGTCAGGTCAGGTCAGATGGACGATAGAGGCCTCCGCCTAACGAGCGTCCAGTTCTTGTGCCGGTAAGTGAAGCGACCCCCGGCACTTCGACGTTGGATTGTCTCTTCTTGCTTCTGCAATGGAATGAAGCAAGAACAAGAGCAATCTCTGCACTTTCATATGCCAGCATCAAAATACACTACATATTAAAGTACAACTACAATATTTCTGGAAAAAGGATGGACCAACAATTGTCTAAGCCCCTTTTGAAGGCTTCTACTGTCTCAGACTCCACTAAATAAGAAGGGAGTTTATTCCAGTAGTTAACTACCCGGTTCGTAAAAAACTTTGCCCTGATGTCCAAACGAGCTCTGTGATGTTTAAGCCTCAGGCGATGCCCGCGCAGATGGTCTGACGTAGCCAGTTCAAACAGATGGGTGGAACTAATACCACTAAGTCCCTTAATGATCTTAAACGTCTCTATCAAATCCCCTCTCAACCTACGCCGTTCCAGGGAAAATAATCCTAAGCTACTTAGACGATCTTCATAAGATTTCCCTCGTTGACCTTCAATCATCCTGGTCGCAAGTTTCTGAATCTTTTCTATACAAGTGATGTCACTACGGAGGTACGGTGACCAGGCTTGAACGCAATACTCCAGATGTGGCCTGACCACTGCTTTATATAAGGGCAAGAATACTTCTGCTTTAGTGTTACTCAGCGCCCTCCTAAGACGAAATAATTCGTGTCGTGCTTTATTGGCAGCATGGCGACACTGTGCCGAAGGCTTAAAATTGTTCGCTACAATGACACCTAGATCACGGGCTTCGTCAGTGCACCGCAATGATAGAAATCCCACAGGAGACTGAACTGCGATTCCGCTACCACTACTAGTCAATAGTTGACATTTGTTGGCATTTAGAGGTAGGTCCCATTGACTTGACCAATTCACCACAGTGATGATGTCCTTAGCCAATGTCGCACGGTTTCCCCTACTGACCAGCTTCAAGTCATCTGCGAAGATGTAGCAGGGGTCCTCAAGAAGAGGAGCCAGGTCATTTATAAACATAAGAAATAGCAATGGACCCAGAACCGAACCTTGGGGGACACCACTGTAGGCATGACCAACACTAGAACTCGCTTCCCCAACGCTGACTCTAAATGTCCTTCCACGTAAGAATTCAGAGAGCCATAGTAGTAGTTGAGGATGTAATCCAAACCATGTCAGCTTCTCAATTAAAAATCGATGATTCACGGAGTCAAAGGCTTTACTGAAGTCTAAATAGCACACCTCTACCGATATCCCACCATCAAGACAACGGGTAATCTCGTCCAAAAAGCACAATAAATTGGTAAGACAAGACTTCTTTTTGAGAAAGCCATGCTGTTCCGCTCTAATTAGATTGTGCTCAGTCAAGTGCTCACAGATCCTGTTCCTTATAAGCTTTTCCAAGCATTTCAGCATGATGCTGGTCAAACTAACAGGTCTATAGTTAAGAGGCACCGACTTAGAACCCCCCTTGTGGATGGCAACAATAGTCGCCTCCTTCCAATCACGTGGCAGCTTGCCTTCTTGAAGAGACAGGTTGAATAACTCCAGTACGGGATACTGGAGGATATCAGCCAGAGGCTTAACTATGGCGGGATGTACGCTATCAGGACCGGCTGATTTATAAGGGTTCAAATTGGCCAGCACTGTGAAGACCTCTGACACATTGAGAATAATTTCCCGCATTGTGTAGCTAGTTGAGCAGTGCGGTAGTGATGGCAAGGCTGACCCACTATCCTTCCGATGCAGGCTTTGGTAGACACGTAGCAGCACTTCTACTTTATCGACGTCGTCTACAGCCTGGGTACCGTCCTCCATGGTTAGACAGCCGACCACCTCTCTTAAGGAAGCCTTTGACTGGACATAACTTGAGTGATGTGCCACTACCACTTTCCCTGCCTGTAACATGTGCTGCCGCGTACATACTCCGTTGCACCTCTGGTAAGTGCATTGCTTATTCACTTTTCGCTTTCAGAACCCCTGTCTATCCGTGGTGCCTACTTCAGTGATCAGCCAGTACTGGTCCGCCTCCACTTCATGTGTGCGACAGCAGAAATACTTCCAGTGCACGTCAAGTTGGTGTATTAATCTGTAACGTGTGGCTTTTAGAACGGGCGCATATTCCCTTCGTATGCATGCCTACTCTGACAGTCTCGTCGCTTCCGGAGTAATGCTGAACTCCATGCGTATGTTCATCACTGCGTATTTTACCCACGAGATGTTTTCATGTAACCTTTCTTTTTATCAATAGTACATATTTATACTGTCTTACGTGTTCGATTATCCAATGCACCGTTACATTGATTTGGAACTGTCACCGCGGCCTCTTATGAGGCTTGGGAAACCATTTCTCAGTGTTCACCCTTGGTGTGTTCAGAGCTACATATACGCTCACTCACCTAGTGATGAATATTTCTGAATGGTCCAAACGCCCGTCACGCTTATTGCTTCGGCGTTCCCTATGTCGGGAACCATTTACCTCCACCGCTGCTTATCACCTGGTACGTTACCCTGTATGGTTGTTGCCTTAGCAATTAGCCTTAATACAAGACAACTACCACGTCGGGTAATACATGGCAGCTGTGCAAAATCATGAACATAAATGCGGTAAACCGATATGTATATTCATTGCATCTACCGCCTGTCCGCCAAGCTGTGCGCAGAGCCGTGACAAATGGATAACACTGCATTTTCAAAAAACTAGTGCAGCACAGATGAGTTTTCCATGAGCATATTACCGCCGCATGCCATCTGCTGCTCTAGAACCGTGAACAGAGGCCTATTCCCCCCGTTGTCCAGATTAACGGCTAATAGAAGTCCCGACGAATGCATGCAGAAACCAACCGCTTATTCACATGCTAAGGTATATTAAACATTCATGACCTGGAATCTCTACCATTGATAACTACATGTGCACTGCGTCGATTACGTTTGATTTGTTTTGTATAAAGCACATTGTTTCGTGTACGTATACTGTTTCCCGATTGGTGCTATTGCCGCACTTTTTACTGGGACGTATTTGTGGTAATTGACAACCGTTCATGGAAGCTGGTGCAGCCCAATGACATACGTTTCAATTCAGTTAATAATAACTCACTATCAGGGCATAGACACCTCTATAACGCAGCTCCAATTTCCGACGGTGAAAACATCCAATGCGTCACCTTTTCATAGTTGATGATTACGCTGCCGTTACCGTACTTATATTCAATTTCCATGCATAACGGCAACGAACGCAATCCATGGGTTCAGTAAAGTATGCACATTGATGCGATAAATGACACATTAACACGGCCAAAATATGCAACCGTCATCATCGCAGGAATACACAGTAGTACGTACTCATGCGTAAATGTGTGCTATACATGCATAAAATTATTCCCATCCCTGTTCATAACTTCCATAAATTGCTCATTTATCACAGTGTCATTTCATGTGCTTCATACAAGTCATACATTAACGTACCCTAAAAATTTCAGCTAACATTTATTATGTTAATTAAGTAATGTTGTCCATAAAACGCGCATTCCAACGACGCTAATCACCATATTTCAACATGTAAAATCACATAAACATGCTCATCTGTATAATTAGCAGCTAGTTTTTCTCGAGTACATTGCAATCCATTATCAAATAGAATATTACAATATATACTTAGATGTACGTTTCAATAAATATACTTAAATGTGTGCACCTTTAGCATATGTGGCAATGCATTAACATATATGTTACCTTTGCAAGCATATATATATATATATCATTACACTTGTACGTACAGCCTTTCACTCCTAAGATCGTACATCCGTAATTTAATGCACTCTTTATTGCAATATATAGCAAGCTATTTCGATTCTCATTTACATTACCACTTTTAATGACACATACACATAAGGACAAGCGCAAACGTGCAAAATCATACATACAGTTACCATCTATAAGTACTTGTTACGGTGCACCAATAAACCGTCATACGCTGCCCTCCCATTGCAAGCATTGCTTTTTCATTTTCAAACTGAAATTAATGCACCTCTTTTGTATGCCATTTCTACTTTTACGAAAATTACGAACTTTTTTATTTAGTCTAATATATCACACATAAATGATTTTTGAGTATCTAGACAAGCTGAAGCATAACATTCTACCTTTATTTTGCACATTTTCACCATAGTTTCCTAGATCCATAGATCAGTTGTACCTTGAGGCATCACCCCGACTTTGAAAACGCGCGTATCGTTAAGCGGTCCCTCCCTCGGAACCCCAGGAACCTCAACAATGTTCCGGAGAGTTTGACCGTCGCTGGCGTCCATTTCGCATGGCCTTCCCGGTAGTCACGTACTAGCACCTTCTGTCCAAGCGTAAAAGATGGCTTCTTCGCTCCATGCTGCCGGTTAAAATCCTATTCCAATCTGCGGTTTCGTTCATCAGGAGAACACTCCGAGCGCGGTCGGATAGTGTCGAAAGGCATGCGGAACTTCCGGTTCGTCATGGCCTATGTTGGAGAGACTCTGCCTAATGTTAGTGGATTTGGTGTTGATCGGTAGAGGAAAAGGAACCGGTCAACCACCTCCCCTATACGTCTCTCCCCTTTTGATTTGTGGAGGGCTCGCTTGAATGTATTGCCAAACCTTTCTGCCTGGCCATTCGACTGTGGATGCAACGGCGGCGAGCGAACGTGCTGTACGGCGCATTGCTTGCAAAACTCCGTAAACGTTGCTGAAGTAAATGGTGAGCCATTATCGGTGACAATTGTCTCAGGACAGCGGAATCTGCCAAAGGTTTGGCGCAGTTTCGATATGGTGGCATCGGTGGTTGTGTTCTCCATAAGAAATACTTCAGGCCACTTGCTGTATGAATCGACGATAATGAGAAAGCTTCTGCCGTTGCTCGGTCCCGCAAAGTCGACATGGATGCGGCACCATGGCTTAGTACCTATTGGCCATGAACAGAGTTTTGCTTTTTGTGGCGCTTTCAAGACATTGGCACCCTTTTGGCAGCGTTTACCTATTTCTTCTAGCTGTTTGTCCATGGAAGGCCAATATACATAACTGCGGGCAAGCGCCTTCATCCGGTTGGTTCCAGGATGCCCGGCGTGGAACTGCCGAAGAAGACGCTCCTGAAGTGCCTTGGGGATGACCACTCTTTCCGCAACTAATGTGCAGTCGTTTACAATAGAGAGCGAGTGTCCCTTCTGGAAGTACTGTTGCAACTCGGCAGATGGACATGAACGTGGCCAACTTGTTTTGTAAAATCGTGCTACCTTCTTGAGTATTGAGTCACGAAGCGTTTCGGTTCGTCCAGCATCTGCGGTAACTGGTAGACGGTGCAGTGTATCAGTTACCAGCAAGTTGACGTCAGGTTCAATCTCGACCGAAGCAATGATTGTGTCCTCATGTTCTTGCTGGCGGGCATCAGTTATTCTTGACAATGCATGCACTTGGCCAATGGAAACTGTCGACTGGTATTGGATCTTGATATCATGCCCCATTAATGTAAGAGCCCAACGTCGTAGCCGGTTGGCTGTGTAGGCAGGGATGCCCTTTTCGAACCAAAAGTAGCCAGCAAGAGCTTGTGGTCTGTCAGAAGCTTGAAGCGGCGGCCGTATAACATTTTATGGAATTTCTTGACTGCATACATTATGGCCAATGCTCCTTTCTCAATCTGGCTGTATTTCTTCTCGGTCTTTGTAAGTTTTCTGGCGGCATGGGCGATTGCTTTCTGATATCCATCGGTGTACGCGTGTGATTTAACTGCACCAATGCCATGGCTTGAAGCATATGTGACCAAGGCAATCTCTTTGGAGGGATCAAAATGAGGCAGAAGCAAGTTTGAGGACAGCAGTGACTTGACCCGTTCGAAGACATTCTGGCATTCGGATGGCCAATTCCAGGTTTGGCCTTTGGCTAATAGCTTGTTTAACGAGGCACGCAGGCGGTGCATCTCAGGCGAGAATGCGCTGCAGTGGCTGCTGAGTCCACAAAATGAACGCAAGGACTGTAGATCTGTTGGAGGAAGCATTTTTCTAATGGCTTCTATGTAAATAAATAAATAAATATTTTATTCTCGACTGGGCGAGGCACGCTTATGGAGGCATGATCAGATTTGTACGACGGTACAAACATTTTAATGCAATTGTAACAGTGACGTAGAAAATTCTTCATATATCCATGATTGGAACTGTACAATGTTGAAAATGCGAAACAATAAGTTGGCTGTCATGAGATACGGGACCTCAGCTAATAAGAGATTGAGAATCCTGAATGATCCATTGAAAAATAATGGAAGAGCCCGCACACAAGAAAGGCAAAGGTCAAGGTATCGTAGGATGTAAAACGACAACAGTATATGCAGATGTAGAAGTCCCAGTGTAACGATCCTATGTCGAATTGTGACGCTAGTTGACCTGCCCGTGTAAAGTTATGGGCTGTGACTTTATTCGGTGGTGAGTCACATACGCCACCTTGCAGTGTTGTTAAACCGACATTTGTGGCATTTTGTTGGGAGAACGCTTGCCAGGCGAAAACCCACCACGTCCTGGAACACTGCCGCCAATCCATTGAATGGCAAATTGTAACTCGCTATGTTTCTTGTTGAACGTTTGTTTTCTGGATTATTTGCAGTCGGGTTGCGTCCCATTTTTCTGCTGGCTGATGCCATACCTGGTCGCCTATTGCGTTCCTGGGTCCTGTCCATTGGTAGGTCGGGTACTAAACATTCTTATTGAATATGATGTGTTGATCCTTCGCAGAACCACGTAAAGTCTTCTCTGATTATGTGTATTTGCCGGGGAGCGAAGAATTCGTGTCCAGCTACCCTCACTGGACATCGGTGGTTGGCTGCAAATAGTTAGAGTGGAAGTGAGGCCAAGGTCCAGGTAAGTACTTTTGGTTATTTCGTCCTATCCCAGACGGAGGCCGTTCCTCAGTTCAATCCCGAAGCTCTCCGATGTTCACGACCTCAGAAAAAAGGGAGAGAGGAATAGGCCGATTCTGGATCTGGTCGACGTCTGTCCTTTTCGAGGATAAAACCGAGGTATTTGGTGATCGGCGTGAAAGTGTGCATTTATCTTCACGAATCCGGTAACCGTACGACTGTATACAAGCAAGCACTTCATCCAGGCGGTTGAATAGTTCTCCTGCTGTTCGACCCATCACTATGATATGATCCAGATATGCAGCGGTTCCAGAAACGCCCGCTGGCATGGTATCCATCAACTGTTGGAAGATGGCTGGCGCCGTTTTCATGCCAAATGGCAAGCGGTTGTATTGGAATAGCCCACGATGAGTGTTGAGCGTCAACAACTCCCTCGAGACTTCATCAACATCCACTTGCAGATAAGCGTCGGATAGGCCAAGCTTAGCAAAGTACTTTCCGCCATTCAGCTTTGCAAAGATATCCTCCGGTACAGGTAATGGGTACTGGTTGTCGTCCAGCGCGGCGTTAAGGCCAGTTGAAAAGTCAGCGTAAACGCGTACCTTGCTCTTTGCTTTCTTCACTGAGACAAAAGGTGCGGCCCATGATGAGTAGTTGACGGCTGTGATGACTCCGGCACGTTTCAGTCGATCGAGCTCTTGCTCAACGGTTGACATGGCTGCATATGGTACCGATCTTCTGGCCTTGAACTGGTGTAGCACCTAGTCGCAAGTTCAGAGTCGCTTTAAATTTTGTACAATGGCCCAAGCCATCCTGAAAGACAGAGGCGAATTCGAGCTTCAGGGTGCGTGTCATATCTTCAACGGACTTTGATGATGGATTTGGATTTGCTCGAACTCGGTTGCAGATCTCATTCGAGGGAACATCGAGGAGATGCAACTTTTCAATCCAGTCGAGGCCATGAAGGTTCAAATTCGGCCGGTCTGAACTGTAACATGTTCCCGACCTTTCCACACCTTGGAAAGCGCTCGGGTAAGTAAGTTCGCTTACTGTTGAACACACCGCCGGATGCATTATGTGCAACTTTCTGAGACTTGGCCATCTCCGGTCTCTTTATGTGCTTCCATATGCTCCTGTAAATAATTGTGATGTCCGAGGCCGTGTCAAATTGCAGTTTCGTTGGGATCCCATTGATTAAAACAGTGATGAATCGTCGTCTCGGTTTACATTCGCTTTAGAATGCGGCAACTGTGGACAGAGACTAAGCGCTGTCCCTTATGGCATTACCCTTTCGATAAGACTTCACTCTCCTAGACCGGACTTGACTGCAGTATTCCTCGTTATGCCCACGCTTATGAAATGTTTGACAAATGTGATGTCTGAAGGGACAAAAGCGAGCGAAATGCCACTCGATGCATGACCAGCATGTTGTGGGCGGTTTGTTCGTAGGCCTCTTGAAGGGTTTGCTTTGGTTGCCGGCCCTGTCCTTTTTCACGAGTTTAACGGTATCTGGTTGTGCGCGCCCATTGCGTTCGACCATGGCAGTGTAGTGTTTTAGGGTAAACAGCCGCCTGCATTCGCAGTGTCAGGTCAGGATCCTGCTCCAGCTTAGCTAAAAGCCGCGTTCGGATCTCAGCATCACAGGGCGATTGTAGAGCGCTGACGAAAATGAGACACTTAAACTAATCGTCCGTTAAAGAGCGTAGTTTGAAACGTTCACACTTACGTTTAATCATGTCTGCTAAGGCCACAAAATCGTCCGACTTTTGTTTGAAAATTTTCAGGCATTGATAGCAAATACTAAACAAGGATACCGACTCACCAAAAATTTGCTTCAACTGCGACACTACACCATCAAACGTCAGATCCTTCGGCTGTTTTGGTAAAATGTGGTCAATGAACCGTGAATGTTCACTTATTCCGAGCTTGCGGAGTAGCAGTCGCACCTTCCAGGAGTCGTCTTGACGAATGAATTCCGTCTGGAACAGGTCTTCTTAGCGCTTGAACCACGCTTCAAAGGTGCATCCAGAATCCGCATCATAATTGAATTCAGTGATTACGTTCGTGAGAAGATCAACAGAACTCGCCTGCGTGTCCCGCGCCGCTGCTTTTGTTGTCTGCAAACTCAAACGTGTCAGATTTTCAATCATTTTCATTTTGCCTCCATTTGAGCGTGCTGTTAAAAAAGCAGCTTTTGAAATTGTTCAGCAGAAAAATCATCCCATTTCCAATTTCTCAGTCGCCGTTTGTTATAATCTCACGACGCAATTCCAAAAATAACAATTTACTGCTCCACAAAACTTTAGCCGAAGCGAAGGAAAAAAGCAAAACGCCAATGACCTTGACAAAATAACGTATTAATCGCCTCCAAGGAACACTGTACAATGACTGCGGATCTTGGCTGTATATTTAGGTCTCTACTGACCTTCGGCTTTTAGAATTGGAAGGTCAACTACCAAGGTTAGTGTTTCCCCATTTCTTTTGCCGAGGTGTCAGGTGATTTTTAATCACGTGCAGAAGAAAAACATTCCGGAACGTTCGAAATCGATGCGATGATCGTTAATAATCCATTAATCGCAAAAATAGTGGCTTTCCAAGATAGTTCTTACTTTAACCCAGACACCTCCTCTCCTGACTGACCGTTTTTTATGCAGTTTCAGTAAACGACCGCGGAGACTAGGTAACGTAGCGGGAATAAATAGCCTTGACAAGTCCTGGCCAACCTTAACCGTCAAAATGGATAAGTGAGAATCAAATCCCCTCTCATCCTTCGGTAGTGCATTGAGTACATCCCCAAACTGAGCAAGCATTCAGGATACGTCTGTCCCCGTAGACCCTGCACTAACCGAGTGCCCAGTCGTAACACCTTCTCCAAGTCCATTCCGTCTCGGTTGAGATATGTTGGGCATACCTGGATACAATATTCCAGGTGGGATCGGACGAATGCCGAGAATAGTTTCACAAACAAATGGGCCGTTAGGATTCAGAAAGAGCGGCGGAAAAACCACATCATACGAAACCCTCGACAAGCAGCCTTCTTCCAATTGTCGCCAGAATGAAGTGCTGATGAGTGTACGACCTCTAACTCAATCTGCTGAATGACAGTAGGGAGTTCACCACCGCCGACAACATATTGGATGGGAGGATTAGAAGCTCCGCTTCGGAGAAGAGAGCACTAGGTCCAATTTATGGGCATCAACCAGAAGGTAGACCATTCCCAGAGGTTATGAAAAGCCCGCTGAATTGCCTCAGGACCCCACGGGTTATCCACAATATTCCAGGGCTTACGGTCGTCAGCGACCATTGGTGAGGACATCCCTAGCTCTCCCGGCAAGTCATTTACATTGATCGCGAACAACAATGGCCCCAATACCGAGCCCTGGGGGACGCCACTAAGGACAGCTTGCCTGAGCGAAAGGTTACGCCCCACCCGTACGCACTGTTCCATCCCCTCAAGGAAGGCAGACACCCCTTGAAGAGCGCGACCAGATATCCCGTAAGATCTCAACTTTATTGAGAGTCAAAGATGTGGTACAGTGTCAAAAGCTTATAAAAAATCTACGAGTAGCACGTCTACAGCTTGGCCAGTGTCTACCGCTTCGGCCCAGCTTTCACGAGCTACAAGTAAATTAGTCTGACATGAAAATCCCTTGCGGACTCCATGTAACGCAACACTGAGAAAGTTGAATCTATCCAGGTGATGGTCACTGGTCTCATGTTCGCCAGACCTTACTAGCAGCAGGCAAATCCTCCTGTGGTATGTCTAATAAGCAACATGGATACTGGGTCTCTTCGCGGTCTCTGGAACTTATCAACGCTCGCCGGCATATCCCGACTGGGAGAAAACACAATTAAACTCGCAAAAGCTCCGGGCAAAACTCTGCGTTAACCTGACACGAGCCCGCGACTTTTGGTGGTCTGTTTGTGCGTCAGAGATGGAAGTGACCGCTGCCCTTGGCAACCATCATAAGTTATTCCGGCTGATACGGGAAACGGGCAGCAGGAGGCCTGGTGTTAGTGAAACTGCACGTAACGAGAGTGGACAGCCTACCCACAATTTGTCAAAACGTTTGGAGCTTTGGGATGAGAATTCTGAAAAGCAATTTCATCGGCTAGAGTTGTTCGATTCGCCAGTCAGTGATCACCGTGCTCCGTGGGCTGTCCCTTCGGATCCACCCTCCCCCTCAGAACTCGAACGTGAGGTCACACTGTTGAAGTTGAACAAAGCCGCGGGACCAGATGTTCTTCCTCCAGCCCTCTTCAAATTCGGAATCTCTAGTCTTGTTGATGCTTTACATGAATTTCTAATGAAACTGTGGGAGCAGGAGGCTGTCCCAGCCGACTGGAGCCGCTCCGTCATAGTCCCAATTCTCAAGCGAGGCTCACGATCGGAATGCTTCAACCATAGAGGAATCAGTCTGATCGCTATCGCCTCTATAATTCTTCACAGACGGACTGGCGCTCGTGAAAGCCAGGTTCGGGAGGAGCAAGCCGGGTTTCTTAAGGATCGTGGATGTACCGACCACATCTTAACCTTGTGTCAGTTGTTGGGGCACCGTCACACATATTGACGGCCCACCGTTGTCGTGTTCCAAGACATAAAAGGTGCCTTCGATTCGGTTGATCGACGTGTTATTTGGAATTGTCTACTCAGGAAAAGTGTGCCCGAGAAATATGTAAATATTATCCGAGCATTATATTTGCGTGGCACGGGCAGAGTGAGAGCTTGCGGCAAGCTGTCGCCGCCCTTCAATATCTCTAGCGATGTGAGACAAGGATGCCAGCTGTCACCTTTCCTCTTCAACTTCGCTATTGATGAAGTCATGCAGATTGCATTTACAGGACACGAATTAGGAAATGAGAAGCTACCCCCAAGAGGACGACTTCTGGCCTTGGTGTATGCAGACAATACTGCCCTCATTTTGACAGCTCCCAGACGTGCCAAGCTGCACTGGACAGATTAGCACTGGCTGTCAGCCGCTTTGGGCTTTGCTTTGCACCATCGAAATGCAAAGCGTTCCTCCAAGAGTGACAGGGATCTCCTTCTGCGCTGACCCTTGGTGAAGATCAGCTAACAGTCGTTCAGAAATTCAATTAACTGTGACCTTGCATCAGCGCCCTTGGGATCGAAGATGGCATCACGAACAGTATAGCAAGAGCCGGAAGTGCGTTCGCTAACCTTCGTCACTTATGGCGGCGGCGCGACATTACTCTCACCCTGAAGGGTAGAGTGTACAATGCAGCGGTATCTTCGACCCTACTGTACGGTTGTGAAACCTGGAGACTTAAAGCAGCGGATCTGAAGAGGCTAGTTACGTTTGACCATCGGTGCCTTCGTAATTTAACTCACATCTGGTGGGAGCACCGCGTAAATAACGAGCGGGTTCGACGCCTTGTTTACGGCCCAGAAAAAGGGAATGAACCGCTCGGCACAGTCATTTCACGCACCAGGCTCCGACGGCTCGGCCACGTGTTAAGCATGGCAGCCCACCGACTTCTACGACGTGTGTTGTTTGCTCACCGGGGATGTGGGTGGAAGAAGAGGCGAGGTGGCCAAGCGATGACTTGGGCAAGAGGAATGAAGGCGCTGCGTTCGAAGCTAGCCTCGGTTGGAGCGTCACGGGTCCCTGGTTTAGGTCCAAAAGACGGTGAACACGTTTGGCTGGATAAACTTGCTGACATGGAAAAGAGCCGACCTCAGTGGCGTTCATGCTGTGAGTTGCTTTGTCCCTACCCATCCCTTCTAGCCTCCCTCTCCACCTACGATCTCATTTCGTAACGTAAAACATAATAATTTTTCTTTTTGCCTAGGAGCCGGCTGGTAGCTTACCGAAACGAGGCCTACCCGTTGCTGGGACCTTAGCTGGCACGCCACTGTTGTATTTCTTTTCCTTATCGTTTATGTATTGCGGCACAGTAGCTGCGGTGTTTTCCACATCTAGCTGACGTGTATAATGATGATGACGATGGTGGTTCTCCACAGAATCCCTTAGCGGATTTTCAAACAACTTGACTACTATGTTTATCCAACTTACAGATCGGTAATTCGCTGACAGAGAGCTGTCACCGCCCATAAAAATCAGACAGATGCTTGCCTCCTTCCATTCTGAAGGTAGGATGCAGCTGTCCAGCGATATTGAAAACACACATGTGAGAGGAACACTCAGCTCAGTGGCCAATTCAAGCAACAGCTTTGTATGAACTGAAGCAACTACACCAAGGCAGAAAAGGAAGCTTCAGCCATAACCTCTGGAGTGAAGCAATGCCATGAGATAAAAAACGGTCGCCCATTCAAAAAACTGACTGATCACAAAACATTGGTGCTAACCGGCTTGAAGTAGGGCCAAGTAGTTTATAGGGCTAACCGTCTCTAACGCTGGGCGCACGCTCTGTTGAGCTATAATTTTGAGATCAGCTACTAAAACACCAATTTCATGGACCAAGCGGATGCACTGTCACGCTTTATGAAGGTGAAGAAGGCAAGACCAAAGCTACAGTTGAGTTTGAACCGTACAACAGATTTGTTGTGTGCCAAATTACCTGCCCAGCCAGTGACTGCAGGATCTGTAAGAGCAGGGTCGATTAGTGACCATGTACTCCACATGGTTGTACAGCTCAACAGCCCCAGTTGGCCACGCACCTGTTCATTAGCAGAGGTGCGGTAATACTACCAATTGAGACGCAAACTCCATCGTGGATGACTGCATACTGTCCTTGGAACGGGTTGTCACCTCCAGTGCACTACGAAAGCTCGTAGTTAGGCAGTTACGTGTAGGACATCCCGGGGTCAACCGCATGAAGGCGCTTGCCCGAAAACTTGTGTACAGACCATTCATGGACAGACAAATTGTAGAAATGGCTGGAAGTTGAAACAGGTGAGCTGCGCCTTCAAAGCACCAGTAAAGACGGAAATTCCTTCATGGCCGAAACCAACGAGGCCATGTTGCCGAGTCCACGTCAATTTCGCTGGACCAGTCAATGGCCAAATTCTTCTCAGTGCAGTCGACTCTAACAGCAAATGGCTTAGAGTGTTTCTGAAGTAAAGCACCTCAACCCAGGCCACCGGAACAAATCTACGACAACTCTTCGCTAGATTCGCTTGTCTAAAGACTCTTGTAACTGTTAGCGGCATAAAGTTAACCTCGGCATTTTACACGTGGTTCTGCAAACAATGCGCCGCCCAGCACGTCCGTTCCTCGCCATTTTACCCACAAGCTAATGACCAGGCAGAGCGCTTCGTGGAGAGGTTTAAGCGAGCGCTCCTCAAAGGGAAGGTGGACGTACGTATAGAGGAGGTGGTTTCCGATTCCACTACCTAAACTGATATGCACCTATCCACAAGTACCGAAATTCGCGCATGTCACTTGATCCCATTCGACAAGCTTGCTGCCCTCTCTTAGAAAAAGAACTGCAGAATGCAATGGAAGTTCAACCGGCGGCAGGAGGCTATGCAACGATGTTTCATACAAGGGCAGACAAGGTTGGTGCAGGACTATCGGGCAGATCACGCAAGTTGGACATCTGGAACGATCAAGCGCAAGCAAGTGAATGTGCTGTATGAATTGCTCGTGGAAACGCCGACCTGCGTTCACCATACAAAGTAGATATAAAATAAATAAATGGTACATTCTCGAATTTCCGAGACACACCAGACCAGGCATGATCAACGTTTACAAGCAATTACGTTTCGCAACAAACACTTTGCTATGTATGTAATCGGCAGTAAGCCGAACGTTGTGCAGGTTTTGTAACTTGTAACATTATTCTTGAGGTATAAATTCGTCAATGCCTGACGACAAGTTGGGTTCTAGTGTGCGTAGTGTAAACAGGCTGGGCATACCGTTTGTAGAGAAAACTTGTCAGAAGAAGTTAACCTTGTCGGGGTGCCGTTGGGTTTTTTGTACAGAGCTTCAGCCTGCCAAAGAAGCCTGTGGACGATGGCTGTCAGTCCAGCAATGAAACCGCCCGAAAAACCCCGTGACTTGTTTCTCGCGCACCTTAACCGAGACGATGGACCAAAAGAAATTTAACACCTTCCGGAAACTACAAGTCGATTTCAAGCTGCCTTCATACACTGTAGAGTCTATCTCGGGACAGTAGGTGTCCAATAGAAATTATGACCAAAAATACCAGTATTTTAGCGATTAATCAGTTGCTAATGATTATTGCATCGATCTTGAATGCACTAGAATGTTCTAAGTTCTGCATGTGACCCAAACATTCCTGCAGATTCGCCAAATCTATGAGGAACATCCGACCTTAGGATTCAGATGGACTGGAACAATAGGAAAATCCCTTGAGTCTTCCTTCTTGAGGGGATCGTTGGGCCAGGAAATGTTAAGGTGTAAGTAGGCTTTAATAAAGCTAAAACGAAACACCCGGAGCACACCCTGACCAACCAATTACTGCCCACGTTCCTGCACTGGCAGTCCGCGCTGTGTAGGTTACGTAAAGTACGAAAAAAGTAGAAAGAAAATGGCAGAAAATGGCGAATGAAGGTCAGTTAAATGAAGGATAACACCAAAGGGTGAAGAGAATGGCAGAATATGCACTGCAAGTTTGAAGATGGATATGGTCAGGAGAAGGGAAAGGTTTCTTGTTGCCACCCAAGAGCGTCTAACTAACGCTCGAACACTTAACCGTAGGTTCACTGACTACACTTTCTGGAAGAGTTCCACTGCTCGATAACTCTACGCGATAACCGAGTTTCCGCCCTCATCCCGTCAGAACGCGGCTTGTGTAGCTTCATGGAATGACCGCAAAGACAAGGCAAGTTAGCCGGGCTAAATAGCCGCCTCAAGTCCGGTCCAACGTTCCCTGTTAAAATGCGGTAAGTAAGGATTAAGTCTCCTCGAAGCCGTCGGTAGTGCATTGGATACATACCCAAGCTAAGTAGACGCTCGGGGTACGATTGCCCCCGTAACCCCTCGACCAATTTGGTACCTACTCTCAAAACCCTCTCAAGCTCCGTTTTGTTCCGAACAAGTCAGGGCGGGCAAGCCTGGACGCAGTATTTTAGATGGGACAGAAAGAAAGCTGAGAACAGACTCACAAATATCAGCAGTTAAGACCCTGAAAGAACGGCGTATTAACCACAACATTCTGAAACCCTTACTTTCGGCTTCAATCCAGTTGTCCCCAGAGTGCAAAGAGGAGGATTGGGCGACGCCCAGGTCTACCTGGTTGATGACAAGGGGAGTTCGACCCCACCGAGTGCGTAGCTCGAACGCGGGAAAGTTGCTCCTGTACGAAGCACGAAACACTTAGGCTGATTAATGAGCAGTAGCCACAAAGTAGACCAGTCCCACAGTCTGTCCAGTGCATGCTGTATGGTCTCAGAACCCCCAGGAACATTTACGTTACATAGCTTAAGATCATCAGCAAACAATAAGGATGATACCCCAAGCTCTCCAGGGAGATCGTTTACGTAGATGGAGAACAGCATCAGTCCAAGGAATGGGCCCTGTGGGAAACCAATAAGGACCGCTTGCTTAAAGAATAAACTGCGACCCACACGCACACACTGCTCTCTTCCCTGCAAAAACGCAGATACCCAGTGAAGGGCGCGGCCAGATACGCCGTAGGACCTCAGCTTTTACGATAGCCTCAAAGGGGGTACCTTATCAAATGCTTTCGAGAAGTCTATGAAAAGCACATCCAATATGTGGCCGTTGTTCATTGCCTCGGCCTAAGTTTCACGAGCAACCAACAAATTCGTCAGACACGAAAACCCTTTCCGGAATCCGTGTTGTGCGCCACTGAGTAGATTAAATCTACTCAGGTGACATTCCGACGAATCTCTCACCAGCTTTTCAAGCAGTTTGACCACGGCGCTAGTCAGACTAACTGGCCTATAATTGGCTGACAGATTCCTGTCGCCATTTCTGAAGATAGGACAGATGACAGCCTCCTTCCATTCATAAGGTGATGTACAGCTGTCAAGTGATTTCTGAAACACCATCGTCAGCGGTGCACTTAGTTCCACCGCCAACTGATGCAAAAGCTCCGGGTGAATTGGATCAGGTCCAGCTGCTTTGGAAGGGTTCAGTTCTTGCAGCAGTTTAGGGACTTGCGTTTCCACGACAGTAAACTCAGTTAAATAAGAACCCTCAGGTACTCTGGGGACAGATTCAAGGCTACTCAACGTGGTCTCATGTACAAAAGCTCCTGCATACTGTTCCCGAAGTACACGAGCCTTATCTGAGTCCGCATACGCACGAGTTCCATCGGTCCGCATCAAAGTTGGGATTACCGAATTTGAACCACAGCGTCTCTTAACATAAGCAAAGAGCTTCGGATTTTCCGAAGCTCCATCAGCCAATTTCTTTCGTACACCAGTCGAGCTTTCCTTAAGTGTTGTCTACAGGTTTTTCTAGCCTGTCGGTATCTACCATAGGTGCTAGTTGATGGAGCCGCACGGTAGGTCCTTCAGCACCTAGAACGCTTCTGGAGCAGGTACTTGCCAGTAGTACCTACCCACGGCGGCCCCGCTCGTGTCTCCGTTCTCCTCGCAAGCGGGATGCAGGGAGTAGACACTTCCAGTGAGATAAGACCTAAATTTATCCCAGGTCGCCTGAACCGTATCAACCACCGAGATTTCGCAGCGCAACCCAGAAGCCTTGATACGCATTGCCTGATAGTTAGCAAGCCATATGTTTGGAAATGGCTTAGCGATGCTCTGGTGACGCCTGTTCAGAGTACACCTGAACGATAAGCAAACAGGATCACTAGCACCTAAGGGAGAGCTGTAAGTGACGTCACCTACGAAGTCACTACAGTGACTTGGCGAACCCTAGTTCCAAACTAGACGCGAGTTCGGCATCCATGTACCTAGTGAGGAGGTCCACGAACTGATGCAACGGTACTTGTAGCGTAAGCTCAAGAAGATCTGCACCGAAAGTACCTTCCACCGAGTTGCAAGAAAGATTTGCCCAGCAAGCTTCTAGTAGATTGAACTCGCCCCTTGACTGCTGACCTTCCAATTCTACAAGTTCAGTTCAGTTCAGTTCAGATAGGTAGGATGCAGCTGTCTAGCGGTGTTGCAAACACGCATGTGAGCGGACCACTCAGCTCAGTGGCCAATTCATGCAACAGCTTCGGATGACTTGAATCAGATCCGGAAGCTTTAGAGGGAACAATGCCTTGCAGTAGCTCGGAGACCTGAGTCTCCGTTATGCTAAATTCAGCTAAGCAAGGATCCTCTGGAACTCTTGAAACCAATGCAACCTGTAATAAAGAGGTCTCCCGAGCATAGACCCCAGTATACTGAACACTAAGTATACATGCCTTGTCATAGTCAGTTTGCGCACGGGTCCCGTCTGCTCGCAATAAAGCTGGTATAGACAGCTTTGCCCCGCTGCGTCTTTTAACGTAAGCAAAAACATCTTGGGAGTAGGTGCGGCCGCGTCCGCCTAACCATGCTCGTACTGGAGACGAGCAGTTCTGATATGTTGCTTTCATTTACTACTGATCTCTCAATAACTAGCATGGCTACTGGTTGACAGAGCTGCTTGGTAGGTTAGCCAGCATCTAGACCTTTACTTGAGTAGGTACTTGCTTGTGGCACCTATCCATGGAGGCTGGGTCCTCAACCCTCTTTTCCTAATGAGTGGAATGTAGGGAGTGGGAACCTCCCTAACGTATGCCTTAAATTTACCTCAGGCTAACTGGACAGAGTCAGCCATCGAGATCTCACAGTTTAGAACTGAAGCCTTAGCTCGCATTGTACTAAAGTCCGCCCGCAAAATACTAGGAAGTAATTCAATAGCGCTTTTGGTGCCTTAAAAGAGCACATCGAAAGGATATGCATGCGTGATTGCTGGACCCTAGAGGCACACCGCATGAAACGTCAATCACGAAGTCGAGAGACCTAGCGAAAACCAAACCTAAAGTAGATGATATTTGTTTGTCCAAATACCTAGTGGGAATAACCTCGAACTGGTGCAAAGGCATTTGGAGAGTCATTACAAGAAAGACTACACCTAATGTTCCTAATGCCGGATTGCAAGAAAGATCGGACCAACAGACTTCCGGGAGGTTAAAAGCCCCTAGAACTAAACACTTATTCGCAGACTGAGTGCCAATTAAGTCAAGTATCCTTCTGGAAAAACTTCCAGGACTTCTGTATATCCATCGCTAGCACAAAAGGGACTTTGAAGGCGAAAATGGGTGGTAAAGTCCTTAACCGTCATCTATAAACCTGGATCCATGGTTAAGGACTTTGCCGACCATTTTGAAGGCGAAATTTGTCCTTCCACTTAAGCTGTATTAAGTACGCAGTGAAGGACTTTGCGCTGTGTCTAATCAGAATTCTAGGTTAAACAGTGTATAACAGATACACCAGGAGAACATGTCTGGTCACTGCCGGTTGACCTTGGGCGGCGTGGACCAATAGCCGTGCAGGCCCCATGACGCTACACACTCACCTACCCGCTACCCCCCGTACGCCCCACGTATTGGCTACCCACCCAAGCTCGCACACCGCTGGATGAGGATCTCAAATCCCTACCTACGCTTCCGGTTAATAATACTATGTAACACAGGTATCACAGCCACTTACGAATGCAAGGTAAACGTGCGAGTCATAGCTAACCGCTCCTATGACATATTTTCGCTTGCGGCGTAACAAAATGAATGACAGGGGAAAGCGTAGTATAATGGTGTACAGCCTGCTGCCACCAAATGGAGGAAACCATGTTTAACCTGGCGCACAGGGTGCCGTCCCACTACTCATAGTGGAGCCTTAGTATTTCCCTCCCACTGAGCACAAAGGTAGAGGGAGTGGAATCCGATGAGTTTACAGTAAGAAGTCTGTTTACCGACATATAGTACTGGATACACTAAATAGAAGGACATCAATATGGATAACAGAAGTCCGCGTTCCGTTTGAAACCGTTACTCTTCTTCCATGCCGTCGACTAAGCAGTCCAAGTCCACCAATTGAGAAACCTTATGCAAGGAAGGTTATGAAGTAATCCACCATTTCATACCTGCTGGCTGCTTGCACAACCTTTGGGAGTGTCGCGCCATGCGTTGCCACGAATCGATTTCAAGTATTTCCTGACATATTGTGTAACTTCATCTGATGGCACGTTGCTTCCGGAGAAACGTTTTAATAGAGCAGCTAGGACAAGGATGAAAGGGCAAAGATGTTGCTTACTTTGCCTTTCGGCGAATAGCTTCGTTTTCCGAAATCCGTGTTTGTTGCGGGAACCGGAGCAATTGATCTCGGCCATCAATGACCGCGTTAAAAGGCGCTGCATCATGAGGCGTACGGTCTCCGACAACGTTTCTCTATGCACATCTTCCAGATAAGTATGCTGCATGCACATGTGAGGTATCAAAGCTCCATACCAATTGTTGCCTGCATCCTGCATCCTGCATTAGTATATCGAATGACTGCAGTTCCTCCACCGACATAATTGGCAAAGGAAGCTGCCTTGCCTGCTGCCCTGGTTGCCCGGCAATAGTTGCAGCCATTGATCTCATACAACTCTTCACATACTCCAGTGTCTCCATAATTTTATGAACATTACCTCCAAACGTAAACCCTATTTTAGAAATGTAGGCAGTTACCATTTATGTACTCCAGTTTATTCTTCATTTGGTCCATATCGCCTGCAGGAAAATGGTAAAACCTCAAGTACATGCTTACGGTGAATGCCGTTCCAATCGCTTATAGGAACGGTGTTGAAGGAAGAGTCAGAGGTAACCTGTAGGACTAGGACAATCAAGCTACAAAGTGTAAGCACCAACCCGATTCCCTTTTCCGATTCTGTGGGTTCGAATTTTCACCACGGTTGGATGCGGTATTGAACGCTGAAGTTTAAGATTAAGAAAAATATGCCCCGTACCCGTATAAGCTGGTTTGTATCCATCCATGTTGTATTTCTTGGAAGAGCACTGGCTTGCGTTTTAACCCATCAAGCGGGCCAACACAGTTAAAGAAAAGGTAGGTGGAGAGCCATAGGAAACGGCTGTGGGAACCCTGCGCTCCTTGGGTGGCTCAAATTAATCGTCTTCCGAAATCAAACGACGTGGTATACGGCTGTGATGAAATGTTATATAGATGTGGCAACTCACATGAGTCTACGTGGGTTTGTGCCCATGTCGGGTCTTGAATCCGTGTCTTCGGGCAGGTTCGAAAGGTCGACGGAGTTGGCTATTGCAGTAGCCTGATGGAAATCCACTGAAGAATTATGGCAGCACAGAACTTACTAGTTCGCCGAAGTAAAATCACACGGGCCAACGCACAGTGCTCATCCGTCGGCCGGTGTTCCCTCACAGCGTTTGGGTATTCCAAAGGGGGAACGTTTGGTAGCAACGTCTGGCGACCGTCCCCAAGCAGCCAAGAGCTGCTTATGGTTGTACCCGAGCATATGGTGGACGTACTCAGGGAAACAACGCAATTTGTTAACGAAGCCATAACGCTGAAATAGCTTACTTATGAAACTCCGTTTGCACAAACACTATTAGAACAATGTACTAGCAACGAAACTTTAATTAATAAATATTGTCTGTACATGAACCCTTACTCTGAAACACCCGCGCTGTCCCCTGAAAAGGTGTGCCCTTGAATGCACCGCCATTGAAAACATGTCAACACGTGTAAATAATGAGCATGTTACCTGCGTCTATGCTGGTAAAGGCCATTCCGTGTTGTGCATATTGTTTTACATCGTTTGTCAAGTGCTTGCCAACGCAGACCTTTGCCATTAAAAGTGCATTCAGCGCCCTGCGGTTTGCCATTCTGCTGCACTTAGACGTATGCACTCTGTTAACAGCCCTTCAAATACCTATCGGCGGAATACAGTTACGATCTTGTACACCGTTCCAGCGTTGCTTCGTACAGCATCACCCACGTTTGCCCCAATCAGTATTGATATGTAACCACCGTTTGAGGATGTACTGTCCCTCAGTAGGTGAAGTGAATACATGTGAGTCTGATGGAAGCCCCGCGATCACACTCCGTGAAGAGGTATTAAGGGAACTCGGGTAACAAGATAAGTGCAGCCCGTTGAGAAAGAATCCCAAGTCATCAGGTAAACAAGAGGAAATATAAAAATCAGTCCAAGGAAATAAAAAATAAGCACAGCCATTAAAATAGCTAGTCAGGAAATGAAGGAAAAAAACGCAAGTACAGCAAAGTGAAATTGAACATTTAGGGACCCAGAACGCGCACAATACTTTGCGTATTACCATCCGGAGTCCCAAATGTGTGCAACAGGGGAACAATATCTAAGACTTCATTAACAGAGAAGCACACACAGTTGCAAAGTATATCACCCACACGGAATGATTAGAGATCATCGCTGATGCATGCGGCTGTAAATATGTTGCAAACGGAAGAAGGTATCCGGAGATAGCACAACGCATGCACGCCTGTGAAAGCTTTACAAACAATGGTCTCACATTCTGAGCCCCTTTGGTCAAACCGGACAATGCAATAAGGGTAATCAGATACGATGATCACGTTATCAGGTGTGCTGCATGCGTACATTGTACCATCCAGTATCCACAGTTCACGACGTGTTAATGCACGATGTTTTATGCGAGTAAGCTGAGATTCAGGCCAATGCGAGAAATTAGTGACGTCCGCATATTCCAAGCACCGTCTCACAATCTGCGCCGCGGGATTTCGTGCGTTTCGCACTACTCGCTTCAGGGCGCCTATATAAGACTCGAATGGAAATGCGGAGAAATCATCAAGCGTTCCATGCACATTCACACCCAATGCTAGGTGACTTAGGCAGTGAACATTGTACGTCATCTGGTCTTTCCCGTACAGGCGGTAGTACCCGTGTATGAAATTAAGCATCAACCGTTTTGCGAAAGACCAGTAATGCTTATGCAACAGTGGGTGACAGAAAATGTATATTCCCAGATGAAGGTGTAAAAAGTTGTCATAATATTCTCCCGGTATCACGTTTATCAACATTGAAGGAGCGACGTATAAAACAAACTTCCTAAATTCAAGGGCTTTCCAACCTTTAAACATAGATATAACTCTTCAACGCCTAGGGAAATCACATGGCCATACAGTCGCATTTTGTATCAATAAGTGATCTATTGCACGCAACGCATCATTAGGCAATTTTAATTTCTTCCATGCCGGTGCCTCTATCCATAAACCGATTATGCGTCGCACCACCCCTAAGCACACGCAATGCATGTAGTCAATGAGAAATTTCGAAACCATATCAATACCGAGGTATTCAAAAGGGGACATTAAAGATCGCTTTCTTTTCATAACTGATTTAGGTGACCTAAGGCGACATGTAGTAGATGGGAAGGTAACCGTCCGGTTGACATACCTACCTTTCTAAAAGCAGTTGCCGCAACTGCTGTACCCTGAGTGCCCCTACGTCCGCTTCACACATGCTCGAACAGGCGCGCAACATAAAACAGCCCCTTATTCAACTGTTATGGGCCTGGAGCATGCAGCAAGTGTGAAACCCGTTGACAGCAGCATTTGCAAATCACGTATCAGGGGAGTTAGAAATCCATTCACATCGGGTTTCTCAGGACCACCGTAAACACCGAAAACAAAATGGTTTTGACTTCACCTATTTCTCTATTATCAATAGAAGACATCTCTAGCTCATTAGCATTGGTGGCACATCCATTAAGATATATAACATAACCTCAAAGTGCTGAAACTAATGATATTTCTCCAGGAAACGATTGCGTTATTCTGGTCCAACACCACAGGCACTTGCATCCGACTCTCAGCTAAGAGAAATAGAGCTCTAAACTCGCAACCTAATGCACAGTCGTGTGCTTTAGCACCTGTGGCCCACTAATCAGTCATGCTTGAGATGGCGCAACCCCCAAAAGAAGTGGTATTCGTGTCTAACCAAAGCGGAACCCAAGGTGTTTCTCACCTGGACACGTTTTGTAAATTTTCTCACATTAGTTATTTATTATCACTGGAAGACCACCCTGGCTCATTAGTGCCAGTGATACAACCATAATGACGTATAAAATAGCCTCAAAGAGTCGAAACTGGTAATATTTCTGTAGGAAATGCTTGCCTTCTCCTAGTTCAGGCGGGACAAATGAGTTTTATGTTCCCTTGTCTTATCCATATGGACTCAGCTCATGCGGCTTTGGTATAATTTTCGCATCCACATCGGAGCATTAAAAACGTTGAATTCCACATTCATAGTGGATTTTTCGGCCCAATATACTCTGAAAATCGCACCTGGCCGCATTCTGGCTGTGGGCTAGCTACACCATATCCTGTGCTGTTCTACCTATATAATAATTTTTACAGCCTACCTAGTATTTCCCTAAAACCTTTCCGTCTGTTTTCACAACTTTTACTACTTTTACTGAGAAAGTATGCTTTTCGGCCAACTGCGTCATACTTCGCTACTGCAGCGAATTACACGTTATCTTAGGCATTCCCAGTTACTACTCCGTATTCGAAACTTATTACTCCTAGCCGTTTTTTGTATTCTTTCTTTCTTTTTTCTGTATCCGCTTCCAAAGCAGAACGTGAATTTAGCGGAGGCTCGAAAATGGCGCTATCCGCCGCCGACCACTAAAAATGCAAATATCTCCATAACCACTGCACCTAGCGTAATTATTTTACCTTGGTCGTAACCAGCGCCTAGGGTTTGTCCTAGACCGCCTATTGTTGTCCCGTTTTAGTTAACAGTTCGGCTCCAAAACGGCGTTGATTCTGCTTGTTTGGAGATTTACACTTTGAAATTCGCGCCAGGTTTACGGTTCTGGTATGCTGTTTCTGGGCTATATTTTGGCTCCATTTTCCAATATTAGTGCATTTTCTAGTTAAGTAAATAAATAAATAAATACTTTATTCTCGACTATGCGAGGCACGCCCATGGAGGCATGATCAGGTATGTACAACTGTACAAACATTTTATGGCAACTGTGACAGTAATAGTAGAAAATTGGTCGTATGTCCATGATAAAATAAATAAATAGAGAGTTTATTCTCAGTTTCATAGAGACGCACCAACTTAGGCATGATCAAGGTTTAAAAACTGTTGTGTATCATGATGATACTCCGGGTTCAATCGTGTGTAGTTGAAACGGTGTCAAGAAGAGTTGATATGTGAATCTAGTCGTCTTGCCAGTATGTAGTTGTGGGCTGTGCCTTTATTCAGTGGCGAGTCACATCCGCCACGTCGCAGTGTTGTTAAACAGACATTTGTGGCTTTTTATAGGGAGAACGCTTGCCAGGCGAAAACCCACCACGTCCTCCAACACTGCCGTAAAGCATTTTGAACATTAATGTTGAACTGGCAAAGCCGCTTGACGACTTGTTTCACCTTCGGTTTTTCGTGGGGTAATGGCTTCTAATTTCCTCTGTTAGTTGGACGGGTATTTTGCTCTGGGTCGCCATGATTTTTGAGGTCGGTGGAGGAGAGGGACATCACGATTTTTCTTCTTATTGTATGTCCAGGTGAGCAAAAGTTTCAATTTTTCCGCTGTCCAGATTTTTCCGATGTATAATGTATGGGCCGGCCTTTCAGTCGCACTTTTCTAAGAAAGGCTAAATTGTTAGCCACTACTGTTATTTCCTTTGTTTCCACCCTCCACTTTTACGATTTAATTTTGGCTTGCTTATTCCTTTCCATGAGCCCGCTACTAATGGATGCTCGAAATGTGGTGATGTGACCAAAGAGAATGGATCAAATTTCCTCTAGTGGTGCATTTTCCATCGAAAATAACACCATCCATTGGCATAATAGATTGATCGTTTACTAATGGAATCAGACACCTCAAGGTTTGGCAGCGGTAGCCGGTGAAAAGCGCAGAATTCGTACATAAGCTACGGAGACCCAAACTACTGCCTTCAAAAATGTCGAGGCCTACGAAGCGTTTGTATTTATCCCTACTTTACTGTTCGGAAAGATAAACACGATCAAAAGCAGTTGTTAACGATTTTTCTTCTCCATGCATGAGCATGGATGTTATGTACAATTTGATCTGATCCCTCGCAGGAACGGCATCTAGCATTTGTTTAGAAATATACCTATATTTATATATTTATTTATATTTAAATAGATCGACACTGAATCGATCAGATCTGCAGTTTTGAGGAGTTGAACGGGATGAAAGCATCTATGTGCAGCTAGACAACAACCCTTTCCGGCGGCTGTATGGCACCCTCCTGGTAAATACTTCGTAGACCACGCAGCAGCCCAATTTATCCAGATGCACCGGCACCAATGCTAATGGTCGGCACATTCCTTGGAGTCCTCATGAACCTTCGGTAATCTTTCGGTATCCAAGGCATGCTCTTGCAAAGGGCCGCAAGCAACTTGTTCACGGAAGAAATGTCGGGTCGTGTGCTTCGCACCCATTGTCTTAAGTCTTCCATGACATCATTGGTTGCAATGCGATCCCCGTCCCTGCAGATAAGTTATTGCTCAGCTTCCAATTCTGACGGCGTAACCCATACCCCACTAGCAATGCTTGGCACTGCCATTGTACTCCGCTGCGCTACCGCATTCTGCAGGCTTCGTTGAACCTGCGTGTTATTTGTGTACAAACGCCCTGTTGCTTCTTATATGAGGTAACCAGCAATAACATAGGGAGATTAGTAGATACCGAGGTATGGTAACAGTTCACATATTGTACGCGTTGGGATCTCATTTTCCGTATACCACACAGGACAAAAACTTTGATTAATTTGTCCGAGATGCCTTTTCACGCGCAAATATCAATCCCACAATGTGCGGTCACGTGGCAGCATAAATGCCTATTGTCGGTTTATACACCGAGGTCTCATTAATAATGCTGAACATAAAACGTTACGTTTAACCTGCCCAAGTACATTTAAAATGACTCGGATGAGTGAAAACACCGAAACGTCCTGCAGTGTCGCCACCGATGTTATTAAGCGAATGCGCCCTGAAAAAGAGAACAGAACCTCACAATGAAGCTACCTAGGTAGAGCAGGAGTAATTGCGCAAGTGAAGATAAAACTGCGCAAACCCTGTGCGTTAAGGCGATAGCACCTATAGGTGCCCCATAGGGCAAACCAACGGCAAAGCTTAGGAAATAATACAAAGGTGAACAAATTATGTTTGCAATATTATAACAAAAACACTTGCTGTGCTTCTTATATCTAACACACGTCGAAACGGCTTCGTACCAACTCAAACTTGTTTATCAACTCTCGAAAATGCACAACGAAAAAATTAGCGCACTACAGTGAAGCAGAATTGGTAACCAAACAGAGCAGTGCCAGTGGTAGCTGAAAATTTAAAAGCGCGGCACAATTCAAAAAGAGGGAAGACGGTCCTTTCTAAGCAATCACTACGACTCTTGGACGGAATAAATTGGCTAAACAATGTTATCATTATTTATCAGTTACCGCCACCTACACACATATGCGCACCCGTTTCTGGATAACGGAGTAAATCAAGTAGCCAACCATAAATTACTACAGGCCTTTGAAGAACTTTGATGTATGAAAAAAGTACTTCATGTGCTAGCAGGGTCACTATAACTGTAAACTGGGTGGAGGAAGTGCACAAAATAGCCAATAGGGCTTCAACAGTCTGATCCGACGACTGGAAGGTGCGGGTCCTCAACACATCTAAGTTACAGCTCACATACAGTACAACGCCTCCGCCTTGGCCATCAACGGAGCGATCAGTTCTGAGAAGCGCGGAGCCAGGTAAACACACCTCACCGTCAGTGATATCCGGAGACAACTACGTTTCAGCGGAAGAAAGTATGTCGGGACAAGATTTGGCTACAAGTAGATCCAACTCATGCACCCTGTTCCTTTGGCTACGCACGTTGCTCCGACCGGGGCTCTCACATCTGAGATTTGCCTAGCGGCGGGTTTGGTTGGATAGGTATGCTAGGCCAACTGGAGAGGTTGCCAGTAGATGGCGGTTTGTATATACATATATATATGATATACACATGTTAACTAGGTGTATGTTTTGTATTGAAGAAGGCTAATGTGGTTCCCATAGTTAGTTGTTGTGATAGGCTACAGAAAATCACTTGGCGCCACATTTGTAACTGTCTGCATGGTGGATGAGTCTGAGAGATTGTCTTTTGGTGCGTACTATTATCGAAAATTTGATGAGGTTGAGTCCGAGGTAAAGAAATTTTCAACTGCCACAGCTTTTTACAAGCATACGGCAGTGACTCTACAGCATTAGGAACGGCAAATTGGAAGGGGTTGTCAGATGAGTACCCCTAAAGGTACGTGCAGTATCCCTGTGTTCATGACAGGCGTAGCAACATTTCGGGGAAACTGTAAGTTGCTATTTTTACGGTGTACTAAATGCTACACCGTTACAGAATGCTGGATTGCTGAGCCCATTTCTCTTTCAAGTTGAAGGTTGAATTTTACGAAGGAGGGGAATTGCAGTTGTGTCATTGTCATGGTTTCCATTTTGGGAAGCCATGGATATATTCACAGAACAGGCAGTTGATGGAGACGGGGGAGAAAGAGGAGTTTCCCTGATGTCCGTGTTCAACTTGCCGGAAGACACTGGCAAGTTTTCTGATCCTGTATCTATTTGTTCACTGTCGAATATCAGTTAACCTGTTGGCAACGACCTTGTTAGTAATCAACCCTCAGACAGCGTGGTTGAATCTGCTGTTAGCGAAGGAGAGCAGCAGGTTTCTGCAATTGTCAAAAAAACAAAAGAGGGTTAAAATGCGGCGAAACCCAAGGCGGACATGAGAGATCCGTCGGGCGCAAATTCCCTATCCGCAAATTCTACTACCACGGAATCGTTGCAACTGGGAACATCTACGACAATAGAGTCTATAAAAACGGACACTAAACTGAAACCACCGACTTCCATGGAGCGTTCCGTAAATACGCCGCGTCGCGGAGGCTCGTATACCTACTGCAGTATTATTTTCAGAAGGGCCGCTGAGTCTTCTACTGTTTTCCCAACAGACCGTTTGCTAGAGGACCTTCAGTGGTTGAGAATATTCGTTACCGAAATCCTGCCTTTCGGCTTTCCCGGCGTGACTGTGCGCAAACTAACCAGACTCGGTAACTTGCCAGCTGACAAGTCTTGCCCTCGCTTGTTGCAAGTTGTTCTGTCTACTCCGGAGGAGCGCCAAGCACTTCTGCGTTTCGCCTTTAAACTCAAGGGCACTGGTGTCATTGTGCACCCAGACTTCCCTTTGGCGAATAGGCTGTAATTGCGGGAAGCTGTGAAGGATCTTAAAGCCTGCCTTGAAGCAAGAGGAAGGGTCTCCGCTTGGTGGGTTTTCGAGTGGTGATCCGGCGGTCCACTTCCGCCCTACCAGAGCCGGTTCTGGTGGCGCACGATCCCGGACTCACAATGTTAATTCCCTTCAGGTGATTTTAAACAATGCGCGTAGCCTGCGAAACAAGCTGTGCGAAGCCGGCGCTCTTGTCGACAACTGCCGTCCAGATGTTCTCGCATTCACTGAAACGGGGTTGTCCACCGACGTCATGGACAGGGAAGTTTGCTTGCCAGGCTACGCACTGCTGAGATGTGACGGCACATCTGATCGGCTCGGCGGTGGCGTTGCTTTGTACGTTAACACCGCACTTACTTTCTTTAAGATGTATAGGTTCAGGTCATCAAAGGGTGATGTTGAGGCACTCGCAATTAACCTGTGTATTGCTTCCGCGCAACGTAAAGTTTTGCTGGTCTATAGAAGCCCAGACAGCGTTGCCAAGGGGCTTGCTGATTGCATCGGTGAGCATTCGGCAATTAGGTATTTAGTGGTGGGGGACTTTAATCTTCCTGACATTGACTCGCAGAATTTTTCCTTTGACGCTGTTACAAGGTGTTTGGCTACGGTGCTCCTCCAGCTCGCCCTGCATGCTTCCCTGCACCGATTAGTCGACTTTCCAACTAGATTCCTGATGGGTCAAAACCTGTCCCTCTTGGATTTGCTCTTCGCTTAATCCATTGATTTTGTCACGGATATTGTATATAACTCACATCTCGGTGCTAGCGACCACGCATTTCTCTCCTTTAACTGCGCCCTTAGTCGTCAGAATAATGATCATCCCGACCGAGTTCCAAATTTATGGCTCGCGGACTTTCAGACAGTGGAAGCCAAAGCCGCAAAGTCGTCTTGTGTCGTTTTGGAAAGTGAGGACATTCAAATGGCTTGGAACAGATTTAAATCATGCTTGAGTGAGCTCTCTCCCCCATATACCACTATCTCTCAAGAATAAAACTAGGGCAAATCCACCCTGGTTTGATTCTGCTGCACACAAACAACTCAACAAACGTGCCAGATGTTGGTCTACTTACTTCTTTGCTCCGTTATTATCCACTTTCAAGCGATATCGTGAGGTCCGAAATGCCTGCAGACAGTATCTACGAGGTGCTCGTCTACAGCATGAAGTAGAGCTTTCTCGTATAGCCTCATCAAACCCGAAACGCTTCTTTGCTTATGTCAAAAGGCGAAGTAACATGAATTTGTGCATTCCAGTGTTGTTTGGCCTGGACGGCACTGTGTTGTCACGGATCACGAAAAAGCTTGCTTGCTCGAAGAACAGTATGCCGTATATCAGTCTCCAGGCAAAAGTTTCCAACGGCTCCCACTTGGAGGAGGTTTCTATAACTGAGGCTCAAGTACTCCGGCTTCTGAGGCAATTAAATTCCAATAAAGCTGCCGGTGGAGATGCAATTCATCCCAAACTGTAGTACGAGTTGGCCGATGAATTTTGCCGTCCGATTACACAACATTTTGTGAAGTCTCTACGAGGCTGCTCTCTACCCAAGGACTGGGAGAAGGCTATTGTTTGTCCCATTTTTAAGAAAGGTGATAAGCACCCCCTGATAACTATAGCCCGGTCATTTTAACGAGCCTGCTGGTCAAATTATTGTAAAAGCTCGTGAGGGACTTTCTCAAAGGACGCTTGAAAGAGTTTAAATTGCTTAATCCTTCTCAGCACACCTTTTATAAGGGCTAATCCTGCCTTACTAACTTGTTAACCGCTTATAAGCACTGGGCCGAAGCCGTTGATTGCAGGAAGGCAGTGAACGTGCCGTTTATTGACTTTTCCAAAGCTTTTAACACCGTTTCACATTCTCACCCTTTGTACAAGCTGAATTCCTAGGGTATTTCTGGACCAGTCTTACGATGTATTTCAGCTTTCCTAATCGGAAGGGAAAAGTATGTGCGGGTGGGTTCAAGCCTGTCCTCCCGCCAACGTGTTCTCAGTGGTGTTCCGCAAGGTTCGGTTCTTGGCCCCCTTCTCTTCACTTTATACGTTAATAACCTACCTGATGAACTGGGTGTGTCATCCCTAATGTTTGCGGATGACTTGAAACTCTGGTTCACGATAGACGATCCGATTGGTCTATTCACCCTACATAGGGCTGTGAATAGACTTTGGGACTGGTCAATTTTGTGGCAGTTGCCCGTTAATTTAGCGAAATGTTCCGTTTTACGGGTTGGTCCGAATGACCAGCCGTCGGCGTCCGCGCTCCTCAGTAACTCACCCGTGTGGTAATTACGGGGTTAACTTCGAACGGACTAACAATGCTGAGCTTCTTCTACAACTGTGTGCGGCCAACGTTGTTTCATAGTAGCACTGCTTCAAGACGCAGTGGGCTGCGAAGTGCCACTTGGCTTCCTCCTGTAGTTGGCCAGCGATTGGCCTAATTTGACTACACAGCCATAAGTTAAAGATGGCGTGCTTCCATCCTGGATTGCCGGTCGTACTGAAGTACCTGTGTCGACTATGATCATGCCTTGGTACGCTGTCATTTCTCCACGAACTTTACCGGGAGGCGCACCAGGCGTCCCCTCCGATTGGTAACTAAAAAATTGTCTCCCCTAGGTCAGGGAAGCCTGTCACGCCACACTGCATACCAAACTGTTGCGGTCTCGTTTTTATGACACTGACCTTCAGCGGCATAGTATTTCGTCCCCCATGCACGACGCCGGAGCACCTGCTTGTGGCCTTCTCAACCGTCACGACACCAGTCACTATTTCCGAGAGGTCCGTGGACCTGTTGGAATCTAGGAGAAACCTCCAGGCTGGATATGAGCACAGAGTGACCAGTCGGCCTATTAGGCTGGTAGTAAAACAGCGTACATGCTGTAGAGGAAGCCTGGTGTACCACTGGGCCCAAGAAATGTAGGAGGCTGGAGCAGTAGGCAATTAAGTCAAGCTCTTCCAGTTGATCCACACCATTGGATCCAGGAAAGCAGGCATCAGTGAGACAATCCGCGGGCACGCAGGTGCATCGACACACAATAACGAGTGCCTTTTGGCTCGTTGGGCACCCGGGAAGGATTGTTGGGCAAGGCAGCGCTGTAGCAAGGTAATACTGTAGAACCCGCTTCAAAAGGTGCATGTATGTGATACTGCGATGTAAACTTAGGTTTCACTACATTCCTTAAGCATATCACGTTAATGAACACGTCATCCCTGTTTTACTGATTGCACGACGTTACCTCGTTACCTAATTCTTGTCTTCGTAGGATACATGATTTCACTTCGGAATACAATGGGCCTTCTTTTACATAGTCGCACATGAAAGCAGACGACCCTTACGGTTTGGCGGTCCGATTCTTCTGATTACAGCTCACGTAACTCACTCGCCACATACTCTCTGATGCCACCGTGTTGCGTAGGATCCTCCGCCGACATCAACCCCAGCCGTAACATACCGCAGCACAACAGCCCAGAAATGGTCACGATGCCCAGTTACAAAGCGTGCAGCAGCCTAACCCAGCGTCCACAGTCCTACTGAGGCCAAAGATGTTCACAAGCAGGTGCCTTAAATGCATACACGCTGCACTCATCCCGCTTAACCTACTCACCACGTCCTCCTCACGTCGCCCTATTGTGTAGCGTCCACCGACGACATCGCCACCAGCCGGAACGCCTGTCATCGTTATAACACGTAAGTGGGTTTCTTACATTTACTTAACTATCAACAGAAACTGTAAGAATTCCCGAATCCGTTGAATGCCGCTGCCGTACCCAGCGTCCTCGGTAACACCGCAGCCTACACTTTACACAAGCGAACGACTTCAATGAATGTACTCGGATTCCAAAGCGCTTGTCACTTATGAGATCGCTATGTGGTATGTTTCCGCGGCTTCCCGATAGTAAGTATCTATTGCACGTGCATTTCTGAAATCTAACTGGCCGCCATTATCCATGTCGGCGTGAATGACCTCACGGCCCTTCTCAGGTACACCATCTGTGCTGTAGCCCAGCGTTTCCCCACTGCAAGCACCAGCTAAACACCGGACGACGTTCAACGGTTGGAGCACTGGGGCATAGGTGCATTAGGTGGATCCGTAATCGTCCACCGAACAACGTACTGGACAGTGCACTTGAATACTGTGTGCAACTGCTGTCGTAACCTATCACTGGATTTTCAGACAGCGTAGCAGCTACAATCCCGCTTTTTCGCTTCACTAACAAACATTTTATGTACGACTTATCACTCATAGCGCCATTCATTAACCATTACTAAATATTTGAAAAGAAAAACTGAAGAGGAGATAACCGATGCAACAACCGGTAAGTTACCTTCTCCTACGCTGCAGTGACTTGATACTGCAAACTTAGACCGAACTTCATTTTTATTGACGTCTAGCATTGCATTTTAACCTTGACCAACGATACAAGGGGTGTGCAGTGCATTCTCACAGCAGCCGGTAAGCACGTATTTTGCCGCTATCAGTTTCGTTTGCAGTCTGCGGCCGATGGTGGGATTTATCTCATTCGCCTGTCCGCAAACCACTGCATTACTGTGGTGCCGACGCGGCAGCATTGGTCACTATACTATTTCCGAAATCAACTTTTACATAAGCTAGGTGACAATGCCAGACCAAATATTTAGCAATGGTGGAAGTTGTAGCTTCCATGGGTCAGTCGCCCGTATATACTCTCTTCTCCTATTGCTGTGTGGCACGGCAATGAAAATTTATCAAACGTTTACCACCGAACTACGGTATTTTTATTTCCTGGTAATTTTGTCTAAGACGTTGATGAGGTGAACCATAAACTCCACTATCGGGAGGTGCGTTAAATCGCTTCCATGTGATTGAGTAAGTCAACCCCGCGCCAAAGCTATGCATACTGCTTTCATGCGTGTCTACGGAATAAATTTCCATTAACCCTTCCTCAGTGTTCGCGCGTTGTGAATCAAAAGCGCCTCATACCCTTCCCATGAGGACGTGAATATTCGGAATCGGTACAGACGTCAGCGCTCCCTTTGTGTCTCTTTTTCGTTACCGTTTCCATATTTCCACGATTACTCAGCATTATGCATCCAACGCAGTCGCATACAACGACGGAAACAAATGAAAAGCTATGTGACTCCATTCCAGTTGTATTAGTAGCGATAACAAAGCCCATTACTTACGTTCTTTTTGTCGCAGTGCCTATGGTTACCACTGCGGCTTCCATCCTAGCAACAATAATGCCTTCTATGCGATTTATATGAATCACATAACTAATGGTTCTGAAGGCGCGCTCTGCCCACAGCGCAGTCCTCTTCCGTGCCGAGTATGCTGCCACCAATGTGTGACCTACGGAAACTTATGTACTGTCAGCCAAGGACGCAAGTGAGACAAGTCATTGCCAATTTCATAGTGGCAGAATTGATGTAGCTGTGCTGGGAACAGTTAAAATTATTCCTGTGGGCGTGCAGATGCATTCTATTATCATTCGTTAACGGTGCTTACTTTACCGCCGCTGCTGAGCCATTATGGTACTAGTAACCACCCGTATTTAAAGACTATGGTTCCAACGACGGCAATCTGCTGGGTCCGAGAACGACACCAATGCTCTGCGACCAATATAGCACTACTAATAAGAAGTCCTCAAGACATGTGCAGCAAGCATATGAGGCTTTACTGGAGCCCATATGGATGCAAATATCATGGAACCCAATTAGCATAGGTGAAGGCTGCTCATTTAGGCTCCTGGCGCCGATAACATAACTGTCGCTGTAGGCCATAATTAGGCTTCCCTGTAGAACATACATAGGCTAACTAAGCGCCGTTCCTTTACCGCAGTGAAGTCAAAAATATCTACCTTTTAATAATCTTTATGACACTGCTGCTATAGAACCCATGATACTTTTCCATGCATCGCTCATGCAACCAATCGCGGCCAACACTGAAGGGCGGTTCAGTGAACAAATAAATGCCACCTGTGAGGCAATCATATGGCCATACTAGGAACCCGTCACGTTCTCAGGAACATAAACCTAGCTATAGTCTTGCGTATATATGTGGGCTACCTGTATGAAAACATCGCAACTGCATTCATTAATTTTTCCTTCTTTGTCTTGCCACAATATTATTCCCTATGCTTCCTAAAACTTCCGCATATACTGGGTGTGATAAATTTTCCTCAGTATTATCCATAAAACGGTATTAGCTTACTAATGAAATGCGTAACCTACGTACTTTACTCCTGACACCTTGATATGCACCATTACAGATACCGGTTAGACTCCATGAAAACTAGCAGGCACATACTCATTTTCGTACGGATAAGGTAAATTATATCTCTGTAATGAAAAGAATGTATACGTTGGTCCACTGACGTCCAGTTGCGGGGATTTGCATTAGGTAAGCATAGCGGGGACTAATAACATGCCGTCCCCTTAAATGGCATAGAACTGATGATCAGTGTCACCGTAACGCGCGTGCAAATGTCCTCCTACATCATGATGTAAACATGGATAGATTGGAGGAGCAACACCATTTCTAATCACGTTAAAGTTGCAAAATTAGGGATGCAAATATTTGTAACTAAACATTTGCATTCACTTTCAGACGGCAGTATGTATACATGAATGTACGCCTTATTAACCCATATCCAAATATACGTACATGTTTGTATGTATGTATATATATGGAATTGAGGTTAATAATGCGTAAATTTATGTTTACATAATGCAGTCTGAAAGTGAATGCATATATTTAATTACAAATATTTGCATTATAATTTTTCAACTTTATATATATATATGGTTGGTGGCATCCGATTTCGAATTTGCCTGTCACTGTGGCAAGCCACAGGACGCCTGCGCCTACGGAGGCACCATGGGTGACTGGCGCTGCAACACCCACAGCTCCAAGCACATACCCCATGTCCAGTGTAAACCCGAAGGAATAAGGCCGGGAGGCATGCGGGTGGGAGCCACGTTTCATCAACGGATCCGGCCCACACTCCTTCACAGGCAAACACAAGCACGCTGTATTTGGGAATCAAGCGCACACAAGGCGGTGGCTGGACCGTATTCCGCTCCATAGTGAGTACATGGAACCACTCATCGAGCCTAACATGACCACAATGACCGTGCACCCCTTCCCTTCCAGCAACGACCAACTGTCTCCTGGAGCCAGTAATGACAAGGTAGTGGGTAATAGACAGGTAGGCACCTTGTCAACATGTACATCAAACGCAGTCACACCGGGGATATCAAACAACAACCAAACATTTGAGAGAGAGACAAAGAAAATAACTCGATTAATGCATAAGGAAACGGTAACGTAAACCTTAAGTTAATGAGCATACGTAATAAGGGGTTTACAAACGAATCCTAGATAAGTTCGCGAGGTCAGAACGTATATTTACGGAATACCTTGAACACAAAAATGCTATGGAAATCTACTACAATCGGTTTAAGCGAAGTGTGCAAGTTAATGGAATAGAGTACAGGTAGACATTTATATGAAAAAGAAAAGCATTTAGACAAAATTGAAAACCCACCACCTGAAATATAGAGACTTAGCATGCCAGCACGCGGTTAGCAAATCGACTGCAGCTTGTCTACAAACGCTGTAGGACCCGTCGTGGCTTCTGTAGTGGTCCCGAGTGGCTTCGCTCATGGCTCACAAGGAAAGCGTGACATATATCTTAAATTAATGAGCATCTGAACTATGTTGTTTACAGATGAATGCGAGATAAGTTCACGAAGTCAGAAGGCAAAGTGGCTTCGCTCATGGCTCACAAGGAAAGCGTGACATATATCTTAAATTAATGAGCATCTGAACTATGTTGTTTACAGATGAATGCGAGATAAGTTCACGAGGTCAGAAGGCAAACTTTACGGAAATGCCACGAACACGAAAATGTGTTCGAAAAGGACTAGAATTGGCTTAAGTGACGTGTGCAAGTTTATAGAAGAAAGTAGGGGTAGACATTTATATGAGAAAGTAAAGCATTGGGACAAAATTGAAAACCCACCACCTAAATCAAACAGACTTAGCACGCAAGCGAACGGTGACATAACTCTTAACTTCGTGAGCATATGAAATACGTTGTTTACAAAAGAACACGTTTACAATGGAATACGAGGTAAGTTCACGTGGTCAGGAGGTTTATTTCAGGGAAATGCTACAAACACGAAAATGTTTTCGAAATAACTACAAGTGGCTTAAGCGACGTGTGCAAATGTATAGAAGAGAGTATAATTAGGCATTTATACAGGTAAGAAAAGCATTAGGGCAAACTTTGAAAACCGACCACCTGAAATAAAGAGACTTATCGTGCAAGCACGCGGTTGGTAAATCGAATGCAGCATACATAAAACGCTGCGTCGGTTCTGCCTACGTTCTCTGCATAACCCGTCGGCGCTTCGGTAGTAGTCCTGAGTGGCCTCGCTCATTGCTTACTAGGCCTGCCTGACTCAGGCACCCGCGACCGAATGTGCTACAGCACCATGCACTTGATGTAGGTGGAGTACAATCCAGCGGTGCTTGCCGCTTCCGCACTTGCCGCTGCTTCTGTGCATGCATGAGGTCTTTCTCTCGCACTTCAGCAACTGCCTTCGTGATGAGATCGCGCCATACGCGCCGATCAACCGCTTTCGATTCCCATGACCTGCGATCCATATTAGAACGTGTGAAGCTCACTCTGATCATATCCTGGTAACGTAACTTTGGTTTCCGCACGTGCCGCTTCCCAATACTCAACTGACCGTATAAGTGTTGTTTCGGTATCCGAGTCGAATCCATGCGCCACACGTGACCGAGCCATCTCAGGTGTCTCAGTAAAAGTATGCAGTTCACTGCATACATCCCACTTCGGCGTAACACTTCCGTGTCTGCAGCTCTGGAACCCCAACCGATGCGCAAAATTCGTCGCAGACACTGCTGGTGGAACCGCTCGAGATATCACTCATCCCGTATCGAAGAACGGACAGTACCATGGATTAGTACACCATCCGCTTTGTGCCCATGCTAAGCTGATGGTTGCTCCACACTCGGTACTCAAGCTTTCCGATTGCCGTTGCTGCCTTCGACAAGCGAATACGCAGCTCAACGTGCAGTTGCTGATCAGTCGACATCATACTCCCAAGGTAGCTGAAGAGGGAGGTGGTTTCCAATACTTCAGCACCAATGCTGATTCGCGGCAATACTGAAGATTGCACCTCCGGTGAAGGCTGAAAGAGGCAGACAGTTTTGCTGGTGTTGATGGTGAGCCCGAATTTGGCCGCTGTCGAAGTCAGAGCACTAGTCATGTGCTGCAACTCGCCCGTGCTGTGTGATAACAACGCACAGTCGTCAGCAAACAGCAACATACGGATAGTTGTCTCACAGACTAGAGTTCTCGCACCGAAAAGACGGATGTTAAGCAACCCACAATCAATACGGCGCTCCACGCGAACACCGTAAGCACAAGCCGCATCAAAAGCACAAGACAACATTGCATGAAGATAGATATTAAACAGGGCAGGAGCTAAGACACAGCCTTGCTTCACACCAGAGACAACTGCAAAATCATCCAAGGTCTCTCCACTCAGCTGCACCCTCACCCGCATACCACTGTGCAGACATCCAATTAAACTTCCAAACTTGAGCGGGCAACCAAACTTACCCAACACCAGCCACAATGCCTCGCGGTCCACCGTATCATATGCTTTAGTGAAATCAACAAAAAGCGAGTACAATGGCTTGTGTAGTTCTCTGCACTTCTCTTGCAACTGACGAGCCGCAACCACCATATCTATAGTGCTGCGACCCGAACGGAATCCACACTGCTCTTCCGCCACGTTAGGTTCCACAAGCTGACTGACGAGGCGGTTGAGCAGGACTCGGGCAGTCATCTTGCTCACACAACTCAGCAGGTTGATGCCACGATAATTCGTGCAACATTGCTTGCTACCTTTGCCCTTGTACAGTGGTAGCACAAGGGCATCCTTCAGCTCAGGAGGCACCTCTTTCTCAATCCATACACGTTGCACCAACGGGTGCAGCGCAGCCAACAACGTGGGTCCGCCGTGTTTCAATACTTCAGGCCAGATCCCGTCAGCCCAGGCATATCTGCCGTTTCGCAGCTATGCAAGTGCTCTCTGCGTCTCACCCAGTGTCGGCGTGTCCGCCAGACTCGCTTTCACATCGTGCTGCTTTAGGCAGTTCAATGTAGGCCAGTAGATCTCTGAAAGGTTGTTCAAGAGTCAGTCAAAGTGTTTCCGCCAGATCTGCATTATGTCTGCAGTCTGGGTGCAGGTAGCGCCTGAACTACCATCGATCAGCGTCCACAGTGGCACCAATCTCGGTCCGTACACCGCCTTCAAGGAGCCAAAGAATTCCTTGTGTTGGCGGCGTTCGGCGTAGCATACCATCTGCTGCACTTTCTCCTTCCACCATGCTTTTTTATGCAACGGAGCTCTCGGGTCAGTCGCCGTCGAAGTTTGCGAAACTGACTCCTCTTCCCCAAGTCACTGGGACCTGCAAAATGTGCAGCAAATGCTGCATTCTTCTCCGACACCACTGCGTCGATCTTCGCATCGTTCATTCAAACCAATCAGGCCGCTTCCGGTTTGCGCGCCCGATGATCTCCTCGGCAGCAGCTCTCACCTGATCGCGAATGTTGTACCACAGGTCGCCCAATGTGGCTTTGCAGTCCACATCACACAGGCGTGCAGCCATCGCCTTCTCCAGCTCAGTACGTTTTGCCACAGTACCGAGGGAGAAAATGTTAAATTTACTCTGAGTCACGGAGGGAGTGCAATACACTGATTTATGAAAATATATGTTCAGTGTGGTCCGCACCAACTTGTGATAAGTGCCACAATCAGCTCCACGTACTACAAGTGTCATGCGCACTTCACGCATACCACGCTGACGTACGATGACATAGTCGAGCAGGTGAGCGTGCCCACTCCGTGGGTGCGTCCAGGTGGCTATACCATTCGCACTCAGTGCATACTGAGTGCTCGAGATCGTCAGGCCGTGCGTGGCACACAGTGAGAGCAGCCTGTCACCGTTCGCATTCGCTGAACTAGTGCCATGCAAACCGATAACCTCTGTCCACACCAAAGCATCCCGCACAACGCACGCGTTGAAATCACTCAACAGAAATAGTCGGTCTCTCCTCGGTACCGAACGTATCAAGATAGCTCAGTGAAGAATTGATTTCGCTTGTCATCAGGATAACACATGGTCGGACCGTACATGCTTATAAAAGTAGCAAACTTACCTCTTCCGAGTCGTAGGCGAACAGTCATCAGTCGCGCACTGATGCCTGTTGGTTCACCCACCAGCTGGCCATGGAGGCGATCGGATATTGTAAATCCGACCCACATTCACGTAGTGCTGAGGCGGCGTTGCCCACCCAGTAGAATGTGTAGCCAGCACCTGCTTCATACAACTTACCTTGCCCAGCGAGCCGGGTTGCACTGAGCGCCGCAATATCGATGTTGTAGCGCTCCAGCTCCATCGCGACCAGTGCAGTGCGTCGCTCCGGGCGCTCGCTAGAGTTCCGGTCCAGTAGTGTGCTCATGTTCCAGCACCCGATGTTGAGTGCTTTGCGTGCAGGCATACGATTGCATTGGTGGGCAATCGCACGCGAGGTGGTCGTTGTAGTTTGGAGGTTTGCATGAAGGACTCCACCGGAAGCCTTTGGCTCAATAGCCTGACCCACAAGGCAGTGGGTGGTTTAGAGGTTTGCTTGAGGGACTCCGCCCGGAGCCTTTGGCTCAATAGCCTGACCCACAAGGCAGTGGAGAGCAGATCCAGCTCGGAAATGTGATTGCAGAGACAGATTGGGATCTGCTTGACGGCTGTCACACGCAGCCTTTGAGGTTCTGGAACAGTTATCATATGTTTTGCGACCGTAATTGGATACGCACCTGCGACCACGGCCAGACGCAGGTGGGTTTTTGGCGGGTTTGCACCAATTTGACCAGGGGCTGCCTGGCTTTTGGCAGGCAGTAGCAAACTATCGAAAAGTCGGAGGTGTGCTCCAACCGTCAGAGACAATGCGTGGCACTCGTGCTATACGCCAATCGAGCTGTGAGCTTATAACCAGTAAACCTGTTGTCTCCCATGGCTAGGTTTTACGGAAAGTGAGCCATCGACCACTTCCTAACCTCCGAAGAGGATGGACTAGGATACTGCCAGGGCGCCCAATCCTGACAGGAGAACGACTCGGGTCCTCAGCCAAAGGCTTCGATTAAATGAACACCCTAAAGGCAGCTGGTCCAGCACATGGTCAGTTCACTGACTCATGCGGATTGGTGTCCTGGATCTTAGCGGGAAGATGGGAGAAACCCAACTCCCTCCCAGCGGTCGCCACGAGGAGGCGCCCAGGACATGAGCAAATGGCACAACATTAGCAGCAATGGGTAGACCATCTGTCAGGATATAGCCACCACCAGCCTCAGCTCAACATAGGCTCTCCCGCCACATATATATACATGTATAAATAGATGGTTTCCTCAACCATTAATGTACCTATGTAAGTTCATTCCGCCGTTGTGAGCATTTTGCCACCATATATTAACCAGGAACCGACACGCATTTTCACTTCTCCTTCACCTTAGATCACTTGACTTACCGCTCCTCAGGCATTCATATATGCAACTGACGTTTTCGCGTTACTTTTCCTTTATAAATACGTATTCTGTAACAAGTCCCATATGTAAATATGTATTCGTGCCACATCCGTTTACCCCGTTATTTACATATTATTCTCACGGCCATTTCCGTTCTTGTCCACCTATTTCTCGAAGTACGCTAACTTTTCTGCCCAGTCGTTCTTCAAAAGATGCACATAGGAGCATGTGAGGTAAGCGAAATATTCATTTCCCCTTCAGTATAAGTGTATCACTCTTCATATACTCCCTTAAAGTGGCTGTTCTTTATTTTCTGCCTATCCGTGTGCACTATTTACTTATCCAATAACATAGGTCCAATTTAGACTCATTTATGCAATTTGAAACTCCGGGCACCTGCTACCAAGGTTACAGTAAACTCTAGTACTATAAAAGCTACAGGACCCCGATTCCTTGATACATCCGCTACTGGTTTATTTATAGTAGTTACAAATTATTTAACTACATATCAGTATCCTACGCTACCATTACACTCCCGGCTTTGCCGGTTGAACTAGGCCCGCAAACCCGTTCCCGCCAGCTGTGAGAGTCCTGGTCCCCACGTTGCTATGTACTACCTCAAGGGAGTCGGCACGACCATCCCTGGGTCGTGCGCCATCATGATGGGTTCTGATAGGGCAGAAAGTGTCTTCCGGCTGACCGCCTGAAAACCCAACAGACGGAGGCCTTGCCCACCAGCCGCCTGGTTAACGGCAAGGTGTTTACAGACATAGATAAAACGGAAGAGACGTGTGTGATATAGTAATGAAGAGCTAACTAAATAACTAATAGGTTTGAAATAAATCCAAATTAATAGATTACAGACGTTTATGGTACGCAGGGTTATGTAAATGCTTTGATGAGATGGTTTAGGATAACCATGGTAGTAGGTAAGCGAAAGTTTCGAAGGCTTATATGAGTGCATAACAGAGGTTTGGTAACCGAGCGAAGAAGTAACATTGCTGCTCCTAAATTGATGGTAGAAAGCTTTGGGTAACAAACAAATGAAAGGAACCAGTCATTGCGTAGAAGATAGTTAGCACTTAATTTTCTGTGTAATTTTGTGTGTTCCTTGGTAATGTATTCCTAAGATGGAGGGTTTGCTTGAGTGAGAATCTGTTGAAACAACCGTGCAGGGCACCTTATTTATTCTATACTTAAAGGAAAAATGGATACTTAATACAGTGGAAACAAAACGATTATGATTATATGCGAATAGCAGTTTGTGTAATGCAAGTGGTGAATGGAAGCTAAATGTGAATGCTTTTCGGGCTTGTATGAAGCCCGGCAACCACCGAGGTAGATGAGTTAACTTCAATTAGAAGCACACCCACTGATAACCCGCAGTTTTAAGGTTCGGAAGAAGCCCTTGGTTACATTTTAGCCTTCAATTTCGGCTTGGGATTATCTTCCAAGTATGCAGCATGCGAATTCTCTGCTTCAAAAGTTATTGAATTAACAAAAACGTGCGAATAACGACTTTCGGATGAGCGTTCGGGTTCATTGAAGGATTTTGATCCAAAGCAGACGAATCAAGCTCGTTTTGGTGCCGTTTTTGTTTACTAGTTGGACTTCATCTGCTATGCCGTCCGAATGTTTGTCATGTTTTAAAGGAGTTACTTGGCGCTCTAAAGACTTGCAGTGCACCATCTGCAATGGGTGGACACATTTAGGTTGCTGTGGAATCAGCCATGCGTTGTACGAATTTCTCCTGCGATCCAACATTCCGGGATTAGGCCATTTTGCGATCTGTGCAGTGTTACGATAAGCAACAGACGATGCCCTGATGGACTGCTTGCGCTCAGTCCGCTTACCCTTCCTGCTCAAGCTGAGATGTACATAGCGGCTGTCTCGCTACCAACTACGTGCCCTGTCACAGGGGCTTCTGGCGCAGCTACCCCAACGGGTAAGCGTAGTCGAGCACCGTCCACCACATCTACGTAGACGCCGGCGGTTGTTGACCAGAGCGAAGAGCCTAACGTCAAGACGTACGCAGATGGGATGAAGGGAAACGTATGAATGTTTGAACGTAAAAGCAAGACAGGAGTTAGGCTAAACTCCAAGTCGCCGTCATCCCAATCGCAGCTGAATTTGGTTCTCGATAGATTCTGTAACCAAGTGACACTGCGTAAGGACGGCCCAGCTGTTTTGAAGCGGAAGATCTATGAGAATGCCACATCGCCACCTCGGGACCGCTGCCTTATCATCGTGAATGCAGCCCAGTCCGCCAAGGCTACCCCAGCTGAAATGCTTGTAGCTGGTCAGGTGTTCCTACAACGGAGGATATCCTTAATGTTCGATGAAGGAAAGCCAGGAATCAACATTGTTTCTGCTTTGCGCCTCCGCAAGAAACAGGAGGACTCCTCAAAGATTCGTCCACTTACAACTGTTTGTCAAAATGTTGACGGGGCCCGAGCATTCTTCTACAAGCTCCGCGACTGAAACGTGAATCATTTTATGTGTTGTGAGGTCTTCCCCTGATGATCGAGTGAGAATGGAACAAACGGTTGACGAACTCAGCTCCGGCCGAGACAGCGGTGAGACATGTTTTCATATTGCGGAGTTTTGCATAGTTCAAAAGCCTACCGAAATTTGCTGGAAACAACGTCTTGTCATGCCGAGACGTTAGAGGTGAAGAACGAATTGCGTGTACTAACCGCTACTGTGTGCAGTATTCGAAACAAACACGACGAAATTCAATTTTTTGCCCCAGAGGATCATTATGACATACTGGCATTCACCTAGACCTGGTTGTCTGCGGATATCCTGTACTCCGTGTTGCAGATCCCTGGGTAGCACCTCTGCCAGGCTGTCTGCAAAGGAGGAAGTTCTGGTGGCGGTTGGTTGCTGTACTGGAATGCAGACCGCAAGGCTCACCTTGTTGTAGCTACTTGTGTTAGTACTAGCAGTTTCGCAGCTCTGCGGTGCCGGGTTCATGGTGGATGCAAATCTCTTATGGTCGGGGTTGTCTACGGAGCCCCATTGGGTTCCGGAGCTCGGTTGCTGGATTCACTTACCATGCATGGTGAGAGAAAGGACTGTGTGCGCTTAGGAGACTTCAATACCCATAGTGTCGGCCTGGAGTTGCTGCATTGTGTTACCACTTCAGACGTTTAAGCAGTGGACTTTTGGGAAACCGTACTCGGGTGTAATCTTTTTCAACGTGTTACTATACCTGCCCGTATACATGCCGGAAAACCCCAATTTTCTCGAGTTTGTGCTTTCCCCGGCGCAATCAGATGTCGCACACATTACCACTCTTCCACCTATTGGTAAGATTTCTCACTGTATGGTTCCATTCTTCTGACCTCGACGCCTCACTCTTTACAACCAAGACAGTTTCCGCAGGAATTTCTGGCGTGCCCATCCAAATCGCCCGCAAGCGGTTGCTAGCGCTGTGGACTGGAATATCAATCTACCATCGGACCCAGAAGAGGTGTGAAGTATTTTGTGCTCCAAGCTGATTTTGCTTATTGAGCAGGTTGTTACTAGTTGCTAAAGGCGAACGTTTACCAGAGGCCCTCCATGAATAGACCGAGAAATGAGGTGGTTAATGTCCGAAATCTGTAAATTATGGGACAGATTCAAGCTTACTCAAGGCGCGCTTGACTGTTGGGAGTCCAAATTGAACAGAAGCGACTGCATACTGAATAAAGACCAGCAACGTCATCAGTATGTAAGCAGTTTGGCTGTGCAAGTGAGGACGACACCAATGGCACTCTACTCTTACTTGAAAAGAAGTACTAAATCTGGCAGTGGCGTACCTGCTGTTTTCCGCAGAGCAGGGAGGTCTAATCGACGACGATGGAACGAAAACCAGTGTACTGGCCCTGCAATATTCAACTGTTTACTCGTTTGAGACGCCCTTACCCGATACTACTGCACCAATCCACCTCTCTTCGTTGCAGCGCATTGAAACGAGTGTGGCTGACATTGCCAAAGGCTTTCGTGAATTAGATTCGAACTTCTCTCCTGGTTCTGCTGGACTGCATCCGCTGTTCCTCAAGACCGTGGCGGACTACATTACTGCTCCTGTCTGACAGACATTTTCTCACTCCCTGGAAGCTGGACGACTGCCGGTTTTTTGGAAATTAAGAACCATTAAACCTACGTACAAGGGAGGGGATCGTCAAGATCCTGCAAGCTATCGACCTATCTGTTTAATGTCCGTATTGTGAAAGTTAATGGAAAGGATTTTCAAACGAGCCCTGCAGCTTTACTATGAGAACCTTAACCTCCTCTTCTGTGCCTAGCATGGCTTTCGGAGGACACGCTCATTTTCCTCAGGCCGGCTTGCTGCTAGGGAAAACTGGGCGAGATCGTCGGACGCTGGGAAGCGATTGGATGTGGTTTTTGTAGATTTCAGCAAGGCGTCTGACAAGCTCCCCGCGGAAGGCTCCTTCTTAAACTCCGAGGTACCGGTGTCTGGAAATGTCCTTCCTTGGATCGCTGATTTTTTGCTTGGCCGGACCATGTGAGTCAAGGTGAATGAAGCCTACTCCACTCCTGTACTGATGACTAGCCGTGTTCCGCAAGGGTCAGTATTTGGTCTTGAACTGTTCAAGGTGTTCATCCCTGACCACCCATCGAAGTTTCAGATGGATTACCTGATTTACGCCAATGACTTGAAGCTGTGGATAGAGGTACCCCGCCTTGAGGATGTTGACAGATCGCAGGAATCATTGGACATCTTACACGACTGGTCAGTCGACTGGCAATTGCCCAAAAGATTGTGAAAAATGCTCAGTTCTCCCCATTGGCGCTACGGAACTTTACGGGATATCAAATTGGTGGGGTATTACTCAGAACTACCATTCTTGAGAAAGAACTCGTTATGGTGGTCTCACATGATTTACGGACCGCAGAAGATACACTACGGAGGGTTGCCGTTACCAACAGATGTCCCACATCGTACGGAGAACCCTCTCGCGATTGACTCCGGATATATTCAGCATCCTGTTTACTTCTCATGTGCGCCCAACGCTTGCATACGGACTATCCACTATCCGTTCTCTTACCAGGTTTAAGTGTAACATGTTTGAGGAGGTCCAGCGTCGTGCTTCGAAATCCATACCGAGGTTAACGGAAGTGCCTTATCCTCTTCGACTACAACGGATGCACCCGTTCTCCCTGGAATATGGTAGACGTAGAGGTGGTCCGATTTTTAATAGGCGAATGTTGATGGGGAAATGGGGATAGAGCTACAAGCGTTCTTTCAAGACAACACTAATAATTCCACTCGGGGGCACAACTGAAAGTTATTTAAAACCAGAAGACTCGGAGTTGGTTCCCCTCTCACTCTAGCCTCTGCATTGTAAATGACTGGAACGGCTTGCCGAACCACGTGGTCGACTCGCAGACTGGGGAATGTTACAAACCATTTTTGGCTTCTCACATCATGAAGAAGCTGGGACCCTACTTCTTCCAATGCAGCTGTTCCGGCCCCTTGCAGAATACTGTCTCGTAGCGACGCACGGCATTCACGCAATACTTGCTTAGTGAAGGATCTAACAAAAACTTCCTTCTGCTCTATACAATCCAATGATCCAATGATCCAAGGACGAAGAGGTGTGTACGTTTATAGCTTGTTTCTTTCCCGCGGAGAAACGGTTGACTACCGTTCACAAATGCCAGCTGAAAGTAGGAAAGCGCTGGTTTGCATGGGTGTTCAACGTACCGAGTGAAGCTTTGCGGGAGCTGTTGCTTGACATGCAACTAAATGTTTTGAACGATGCAGTGGATTGACCATTCTTTGTGGCCAGACGGAATCCCAAGCTTTCCAGTTTGGTTTATTGTTTTTCACTGTCAAATGTTTAAGTAACTTCAAAAGTGAAGTGCCGAATGTCACGAAATGCATGTGAAGTTTGTTACACCCCATTGGAACCGCTGTATTTTGACAAAATGTTGAACACCTGGTTAGTAAATAATAAGTACCTGCAATTCACACAGAACAAGAGAAACTCATAGATGACAGGGACATGCAGAAGTAACGTTTTGCTGCCAGGTTGCTATGTATATTGCCGATTAGCAGCGTTGAGGTTAAAAAGTCATACTGTGCAACACGATGCTTGTGGAGGGACTGACTGATGTGCAAATCTATTAACTCACGCCATCACTAGAGCCAGCATGGGTATAAAGAGATATAGACAAAATTTTATTGATAGTGCGTATGTATACATATGGCAATAATGAAGGCATACATATAAATCTATATAACCATATTTGGGATATAATTTTACGTGCGCAAGTTATCTTAAAAATTACCTTCACCTTGATTAAGCAACGCAAAGCATGTTGACTAATTTAAAAGATAAAGCACTGCATTAATAACACATAACTAAGGTTTTTATAACCGGCATTGCACGGCAAGCCTACTAAGAAATGGTCATGTAAATACGAACAGTTATGGTTTTGAATTGTAAAAATATAGCAAGTTAATCCTTAACATACTGGATGTGTATCTGTATACATATAAGTGTATGTGTTAGTAGGTATGGTGATTGCAGCGTTGAAAATTGACTAGGTTCCTGAGTATGGTTGCTGTGTTCGCCATCAGATGAAAAGTTCAGAGATGCTCTTTAAACTGGTTAACATTCGGAAAGTAGACATCCACAGTATTAAATAGTGGCAGTGCGGTTATTTAGTGTCCAGACACATTCGCAACTTTGCATTGTGGTTACACGGAACTTTGTGGTGTTTTGTAGGGAGGAAGCCAGCCAGCTGAAGATCTCTCAGGTCCTGGAACGTTGCTGTTGAACTATTAGCTAAAACGAGATTAACACGAACCACCCGGCTGATACCACGTGGAAGCTGTTCCTCCAGCCCGCAAATGAATGATTTCTCTTCTACACAAGGCATTCTGGGGTGAAAAGAGATTGCGAATACATTAAACAAATATAGCCTAAATCAATGTTAACTATGTTTATACCCATATGCACACATGACTAAATTTATTTTCCAGGCTATTCAGGCCAACATAACGATTTCACAAGAAGCCCAAGAAAGTCCAGCGTGTGTGTGCCATTATTGTCGACATTCAGCAAGCCTCCAGCGTTGGCCTCACGTACCAGCATGACCAGAGAAGTTTAGGTATTGTATGCTACCGCAGTGGCTACATCATCCACCAAGTACAATTAAACAATTTAGGATTCACTGACCTAAAGTACTTGCGCTTAGTAAACCACTGCTTGTCGCACAGCGATGTAGTATTATGGCGCCTACTGGAAGCCTTATATCGGCTGCGTGCACCTCCATACAGGAAGGTTGCTTGGCCAATATATGTCCCATGGCATTTACGTTCATATCATCATTAGCAGCGCTTCAACTATTAACTACAAACGCCTTCCAGACCAGTTCTTATTATTCCCATACAAGTCTAATAGCCTTGCTATCAACGTCGTCGCTAGCGGAGCCTTGCTTGTTGGCTCCGTGAGCATTTACGACCGGCGTTACGTAAACCTATTTTGGCCCCATTGCAGTGAAATCCTAAGCCGCACTGACTTAACCTCTGCTGTCGGCGCCAAACGCTACCATGAACGGTGATTGCTTGGCCCATTTGTTTCCTAGGGCAGTAACACCATTCTCGCCACTGGCAAAGCCTCAGCAATTAAGGACACAGATTTTGGCGCTCGGCGAATATTAAGCTTATGTAGGTCCCACAGAATGAAACATTAAGGATACTATCATAGCCATAAAGGTAGCGTAAGATGGTGCATCAACCAGCAAGCACGGACTGGCTTTTAGCGTGACAGCCGACACAAATTAGCTTCAGGTCAATGGGGTTTTCATTTTATTCAGCAAATACATGCGTGGTATCCATACCTGTGCTTAAGTATGTTACTTGCATGTCGTCCGGTAAACCGTGAGCCACTGAGCAAACATGACAGATACAGATCGATTGACCGATAGCTGATTCGTCCACGCTTTTTCCTCGTGCTGATTGGTTCCTTTTCCACTTATTCATCTGGTGTAACCTACAAGCTATCTGTTACAGTTTTTGACACGACCCATCCGGTGTGTGTTCTTATTCACTTCTTGCGCGGAATAAGGGTCCAGGTGCAATCCAGCAATACTCGAATAATACACATTAAATTAGCTGTTGGTTCAATGCTAACGGAAAATGGTAACGATGTCATTCGGACGTTTGTACTGAGTACAAATATTTGCTTAATTATGCGAAGCGTGTGAAGCGCTCTAAACCCACGACGCGCAAGCACTCAAAGAAGGTATATGGCAATGGGTGCCACAGGCAAGGAAAACTATGCATATGTTGGACGCAAGCTTGACTTACCGAAACACAAGCTGGCAATGTTTCGCACATCCAAATTGTGTAATAACTTGTTCCCGATAAGCCCGTATACAACAATCTGGCGTACAAGTGAAATAAACAGGATTCGGAAGAGCCCCGGTTTTATGAAAGGGAAGGTTCTACTTATGGGCTGAAACACCATATAGGCAGCAACTACCTTTATCTTGGTGTCTTGATTAGATTTAAGTGCAGGCGAAAAGCCCTACCAGTATATGGTGGGTTCCAAATGGGGAAGACGCACCAACTGGAAGAATCGCACCTTTCTCACGCTTGATTGAAAATCGCCACTTCCTTGCCCAATCATGTATCAGACCGAGCGCTAATGGAAGCCTGACAGCATCTTCCATGCTAGTTAGCTCCTTCCACAGCTTTAAGTCGACGACGTAGGTTAGGCAACCCGCCAGGACTGCGGACAGTAAGCCATTGCTGAAACAATCAAAAGCCCGAGGCCAAGGAGAGCATCCTTTGGGACTCCACTAGTCATGCAAATAGAAGCGAAAACTCTTTCGTTAACTTGCATCTGCAGCTTGCGGTAGTAAGAGAAGCCGGAATTCCGAGAATATTTCAAACTATACCAATTCCTTGGAGTGTAAGCAAAGTCATTCCTGCAGGACCCGCCTATATCTTTGCTTAAATCAACAGACACAACCTCCAGGCGTTTACCGGAATCTAGAGACGTCGCCCGTTTTCCCTTTGCAACCAACAAGTTCAAAGTATATAGCCATGTCTTTTGACAATCATGCTGTGCATAAGGGAAGGCTTTCAGTTCCTCAAGTTAGAGGTAAGAGCCTGCATCAATGTCCGCTCCATAAATTTAGACAACATCTAGATTAGGCAGGTTAGTTGATAGTTAGCAGGATTTTGCCTGTTCCCTTCTTTATATGTGAGTTTAACATTGCCCGGGTTCCAAGCTGACAGGAGACGCCTAGCTTCAATGGAACGACGGAAAACCAGCCAGCTAGTCAGGGCGATGTACTTCATTATAGTCCTAAGGAAAAAGACGGGTAACCCATCCGACCCGGGTGGAGTGTGCGGATGTGTCTTGGAGGATTTTAACCAACGAATTGGTGCTATCGTCTACTTGATTCAACAGAAGAAATATTGGACACAGTGTTGTCGCCGGTGGATGGTTCTTTCACGAAGGCTGTGGCGCCCTGTTAAACCAAGTGTTGGGACTCATTGCGCCTCCTTACGTACATTTGGATGCTCGCAAGAACACAAGGGGTATGCCACTGCTGACACATGTGCCTCTCTTAAGTTAAGGGAATAGTACCTTGTGTGTCGTTACGGTGCTCTGTTAATGCTGATTCACACAATTAACGCATCTGACGGTCCAGGGTGATAAAACATCCTTGATAAATATTTAGGATGAGTAAGCGGACTCTGTTGAAGGTTTCCCGGAAGGATTCCGCAAGTTGCGTCCTCTGTTCAACAAAGAACTCAATTCAGTGTACATCAGAGACAAATCCTCTGGAAGGACTTGTTACAAACGAGGAACGATTAGCTGTACTAGTGCCGTTATTTTGGAAGGCGCAAGCTTTCAAGCATCGGCAAGATGAAGGCGAACAGTAATACTCCCGTCCAAAACGCATGTGGCTGTTTTCAGACAGTGGAAGGTGGCGCGCCAATTGTTCCCACGGCAACCGCCCTGTATATAGATTGTAATAAGACGCGTTTACTGGAATGAAAGAACACAAGGATCGCTTTGTTGAGGAGTTAACCAACGGTTAGTTTCGTGCCATCGGAGTGAGATGGGATGAGCGTAGGGTCCCGAAAGTTCGGCGTCTAGTTGGTAACAATGCGTGTTTGCATGGTGAAGTACTGAAACAAATTACAATCAAGAGCGGTCGCAAGTAAGCTAACATCAAATAAAGAGGTTGGACGACAACAAAGAAACAATTCGCAAACGATATAAAGGGCAGTAATACCCCACGATAAGGTTATCCTTCCCAGCACTGTTTCCTGATCAAATCCTGCTAGTGAACTCCGGAACCAGACGACGCTCTGTAAACTGAAATAATCATGATGGAGTTGTGTTCATCATGAATACTGCGCCGAAGAGCATTAAAATCACCATCGCCATCACCAATCGATTCATCTCAATGGGCCCTGAGGTTTGCCTTCAAGTAACTTATAACATCGCCAGCATGCCTCGCGCCAAGGCGGTCTGCTTGACGGAGACGGTATGCAGGGATAGTAATCTCTGAACCTAGGATGTCTGCAAGCAATCAAGTTTCTGTGAAGGCCTTCAGGACCGGCCTAGTATATAAAATAAGCAGTTGCAAAACTTTTCTGCCTAACTGCACTGACAGCGTACATTTGCGAAAACTACACACAGTCCCTTCTCACGCTCTACCGTTCTAAGTTGACGACAAGTATTCTACAAGAGGATCTCGGAGTTTTACCGGCTTAAGCGAAATGGCACCAAATGGAGGTATGTATCACTATTTGCTCGGTGGGATTACAGCTCAGCAACGGCTTATAATTTAGCCCCATATTCTAGAGAAAGGCATATCAGGACACAAACCCGAAGCTTCAGATAAAATGAAATGAATGGGTACATATTTAGACCGGCTACAGACTGCACTCTTAAGGGTTCAGATCAACCTTTACATTACTGTTATGCTCCTGCATGGAAATAAGCAAAATATGAGTACATGTTCCTCGTTAGCAAATACAAATGTTTGGAATTATTTGGTGCACACATGGTGGGTCGCAGGCGCCCAGCTTAAACTTTATCTGCTTCCTTCGGGCGATACCGAGCTCCTTGTTTATTGTTGTGAAAGCTACGCAGAGGTTTAGTTGTGCCCTTTTTCTTTGAAACAGGATCCCATTCACCACTTCTTCGATTTAAATGCATTGTACGTTTCTGTCCTGCTCAGTCACCACAAGTGTTGGTACGCACATGGAATAAATGGGCGTGGCGGAATTATAAGGGATAAGAAAAGTTAAAAAATAATTTCTAGGATTGCAGATAAAAATAAAAAGGATTTCTTAAGAGACGTACTAGAAAAATACAAATTAACAAAAAATTATAGCCAAACATTTCCTGCGCTGATATTGCTTTCTAGCACAAACTTTCAACCTGAAGAAATCTCAGAATATAGAAAGGTTTTTTATAAGGTTAGAATACTGCGTAAAGTAGCACTAAAGTTGGCTGCGCAGGAGCAGTGTTAACCGCTGACCACGTTGAAAGTAAAAACAATGCAATACGAGCAGCAGTTTGCGAGTTATTTTGCAATTGAATGATGGTCTACGAATAATGACATTACTCTTTCTCGCTAAAATGTCTTTCTGCCTTGCAAGCAGATAGCAGAAAAAAGAAATGTAAAAAGTAGCGAATCGGTATATGTTCTAAATATACATAGCTATCCAGATACGCTCTAATTAGCCCCTAATACACTGCAGCAACTAGTGACTGTATAGGTGGCCGAAAAGAACACTTTGCATACATACAAGCATAAAGTACACTTTGCGCGCAACGCTAGACATACAGTAAGCACTAGTATGTCCGCAAGGGAACTCAGGAGAGCTTATAATTAACCCACTATTAGAAGGCCCCTGCATACCATTTTCATAGGAAACTGAGTCACATAGGCCATTAGTAATATAGAGTTTAGTATTTTTAAGCCTCTAGGTGGTTCCGAAGTTTATATCAATGCCGCATGAGCCAGGTCTACCTGAGTAACACAGGAGACCTTCCGGATCAGTTGACACATTTTGACATGAAAAATACACACGTTTCTTAGCTAAACATCGCAAGTTTTATCTCTTAGAGCCGAGTTTCTATATTCATGAGGCTGTCTCCAACATCAGTGAGCTAAAGAAGCCTGTCACTAAGAACAAAGAAACGAGTAGGGGAAAATTTAGTAAACTTTAGCAAATTACTTTGGGGCGTGAAATCAATTTTGATCTGCGTTGGTGGGGTATTAGCGAATCGACTTCTGGGGGTTGAGCCTGCTCAAACATGAGGGATTGTAATGCCTCCTGGGTTGATGCATAATATGGTGCAGCTCTTTAATGAATTTCGTGTTATTTCTCTCCAATTTTAAGTTCCGAAGCAAGTGCCAGGTGGCAATTTTAGGTAGCACTACACTGTCACACCGGCTATTTCCTTCGCGGTTTTCCTGGCAAGAGCTGTTCTAGCGCACCAAGCGAAGAGTGATAAGGTAAATCAGGGGTGAAATGGTAACCAAAGCCAGTGGGAGCTGGTCGTTTACTCGCCATTACACAGAACGCATGTTAGGATTTGGAGCCAGCTAATAGATAAATAACACACGCGAAGCCAAGATAAGGAAAGTGGTGATGGAATGATTCTGGTGGCCCAGCCAGCCAGTGTGACAGGGTCCACTCTCTCGTAGGTTAGCTTCCGTGCCAGTGAAAGGAAATCCGGAAACGTGAGTGTTTCACTAGCAATGCAGATAAAAAATAGGATCTAGTTTTCAATATGCCTGTCTATTAGTGTTTCCGATAGTGAAAGGCAAATGTATACCAGGTCAAGCTAAGTATGGGGGGCCAAGAGAGGAGAGTGGAGAGCAAAATGTTTGATGCCCGAGCCTAGAAAATTTAAAATGCGCTCTTTGTGAACAATATGAAAATTACATATATTATTTTGCTGCTTACATACTGATACTGATAATAACCATCAGAGAGCATAACGCGCTTAACCTTGGCCTCTTTGAGAGCCTCGTAGCGGTTTTCGGTCTGAGAAATGATGACTTCACGAACCTGCATTGATATCTCCTTGAGGAGATAGGACAGGAGCTTGCTATACTTTGTATAGTTGGAAGTGATGCTGCGGTTGTAAAACTCAGTCTCAAGATGAGCGAAACAAAAAGAGGACCCATGTCCCAAAAGGTGGCACAGAGAGAGATACAACGCAAAGCAAAGTGTCTGCTACTTGGGCCCAGAACGTTCAACGTGCTCTCTTTGTCAACAGTATGAAAATTAAATATATTATTTTGCTTTTTACATACTGATAGTGGTTTGAAACGGCGGCAAACAGTAGCTAGTGCTTAGGCTTAACAAAAAGCATCAATAAGGGCCAGCCCGCAACGGACTCATTTTAGAGTGTAGCCTGTACCGGGAGCTCGGAGAGCGATCCGGAAAGACAGTTGAAGTTGCACGAAAACTTTTATTGGTACAGTAAAAGATCCTCTGTTATCTAGCTATAAAGGAACGACACCGAGGACGCTATAGATAAGGTAACTGAGCATGCACGGCACACAGGGCAGTCGCGGGTTGCAACCGGAACGGGCGCCAAGCAAAAATGGCGATCAGCAAGTCAAGCATTCGAAGTCGGCAATCAGTTCAACGAACCCCGCCGGTTGCCTAGGTTTACAATGAAATATTTTTAGTTAGAATTTTACATAGGCAAACTGGGGAATCTCTAGACTGCTACATAATCCTCTCCCAGAAATTACTTTTTGAGCAGTCCTTCGATCTACTTTAGGACTGTCCATCGCGGGCCAGCCTTCTGCGAGTCTAATTGTGAAACATGATGCAGCTGTTATGGTAGAAGCCTGCAATCGGACCCTAGAGGGCACCCACCGTTTCCTCCCTACGATGTCGAAACGATAAAAGCGGTTTGCTGGGAGGGACAGTTGGTAAATTTCACGTAGACGGTTGAACAGGAAGTTCGTTCCACTTCAAATTGAAGTGCAGGAATCCAGCGAAATGTGAAATCGAGAAGCAACCAACCAGCCGTGTATATAGAAAGCAAAATGAAAAAGCGGCATAAATGTGTAGCAATTCACAAAAGCGTGCAAAGCAAAAAACACGCTTTTAGTTTTTCAAAAGGTTTTGCTCTTTGTTGGTAGTTTCAAGAGGTTTTGGTCCTTTTACGTGGATTTTGGAAGACAGTTGATTAGAGTAGAAAATTTAAAAGGCACTTTCTTTGCAAAATAGTAAGTATGAACGAAGTCTGTACAACGAACTGGAAGTTTGGGCTGCCCACCGCGTCGACTGATAATAGGGCGAGTAAGAATGCTGTCAGTTGAGGTTGTCGGTTCTGATGAAGGCAACTGACTCGTCTGATGTTGTGGTGTGAGCTGTGTAGGCGCAGACTGTGAAGATGCTTGTTGCACCAAAAGTCAGACTTGTCGAGGAATGCTGGCTTGTGTCGATCGACGATCGACCATTGTAGTCAATGGTAAACGTCTTGTCGCTTCTGCGTATGACACGGTACGGACCAGAATAAGGAGGTTGCAGTGGCCGGCGTACGCTGTCTGTGCAAACAAACCCGTGCGTGCAAGTAGTTATGCGTTCTTCCACGTTGGTACGCAAGCTTTGTGCTTTGGGTTGCAAGGCTTGATCTGTCGTATGTGATGAGATAGGCGAGCTACGCAGTTGCCATATTCGAAGGTTGTTGGCGCCTTTGGTGAGACGAATACACCAGTTAAGCATTGTGGGCATCCAAATACTAGCGACAATGAAGTGGAGCGCAAATCTGCTATATTCGTGTTTCATGTGCCTAACAGAACGAGCGGAATTGGTTCGTGCAAGGATGTGCTAGATTGGGCACAGTGTGATGTTTTGAGTTGCCGGTGGAACCTTTCTACCATCCCATTAGATGCGGGCTGGTATGCGGTGGTTCGGTTATGTCAGCAACCAAGAACGTTGAGTAGTTTGCTGAAGGATCCGTCAAAGTGGGATCCTTTGTCAGTGATGGCTCCACATCGGCAACCGAATAGACCTACCCGGCTTTCTAGGAAAGCTTGCGTAACTGTCTCAGATTAGCAGTTGACTATCGGAATCGCCTCTGGCCAACGATTGAATCGGTCGACACAAGTGAGTAGGTACGTCGCCTTTGCACGAAGGCAATGGTCCGACCAGGTCGACATGGATGTGTGCAAAACGAGAGCCAGGGGCGAGAAAGATGCCAAGTGGGATTTTGGTGTGTCTGTATGCTTTGGCGCGCTGACACTCTAAGCATACGCGTGCCTAAAAGCGGACGTCGCGAATGACGTTGGGCCATACGAAGCGTTCATTTACGAGCTTCTACAAAGCACGTATGCCGGGATGAGACAAGTTGTGTAAAGCGTTAAAAACTAGTCGACGCAGTGAAGTAGGAACTACTGGTCGAGGAGAAGTATATGAAACGTCACAAAAAATGGTCCCTTCAGACGACGTTAGTGGAACTGCGCATAGTTTCAAGGAGGTATTGTGTCATAGCTTATTTTTGTCGGGAGCAGCTTGTTGGGCAGCAGCCATAGAGGCTAGAGCAACGTTGGTGCCCGGCAATAGGCTGATCTGCTGAATGCGTGAAAGCGCATCCGGGACGGGATTGCGAGTACCTGAGACTTGCCGTACTTCTGTCGTAAACTGAGTAACGTAGTCTAGATGTCTAGTTTTACGCGATGAATACTTGTCCGTTACGCCATTAATTTCGTCGACCAATGGCTTGTGGTCAGTCAAGACGGTAAAATGTCACCCTTCGAGATAGTGAAGGAAATGTCTGATACATAGGTGGATAGCTAACAGTTCCGTACCGAAGGTACTGTAACGTGATTCGGCAGGTTGTAAACGTTTCTAGAAGAAACCTAGAAGTATCCACCGATGGTCGACTGGTTGTTAAAGAACTGCACCAAAGGCAGTGTCGGATGCGCCAGTTGTCAGGGAGAGTGATGTAGATGTGTCTGGATGGGCAAGAAGCGCTATGTTGGAGATAGCGTCTTTGATCTCAAAAGAAGTCTAGCGTCGTCTGCAAAAGGAAAAGACCGTTGTTTACCTCGAAGCAAGTCAGTCATTGGTTGAACAGTGAACGCGCAGTCAGGAATAAAGCGTCTATAATAGTGGACCGGGCCAAGGCATCGGCGTAAGTGTTTGAAGAAACTGGGAGTAAGATAGTCTTTCAGTTCCTGGAGTTTTTCCGGCAGAGCTCCGATACCAGAGGCGGATATGCGCTGGCCAAGAAAGTAGATGGAACTTTGGCCAAGCCCGCATTAATCGGGATTGACGGTAACCCCATGCTTTGTTAATATTTGAAAGGGGGTGACGAGGTGATGAAGATGTTCCACATCAGAGGAGCTGGCGATGAGTATATCATATAGATAATGGTAAACGCCTTCGAGTCTTCGCGTCACCTCATGAATGAAACTCTGAAAAGCTTGGGCAGCGTTATTGAGGCCTTAAGGCGTTCTGAGGTACTCGAATAGGCCGAATAGCGTTATGACTGCTGTTTTAGTCATGTCACCCGTTGCGACAGGTATCTGCTGGCAGGCGCGACCTAGGTTGAATTTGCTAAAGAGAGACTTACCAGCCAGAACTGAGGCCGAGTCATGCATGTGCGGAATGAGGTATTTATCCGGGACGGTAATTTTGTTAAGTGCCGTGTAATCACCCAGGGGCGCCAGTCACCGGATTGCTTCCGTACCATGTGTAATGGTGATGCCCATGGACTTTTGGAAGAGCGGATAATTTCCAATTCAAGCATTTGCTGGAATTTCGCCTTAGAAGCTTTGAGCCAGTCCTGGGCTAGTCTGCGAGGGCGGGCCGAAACTGGTGGGCCCTTAGCGGTAGTGTGATGCATGACATTTGACGTCACAGCAGGCAAGTCTTTCAGGACGCAAACGAGTTTAGAATGCTTGTTGCAAAGTGCTAGAAAAGGTTGTGAAGCTTGAGGTAGGACATGAATGGGGGTGATGGGAGACACGTTGGCGCTAGTTCCGATAACACAAAGCTGTGTCCCAGAGTCGATAAGCTTCTTCCCTTTACCTTCGACAATGAGGTCGGAGCGTTGAAAAATGTCTACGCCTACGATGGCGAAACGCACGGCAGCGATCATGAAAGGTCAGCGAAAGGTTCGCCGGAGGCCTAAATTGAGCATGGGCGATTAGTGTGCCATTGGCCACGCGCAGCTTCGTCGGCGGTGAGAAGACCTCTTCGGGACTACGGGTATAAGGCTGACTTCGGCTGCAGTGTCGACTAGAAAATTGGTGCCCAAAGTTAACTCCCTAACGCGGATGAGGCAACTTTGGTGTTGGCCGGTCGCATCTGTCGCCGTTACAGACCAGCCGAGAAGTTTCCCTGCTTCTCGGCGATGTTGCAAGGCTTGACTTATTTACGAGCTGCAGAACGAGAGCTATGATGGTACCAAAAGCTAGCCAGCCCGTTGCTAGATTTGGAACTTTGGAAGAGCGATGTTGAGCGGATATGACGACGACGGTTCATAGAAAGCTGCTGAACCTCGCGACCAGGCGTCGCAACTTGTGTTTGCAGCGCCGCTATAGTTGACTATAAGCCAGTGCTAGAAGTGCCCTGGGACGCAACGGCATTGATCATGCTGGCGCTGGCTTGTAGCTGTGATCGCTCAATAACTCGATCCGCTAAATCTGCTAGTCGAGTGAGCGAAGCGGAGCTCACCGTAGCTAGTATCGCTTGCGTGTTTTCGGGTAGCCTATATAGCCATAGTTCGCGAAGTAACGTCTCGTCCCTTGTTAAGGAACCAAAGAGTTGCTACATCTCCCGAAGCAGGATAGAGGGCAGGTTGTCGCCCAGCCGCAGATCCCCGAAAAGCTGCTGCAGGCAAAGACCATCAGAGGGCATAACATGTCTAACCTTGGCCTCTTTGAGAGCCTCGTAGCGATTTTCCGTCTGAGAAATGATGACGTCACGAACCTGCACTTATATCTCCTTGGAGAGGTAGGACAGGAGCTTGCTATACTTTGCATAGTTGGAAGTGATGTTGCGGTTGTAAAACTCAGTCTCAAGATGAGCGAAACAAACAAGTGGACCCATGTCCCAAAAAGGTGTCACAGGGAGAGATACAACGCTAAGCAAAATGTCTGATACTATAGCCTAGAACTTTCAACGTACTCTCTTTGTCAACAATATGAAAATTAAATATATTATTTTGCTGTTTACATACTGATAGTGGTTTGAAACGGCGGCATACAGTAGCTAGTGCTTAGGCTTAACAAAAAAGCATCAATAAGGGCCAGCCCGCAACGGACTCATTTTAGAGTGTAGCCTGTACCTGGAGCTCGGAGAGCGATCCGGAAAGACAGTTGAAGTTGCACGAAAACTTTTATTGGTACAGTAAAAGATCCTCTGTTATCTAGCTATAAAGGAACGACACCGAGGACGCTATAGATAAGGTAACTGAGCATGCACGGCACACAGGGCAGTCGCGGGTTGCAACCGGAACGGGCGCCAAGCAAAAATGGCGATCAGCAAGTCAAGCATTCGAAGTCGGCAATCAGTTCAACGAACCCCGCCGGTTGCCTAGGTGTACAATGAAATACTTTTAGTTAAAATTTTACATAGGCAATCCGAATTATCTCTATACTGCTACAACCTACGAAGGCACATAAAAGCCCATTTGGAGAACTCATTCAAACTGTTTTGAGCAAGTCTGATGTTAAGCTTAGGCGTATTAAAAGCGACAAACGCTTCCAGCATCCAATGCAATGCTTATGTCTGGTAGGATGCCTTTACTAGGAGTACGTCAAAGGATATATGCCTAATAGTTTTTCAAGTACTCAGCGGTCAAGTAGTTGGGAAGTACTAAACGCAAAGCTGAAGACAAGGAATGAAGATGTAGAAAAAAATGTAAGGATTGAAATTCGCCTGCACGGTGGTTTCATCATTGCCTCACAACACCCTATATTTGGAATACCTACGGCTTTGCGAACCTGCCAGTCAGTAGGCTAGGTTGTGCCGTTTTCTGAGCTTATTAAACATTGCAGTAGTGACTATTGAAAAAGCGAATCCGGTTGGGTTGTGGATACCAATTTGTCCATTCAGCTATTGAATCAACGTGTCAGTGAGAGGGACGAAGCACATCAGGAACTAATCAGTAATGGATATGTATCTCTAGCATCCAGAATTCTTATGTTAGCACCCGTACGACGCTTACGATTGATCCGACGGAGACCTTCTGTGTATTGTGATTGCGGCAATGGGTAAGCTATAAAAACAAGGGTTACTGATGGAGACAATTCATGGTGTTATCTCTTACTATCCCTTACCGGGTGTTTTGGTGCTGGCGTCTATTCTTTCCATATTGCAGTCACAAGGCGGAAGGGTCCGTAAGAGAACTCAAGTAGATCAGGAAGAGCTCGTTGAAGAATAAACCCATCTTGTACTCGGTTTGTACGTTGAGCCTAAAGCTTGTTTTGATATTAAATAAATAAAAAAACAAACTTTTATTCTCGACAATGCGAGGCACACCTGTACAGGCATGATCATGTTTAGCTAACATAGTATGCTCAAAATTTACAAAGAGTACATGTTTGGCATAACAGTTAATGTAAGTTTATGGGTGGATATATGTATGCAATAGTCTATGAATGTACCTTGTATTTTTGAGTGTGCCGCAGAACTTTTGATTGTTTGTTATCGGTAGGAATGTGAGAATAAGCGATTGACGTCCGTGAGTTGGATACCATTTTCCGTATGTCCACGGGCCAGGGACTTTATTTTGTGGCGAGTCACATCCGCCACGTCACAGTGTTGATAAGCAGACATTTGTGGCTTTTTATAGGGAGAACGCTTGCCGGGCGAAATCCCACCACGTCCTGGAACACTGCTGCCGAACTATTTGCTGGAACGGGGTAAACCCGACCCACCCAGCTGACACCACGAGGAGGTTGTTCGGCTAGCCAGCCGAACGTAAGCTCCCTTTTAGCGGCCAGAACGTAGCTGGCTTAGCATCGTTGCACTGCCAAGTTGTTCACGGTTACCTATGAGAGTACGCACTACTGCCTCATCCTTTGCGTTCAGTTTGATGGGAGCCGCAAATTGGGTTACACGCTTAATCAGTAATTGAACCTGCAGTGCATTCTCTGCAGTGTCGTCCACCGATATATCGTCTGGAACATTGAACACTAGGGCGCTGCACCATCCATTGCCGCAGGCAGCATTATATGGTGCTATGGTCTCCGGCCTTTTTATTTTCAAAGTTGGTGTCGTTGAGCGCAGCGGCTCAGGTGAGCTCGGTGGTGTGGTTCATAAACGGGGTGTTTTGGCTCGGGGTGCCGGCGGCTCTGTTCTGTGAGTGTAGATTATGCTGGGCTCGCTTCGATCGTCGTAAAATTTTCCTAACATGCTTGATCTAACTGAGCATTTAAAGGTTGCCTCAGAGGTTCGGCCCTTTCGGTTTAACTGATAGTCTTGTATAAACAGCTTGGCAATTAGTATTAACTGAGAGTTTTCCTATATTGTTATCGGCTTGGCTGATTTGATCCGTGTATGAGGTGGCTTTATAGATAGTGCTGCTGCCATGGTCAGCAGGTTCTTCCAAGCAATCAATCGATCCAGTATCCATGTCAGACAAAATGTCAAGATCCACAGTACCTGAGCCACTTAGGTTCACTGGCGTCGGACAGTTGTCACAGTTTGCCTGAACACATCTGCTATGTGCGGAACTCTCTCTTAGACTCTCGTAACGCCGTTGCAACGCAGCTTCTGATGGTACTACATTAAGTCAAGGAACGTAGCGCGGATTCTAAATTGCCTTTGATAGGGGAGCAAGTTGACAGCAGAGATCTCAATAGAGAACTTAACTGATAGGAGGCATTGGTTTTTCATAACCTTTATTCTCAGCCTTGTGCAGCTCAGAAGATCGTGTTCGAAGACACCGATTTCATCAGTGTTTATACGAATGGTGTGCAGCTTCAGGCGGTCTAGAACATTATAAACCACTACCTCTTTAAGAAACTTTAGCCGATCCATCGCCTCGGTGCAAATCTTGATAATGAACCTTCCAGCCAACTCCGCATGCCTAGCTTCCATACAGTCCTTGGAGTGCATCATAGTAGCTATCGCTGCCAGTTGGTGTAAAGCAGTTTTGATTGGTAAATGCCACGTCTTTTCACAAACATGCGACTGTGACCCGGCAGCATTACAAACGCCAAACAGGAAAGCAGGCGCCTGAGGAGTACTAGTACCAGTTGGCGCAAAATCTCTACTTTCCTGGTACGCAATTAATGTTCGTGGGAAAGGTATATTGCTGTTCACAGTTACAGTTACAAGATGCTGGATTGCAGGACACATTTTCTTTCATGTCAAGAAAAGAAATTTTAGGAACAAGTGGAAATAGATTAGTTGCATTGCCATTATTTTGTGTCGGTAATTCATGGCTTTACTCCAAAACAGTCAGTTAACGGAGGTGAAGGATAAGCAGGTTATTTTCTTTAAGTCCGGTTTCAAAAGGGACAGGGAAGTACAAGGTACCTACCAAGGGCACCTGAGCGAAACGTGCACAAGTATCATTTAAATATGTTGAAAAGGCGGCACCGACACTGAAGCATGGGAAGTGGGCGAGGTGACAGAATTGCTAAAGCGACACGCCACGTGCCACGTGGGGAATGAGGACAACGTAGTGAGACTTTTTTTCGTGCCAGCTGCGCTGGAGACAATTGCGGAGCGGTGCTGCGAAGTAATTTTAACAGGCCCTGCGTACAAAGGGTATTATGGCTACTATAGATTGCTGCGCTGTGTGCTGGTGGTTGCAACAGTTATAGTATATTCACTTTTTGTGCTTTTCTGCCCGATGGGACCTCCCACAGCTACCGGGAAGTAGTGAAAGCAATAAAAGAGCTACTACCTTACACGGAGTCCGTATGTACACTTGTGGTGATTAACTGCATGGAGCAGTTCCGTGCGATAACCTGGCGTTATCACAAAGCGGCGGTCGTGTGTTGTCGTTTTCACGTGTTACGGCATAGATTACTCCGAGTTACACGTCCCGCGGAAACGAGTTCTGCGGACAGAAGCCTACTGAACACTTCACGTATAACTATCTCTACCCGTGTTTGGAAGTAATTTGACTAGGTGTTGTAAGGGTTGCGGAGGGGTATACTTTACTTTAAATTTACTTACAGCAAACAAGACTGATTTGTTCATCGGCAAGGGCATGGCACGGGTTGCGTGAAGTGGGTTTATTCGGGTGGACCACGATCAAACGCGCAGAAAAGCAGTTAAACCTTTGAAGAAGCAGCAGCTCTTTAGCTCGCAGTCAAGCCGGTGGGTTTTCACTTCTGAGTTGCAGTTTTACCTTAAATGGCCGCAATAAATTTCATTCCCTGGAATGAACCGGCATTCAGTGTACCGCAAACCGCAAGTGCAGCGGCCACCTGTTTCCGTGAGGGAAACAAAGTACTTCGCATTAAGTGGGACCGCCGTGCTTTCAAAACCATAGAATACCATATACGCGCCCATTGCAAATTATGGTAAGAAGCGTAGGTACGGTCTAATATTGCCTGAGCGACAGGTAACGTGCAGGTTTCTACGGTACGGGTGCACATTAATCCAAATGCATGCGCTCGCCATAACCTCTTACCTTGGCAGCACGACGTCGTCCCTACGGCTTGCACGTGTTCACCGCATTCAAAAAAGTCAACACCCTATCAGGATTTAGAGGATATCTTACCTATGTCATTGAAATGTGAGACTGCTAGCTTTCCTTATAATGATAACCAGACTACCTTGTGATCCAGTTAAGGGCAACCCGGGTAACTAGCAAAAGCGCAAACACCAGTGTATTATTCTTGCAGGCATATAATAACCCGTTTACGAAAAGTTATGTCGCTAATTTGTTTGATAAGCCGTACTAAATCCATTACCCCGAAAAAGACGTATCCCTTATTATTTGGTGGGACATACGTTAAACAGTCTGCGCGCTACCGATACAGCGTGCATTGCAGGCGTGTGTTATTTTCCTAGGAGCTATGCCATTTTCCGCGAAATATCATGCTGCCTTTGTTGTTGCCACTACCTCAAGTCAATTTCGCTGTACTTGCAACCTTTTATACTTTCTTTTTTCATCTGACAGTAGATGATAAAGCAAGTTCACGACCGCTAGTTGTCGAGCTTCACAACCAAAAACGTGTTCTTCCATAACTTTGGTGGCAAACAATACGTTTAATAAACCCAACAGCAATCCATTAAACACTTAGGAGCCTGGAGGTTTCCCAGCATTCATCAACTATTTACGCGTGCCGTGAAACCTCATTTCGCCCCCGCGAGTATTAAGGTAAGATAAGTCGATTAGCCCCTGTCATCGCTGTTGCCTATCCATTAACTTTATAGCAGTTAGATTTACCCGGCTTTCATACTCACAGCTTATGCTTCAGCGTTACGTTTCCGTTATACCTACTCTTCCGTTACTTGTCCGTCACGTAAATACATAGCCACGTTTTTAATTTCTATATGCCCGAATCAACCACTTCGTTTACTCCGTTACTTGCATATTGCTTCAAGGCCGTTTCCCTTCTTTTTACAAATTTCTCGTTTCAAGCTAACGATTCTGAGTAGGAGTTACTCAACAACGCAACCCCATAGCATTCTATCTAAAGTATGCACAACGTACATTTCCCAAGTACTTTCCGTATCTTACTACTTGTATATTACTTTAAATGCGCATCCTCTTGTTTACCAATTAACAAAAGTCATCATTTACTAGCCCTGTAGCATACGTCCGTTTGGCTCCCATTTTGTTTTTGGAAAGTTTAGGTACCTGCAACGACAGTTACACTGCACCGTAGCACTACAAAAACCAGTGGGCACCGGCTCTTATCAACATTTGCAACCGGTGTACTTAGGTTATTCACAAGCTTATCAAGTACATAAGAATATACCACGTTGGTATAATAATTCCGGCCGTACCTGTTCAACTTGGCTCGAAAACCAGTTCTCGCAGGACGTGATGGTCCATGTCCGCACTTCGGGTAGGTCTAACGTTTATTAGGGCGGGAAAGGGTCTCGCAACCACCGTCTGCGGTAACATCCAAAGACGATAGAATGGCTATGCAGTTGCTACCTTTTGCACGTTTTTGAGAAAAATGATAACCGGTTAATATTATTAAAAATAGGTTCAAGGACGACGGTTAAGATAAACCAATTCGTTGCCAACCGAGGTATAGGAAGGTCATCGCCTATTTAAATGTATGACTTGATAGTGTGCAAGTAACGTGTAAAAGGATCTGGTATTGAGCTAAGTCAGCGTCTAGAAGGTTTTAGCTAGATACAAAGGTTAGAGACCCGGCATTTAAATACATTGGGGAAATTGTGTGTTAGTAACGGCGTTGTAATAAGTTCCCCCTAATTTTTGTGTATATCGTAGTTCTGGCATGGTAGGGTGAAATAAGCTTCATTTCTTCTTCATTGGTGGCACACGTTTGGTGCTTCAACAGAAGAGGCAACCTATGCTTAGCACGGGCAATTAAATGCTAGTGTGGATAAGGATTTCTACAAACTGCAGTGGTTGCTGTAAAGATCCCTAAGTATATCCATAGAAATTTGAACTGAATGTTGTAGATAAGAAAGCGCAGAAATGAATGGACAGTTTAACATGTAAAACATGCTAAAACATGGTATTGTCAAGGAGTATGTGTATATATTCAGAGGACAGATATTATTCACTGGCTGCCTAGTTTGATACATGGGTTTTGTTCCAGGTGTCATGCCCCTAGCCTTTATTATAACAGTCTGTACCACAAGGCATTATACATTATCATAATGCCCTTGATGTGTTCAAACCCGACGCTTAACTCAACAACATGACCAATGAGGCAGTGAGGAATATGGAGGATCACTTACGGGACTCATCCCGTAGCCGCTTGCTCAATAACCTACCGCACAAGTCAGGGTAAAGCAAGTTCAAGGCGGGCGTGCGATTGCAGAGAACCAGTGGGACATGCTCCAGACCTCTCACATTAAGGCTGTAAACAAGCAGCAGGGTGAAAGCGCTCGACGGTCTATGTTCTTACTTACCTGAGACAACCGACAGCAAGTGTGCATTAGGTTGACCAAGGGCTGCACCGTTTGAGGCGGACGGTAGCAAACCGCCGGGCATTACAAGGTGCATTCACAAGGTCCGGGATTGCTTGGCATTGGTGCGCGACGCCAGCCCGAACATTTTTATTTCTAGTTCAACTGACCCACTTTGTCAATTTATATACTCAGCAAACCCAGCTGTCCGCCCCTGGTCGTTACCTTTGATCCAACCAGCAAAGTGGAAGTTTAGATTGCTACTCGACACCTAAAAAATTCAAGGCTGCCGGCTCAGACAGTCTTCCTCTTAGGCACTCCAAATATGGAGACGCGGTTCCATTCTCAAACTAACCGCATTGCCCTTCAAAATCTGGCATGAAGAAACAGTGCATTTTCCAGGAGCGAATCAGCTATTGTCCCGGTCGGTAAGAAGTGCTCGCACTTCGTGTACCATCGCCGGTGGATCAGCTTCAATTTAGTTGCGTCTAAGCTATTGGCACCTGTGCTACTCCGTAGACTATTTCCAATCCTTGAATCGCAGTACCAAGAAGAACAAACTAGCTTCGGATGTAGCCACGCGTGTGTGGCTCAGATATTCACACTCCGTCAACTCTTGGAATATTGCCACCTTTACTAGAGATCTACCATTCTTGCACACTTGGACATCAGTGCCGAATTTGACTCGATTGCTCGACATACGCGCCTTTCTGCTCAGGGCCTAGCAGTTTGCAAGCCGTATGATGGTATATGGCTCAGGCATGCCGTGGTGACGTCTGAACACAGTACAGCCAAAGAGCAGTGCACAATATCATAACGGATAGTCGCAAGGTATAATTCCCAATAGTCCAGCGAAGTGGTAAAAACAGGGTCCAAACTCGACCTAGCTTGGGCATCCATTTAACTATAAGGGGGTCCAAGAAAAGATGCAACGATACATTAGGCATACTATCAAGAGGAATGCGCTAAAAGCACCTACCACCGAGTTATAAGAGGAGGCAGTCGAACACACGTTGTTTAGATTTCAACCACCCGGTATCAAAGGCGTACTGGCGGATTTGGAGAAATAAGTTCAAGCATCGCTGGGCGCACTCGCCGCGCTTCTATGAAAAATTGCAACGTCTAGTTGAAACGAGGAAAATCTAAGCATTACCGTCAGAACGTCGGCAATTTCGTCGGCCGACTGAAACTTGAATGTACGCAGAACATCCACTTCCTAGCCAACATGGAGCCCTACCCGCCGTCTTGTCAGCCAACTACGTGATCACATCGTACTAGGGCGTAGACAGACAGATGCACTCTACTGTCTTCTGTGTCTTGAGATAGACGCGTTTCAGTGAATACGAGTATATCGGGAGACGCATCTACAAACAAGCCTATATTGTGCACGTTATTCCTTAGGCTACGCATATTGCCTAGCACAAAATACACGAGTCCGCAATGACAAACCTAGAGCGTTAGCTAGCAGAGCGGGTACCAGCCGGCGGAAAAGGCGGTCCGGCTGACAAACCGAAAAGCCAACGACTAAACATCCTGTTCATTAATCTCTCGCCTGCGTCTGAGGACCTTTGCGGCCTCTTTTAGCATCAGCCTATGCGCTAGTAGGTCTGACTGAAAGCCAAAATTAGTGCATTTTCTTTAAAAGCTAACAGTAACAGCGCGTTGCCTTGGCCCAAATGGTGAATAACTGCTCGAATTTCAATCCTTACATTTTGTCTACATCTTCATTTCCTGTCTTCAGCTTTACCTTTAGCACTTTCCAACTTCTTGATCACAGGTTCTTGGAAAAATAATAGGCTTATGATCTTTGAGGTACTTCTATTAAAAGCATCCTACCAGACCTAAGACTGCATATAACTTTGAAAGCGTTTGTTGCTGCTGATAAACTTAAGATGAGCATTAGAATTGTCCAAAACCGTCTAAATACCTGCTGTAGAAGAAACTTTATGTGCCTTCGTAGATGATGGTTGCTAGCTGGCCCTTATTGATGCTTTTTCGTTAAGCCTGAGCACTAGCTACTGCACTCCGACGTTTCAAACCACAAACCAGTAGGTAAACAGCAAAATAATATATTGTATTTTCATATTGTTGACAAAGAGCGCACTTTAAAAGTTCTAGGCTAAAGAATCAAACATTTTGCTCTCCACTCTCCTCTCTTGGCCCCACATACTTGGCTTACCTGGTATACATATGCCTTTCACTATCGGAAACACTGATAGACAGGCATAATGAAAACTAGATCCTCTTCTTTAACTGCTTTGCCAGTGAAACACTCACATTTCCAGCTTCCAATTCACTGGCACGAAAGCTGACTAACGGCAGAGAGGACCCTGTCACACTGGCTGGCTGGGCCACCAGAATCATTCCATCACCACTTTCCTTATCTTGGCTGCGCGTGTGTTATTTTTCTTTCAGCAGGCTCCGAAGCCTGACATGCGTTATCTGTACTGGCGAGTAAACGACCAGCTCCCACTGGCTTTGGTTACCATTTCACCCCTGATTTATCTTATCACTCTTCGCTTGGTGCGCTAGAACAGCTCTTGCCAGGAAAACCGCGAAGGAAATAGCCGGTGTGACAGTGTAGTGCTACCTAAAATTGCCACCTGGATGAACACCGCTGGCACTTGCTTCGGAACTTAAAATTGGAGAGAAATAACACGAAATTCATTAAAGAGCTGCACCATATTATGCATCAACCCAGGAGGCATTACAATCCCTCATGTTTGAGCAGGCTCAACCCCCAGAAGTCGATTCGCTAATACCCCACCAACGCAGATCAAAATTGATTTCACGCCCCAAAGCAATTTGCTAAAGTTTACTAAATTTTCCCCTACTCATTTCTTCATTCATAGTGACAGGCTCCCCTAGCTCACTGATGTTGGAGACAGCCTCATGAATATAGAAACTCGGCTGTAAGAGATAAAGATTGCGATGCTTAGCTAAGAAACGTGTGTATTTTTCATGTCAAAACGTGTCAACTGATCCGGAAGGTCTCTTGTGTGACTCAGGTGGACCTGGCTCATGCGGCATTGATATAAACTTCGGAACCACCTAGAGGCTTAAAAATACTAAACTCTATATTACTAATGGCTTATGTGGCTCAGTATCCACTGAAAATGGTATGCAGGGGCCTTCTAATAGTGGGTTAATTATAAGCTCTCCTGAGTTCCCTTGCGGACATACTAGTGCTTACTGTATTTCTAGCGTTGCGCGCAAAGTATACCTTATTCTTGTATGTTTGGAAGGTGTTTTTCGGCCACCTATACAGTCACTAGTTGCTGCAGTGTATTAGGGGCTAATTAGAGCGTATCTGGATAGCTATGTATATTTAGAACATATACCGATTCGCTACTTTTTACATTTCTTTTTTCTGCTATCTGCTTGCAAGGCAGAAAGACATTTTAAGCGAGAAAGAGTAATGTCATTATTCGTAGACCATCATTCAATTGCAAATAACTCGCAAACTGCTGCTCGTATTGCATTGTTTTTACTTTCAACGTGGTCAGCGGTTAACACTGCTCCTGCGCAGCCAACTTTAGTGCTACTTTACGCAGTATTCTAACCTTATAAAAAACCTTTCTATATTCTGAAATTTCCTCAGGTTGAAATTTTGCGCCCGAATGCAATATCAGCGCAGGAAATGTTTGGCTATAATTTTTTGTTAATTTGTATTTTTCTAGTATGTCTCTTAAGAAATCCTTTTTATTTTTATCTGCAATCCTAGAAATTATTTTTTAACTTTTTGTGTCTGTTATTATTCCGCTACTTCCATTTATTCCATGTGCGCACCAACACTTGTGGTGACTGAGCAGGACAGAAACGTACAATGCATTTAAAGTAAAGTAGTGGTGAATGGGATCCTGTTCCAAAGAAAAGAGGCACAACTAAAACTCTGCGCAGCTTTCACAACAAAAAACAAGGAGCTCAGTATCGCCCGAAGGAACCAGATGAAGTTTAAAGTGGGCGACTACGACTTCGCAGCTGTATACCCAACAATGCCCATGCATTTTAATGGCCCGCGAGGAGCATATACTCATATTTTGCCTACATCCATTCAAGTGCATAAGACTTGTGTAAAGATTGATCTAAACCCTTATGGGTGCAGACTCTAGCCGGTCTAGAATTATAACTATTTATTTAATTATACGCGCGCGTGTTGCGAGGTTTCGCGCGTTAACCGTGACGGTATCCAGCGTACCCAGTAGCTTGACAGGGTCACTGAGCAGCACATGCAACAGGACTATTCTTAGACACACTGTAAACCACTGCAGGTCATCTAACGAGCACCCAACAGCAAGTACAAACTTGCCTGACGCGGCTCTACGACATATCACGCTACTATCCATGCAACAGCCAGTGCTTTTGACATCATAGTGAGGGCAACCGTTTGACCAAGAGAGTTTATCTGCCTGTTTGACTACATCAATCTGCTATCGCTGGAGAGTACAAGTGCCGATCCGACCAGTCTATCTTACTTTCGAAGGTGGCTAACACCCTGGCGTCCGCCGTGACGGTATTCATTCAAGTTTGCGGTTTTAACCGAGGGAACCCGGACAGCCCTTTCAGCATCCACGAATAAGAATGCAGACAAACGGCAGTGACTGGTAAATAGCATTGCGTGCCGTCTAACCGCCAGTTTGGTGCGTTTGTAATCATTCCTCCACTTGTGGCCACCCCACCGTTTGTCGTGAAAATTGTCGGTGGTCGATACCACGCCGTATACACTACCGCAAATAATGTTAGCACCTACGCCCACATTAGAGCGGAATAAGCCGGACATCATAAAGTAGAAAGCAGCGGATGCACAACTCATATACTTAGTAAAACGACTAACAGCTGAAAGAAAACAGGAGAAACGGGGCATAAGACATAAGAAATAAAAACCACCGGTATGCGTCACACAAGCACTCAGTGCAACAGCCATAACAACGGCCGAAGCTGCAGTGGGGCATAGAGAAGTTTACAATAGTTAAAACGCCTTTCTTGTTTAAGCAAACCACGTTTTCCACAATAGTTTAGCTAAAGGATCCGATAGTAGAGCACGCGTTAAGTTACACTTACCGCGTCAAGGCTAGTACCAAAACAAGTGGTCAGGCATTCTAGTACTGTCAACCAGCAGTACATGCAATACCACGTACAGCTTCACACGGGTAACCTTACTCATAGAATCCATGCAGCGGAATTGTACCAATTTGTACGTGATACCTTCCAGCTGTGGTCACCAACAAATACGTGATGAAACTGCATGACGCTGCGAACTCATTGTATGCAATGCATTCTCTACTTCTCAGCGCTTTTGTAGCACACACAAGCCATCCGACAAATCACCGCAGTGTCATCCAACATGGCGAACGTTACCCAGTAGGCCACGCCGCTCCAGCAACATTTCGAACAACTCGCCATAAGAAGACAAAGCTTGATAAAAATAAATAAATAATTATGTGCTTGACGCACCAGGACACGCTAGTACAGGCGTGCTTAGTTGGTTAACAGAGCCACGGAAACACTACAATCGTGTGTACAGCATACGACGGATACGCGTTGGCAAAATACGTGACTCGAGAATTGTGCATACTTTTGCACAGGAATGATGCAGGGAAGAAGGGCATGATCCTTGGTGTCGAACAGAAATGTGGCGAGGAGGCACTGTACAAGCACTTGGTGGTTCCGTTACAGAAACGCTAGGTGGGGGTTCGAATGGCTCCGGAGATTGATCTCCACATTTTTGTAGGCGTAGGAGTGCGATAGAACATTTGTTAAGCGCGCTGCGCTTGCCACTATTGGACTTTCTGAGCTTTCGCCGTGTGAGGCAGTGGGCGGTGTTTTTATTTAAGTAACAAGTCACATCCGCCACGTCGCAGTGTCGTTAAACAGACATTTGTGGCTGTTTATATGGAAAACGCTTTCCAGACCAAACCCGCCACGTCCTGTGACATTGCCATGGACCACAATTTAACTAACATTGTGAGACTTGAAACGCTACTGTAGGACTGATTTTTCGAACAGCTACTGGCTGTCGTGGGACATCCGATTTTCCGTTGGCTGGGCGCAAAGCTTAGTCGGGAGTCACCAGTAAAGTTTGGGACCCGTGGTATTTGTGGGAGATAGGGCTCCGTAAATTGGGCTGTAGGGTTACACAGGAACGCATGGAACTCAAAGCGTAAGCAGCACAGTACAGGTAAATAACCCATGGGCCATATGGGTGTCGCTGGCACGTCCACGACAGCTAACCCTCGCAGGTAATTAGCAGGGTTGCGTGGAGTTAAAGCTTCTTTGTGCGAATGTTTCAAAAATCCAAGGAGCATACATGAAACTACAATTGATTCCTTTTGAAGTCAGCATTCCCTACTAACGTATTTAGTCCTTATCCAGGAGATAACCAACCCTTTGGCTGTCGTAAACAACCCCGACGCCTCATATGGTTGCTTTTCCGTACAACAGTTTTCCACTCCCCAGACTACGCTCGAACAGTAAACGTTGTTGGACTCTGACCAAACAGAACGGTAACAGTGTTTATTACCACGGCTGTATACGTCACAGCCGTGGGCTCAATGGGCATTGCGCAAGTCGAACGCTGGGGCTGGGAAGCAAGTGAGATAGCTTTGTTTACGGGAAAGTCGAGTGCGCCAACTGCTGGAGTTTAAATAAAAAAATAAATATTTTATTCTCGACAAATAGAGACACACCTTTTGGGCATGATCAGCAAATAGACAATATTGTACATGATAGCATGATTACAAGCACCAAGAGCGGGAGTAGTACACATGGAGTCAGTAGTGTGGGCCCATACGGCCCATAGGTTGTACGAAGTATATGTCCACAGAATGCGAGATTTAGAGATAAGAAATCAGATCACAAATGTGGAATATGTCGATAAGGAACTAGTCCGATGAGGTTGCGTACACACTGCGGGTCAAGTGAGTGAAGCATGAGGAAAGAGCTGCAGGAATATTTAAGGATAGTCGCATGCAACTGATCAAATATGTAGGCGTGTTCGTACGGGAACAGATTTATGCACAGAATTTGTAGATGCGGTATCGGTCAACTTGCCAACGTGAGATTGAGGCGGTGACTTTATGGAGTGGCGAGTCACATCCGCCAAGTTGCAGTGTTGCTAAACAGACATTTGTGGTTTTTGTAGGGAATACTCTTGCCGGACGAAGACCCACGACGTCCTGGAACACTGCCGAATAGTGATATGCCATTGACAAGATGCATCTGACCACTTACCCTCGCGGATATTCGCAGGCAAGTTTCACAAATTTGTTTCCCATCTTAACTGCACTGGTTGTGTGGTCGCCTTCGGAGGCGACCGCAAGTGGTTGGAGCTGTCCAAGTCGGATGACTCAGGAGACTTGTATTGATTTGGCTGGCTAGCCGAACAACCTTCTCGTGGTGCCAGCTTAGTGGTTCGGGTTTAACCCGTTCCAGTAAATAGTTAAGCGGCAGTGTTCCAGGACGTGGTGGGGCTTCGACCGGCAAAAGTTCTCCCTATAAAATCCACAAATGCCTGCTTATCAACACTATGACGTGGCGGAAGTGACTCGCTACAAACTAAAGTCACTGGCCCGTGGATATCGGGAGAATGGTATCCAATCCACGGACATAAATCGCTTATTCTCACCTTCCAGGCGACAAGCAACAGTCAAACATCCTGCGGCACATTCAAAAATACAAGCTACATTCATAAACAATGATATACGTATATGCACCCATACACTTAGTTTTACTGTTATGCCAAACATGTACTTTTTGTACATTTTCGATCACAGTATATTAGCTGAGCATGCTCATGCCTGTAAAGGTTTGCCTCGTATTGTCGAGGATAAAAGTTTATTTATTTATTTTATGGGTTCATTTAGTTTGTCAGGATTGCAAAATGCCGGTGATTCCTTTGTTCTGTGTTCATGCCGCACACAGGTGAGCTTCGCAAGTATGTCCTCAGGAGTACCGTGCCGGTGCTGTTATCCTTTAGAACTAGGGCTGTTGTCCGCAGGTAACCCGTCACTAACAAACTGGCGGGCACCAGGTCAAAGTAGGTGTTCTCAGAAGCAGCTGAAAGTTCATGGAAGAATATAAAACAGGAATAGAGGTGGTACTGAAATAAATAACAGTTAAAGCTAACATGAAAAATTACTGAAAAGACAAAAGCAACGAGGCTGTTATAAGTAAAGTAAATGCAACATTAAAAATACCTAATAATGGAAAGCTTTGGCCATATACCTACGCGTTGGGATGCTAGCATTTATCAATTATATGAAGATACAAATTTATTTGTGCAACTAAAAATATTAAAGCCAAAGTAAAATAAATATCTTACAACAGTGATAAGAGCTAGTAAATGTTACAAATAAATAAAACCACATGCTAAGTTGCACTGATGATCTATGTCTATATACGCAAGCGTTTATCATTTGTTATGTGCATCACGCAAAGGCTCGTTAGCAAAAAGTCATAGCAGCGGTTCTAACCGCACAGCGCAGTTTCGACCTATTTAGTCCCTTATTTATGTACATTGTCGTCCGGCTGAACATCTGCTCTAAGTGTTGGCTAAGTATTGCATAGTTGAACCGTTTTATTCTGCAAGGTTAATAGAGTTCCTAAAGCAACTCAAAAAATAGAGGAAGACCATGTGAAACGGTTATTTCATGAGTCAGGGACAACCGCAAAATTTAGGATGTAACGTTTAACAAGTGGTGTAAGATGAGGCTGAATGTGCAATTATCCATAGAATGCTAAGTCATAGATATCCGTATAATGAAAGTGGTAAACGCAAACATACCTTGTGGTCCTAAATATATGTGTGTGGATAGATTCCAAGTACACTAGGTAGAATAAGTTTCTGAAAAGCAGGGTAAATTAGAACTAAAACCAGGGGTGTAAGCGGATTAGGAACTAATTTTATAGGGAATGCAAACTGACCGCTGGATATAGGCTGTAAGACATGTAAACTTGGTTTCCATCACAACCTAGGACGTGGTAAACGCATGCATGTTGTAAGGTGGAAAAGCCTTTCTATGAAGACGCACGCGTAGAACAAAGTTCAATTTTAATCGCCAGGTTATCGTTGTGCAGGGATCATGGCGGTCATTTCTGTATCGTACCGCGTCTAGCCTATGTACCATCGCAGCTGGTACAATACTCGTTGAACCCAGGATTCAAGCCCAGTCTGCTCGGATTGTCATCCGGCAAGCTGCTACTATTATATGCTAGCCCTACCCACGACCCTATTACGGTAACTGATAAAACGCCCATAAGTCGAGTTTAGCGTCGTCCAGTACTGCATGGCTACTGTACCACAGCACCAACATCAGAATCTTATTGCTTGCTAACGGCGGATTTGACCGCTTGCGCTTTTACGTGCAAAGGTAGTTAAGCCGGAATTAGAGCTGGACGGGAGCTGCGAAGAACAAGCTAGTCAATGGCAATGGCAGCTTCAACCTTCGTCGGCAAAGAACGAGCGCTCATGGTTAATCTTTCTTCGTGAAGGCGTTGACAGCTACCTTTAGTATGGCCGCGGACACATGAACCAGTGAGAGCCGATGTAACGCTACGTTGCACGGACTCAAGCTAAATGTGACAGCAGGCAATATGTGTCCATCCATCACGCAAAGTACTGTTGGCCTTCAAACACAGGGTCCCACAGTTACTGCAGGTTAGGCAGTTGGCTTGCCTAAAAACTTTGGATCAAAGCCGGTAGACAGAACGGGAGTCAGCAACTACAACCCGGATAGCTCCTCCCTACCGATAACTCGAAGGCAAAAACCTCTCAAAGTCCGACAACGCGGAAAGGACGACAATACCCACAGCAAGAAACAGTTTAGATTCTGGGTTGGTTAACAAGCAGTAACCGGACCCTCACATTTAGTACCCAGATTGTCGTTCGTGCTGCTTTAGAGTCGTCACCGTGCGCTTGGAATCACCCGTCACAACTACGGTTTCTAGTTTGGCGCCAAATGACCAATGGTCCAAGATAAATTGTTAGTATCCTGATCCGGCTGCTATCTAGATCCTGCTTGCCTCCCAGTGACATCTATCATTTGGTCAGGCGGGTTTACTTCACTGTTTATTGAAGCTTGATCATCGTAATAGATATGAGCAATGGGTCTTCAGTTACCCTGGAATAAGAAATTTTGGTTGCCGCTGGTTGAACTCAATTTTGGGTTTCTGCCACTTCGCTAATCCTCGTGGCAAAAAACCTCTCTGGCAACCAGCCTTGGCGACTTCTCTTGCATAGAAATTTGTTATTCAGCATTTTTGTTGCTGACGATTCTGCGTCGTTCTTAACCATTGGACACGGTTGGCTCGTCGCACGTTTGCTATCAGCCTAGTGAGCAGACTTTCCTTGTCATCAGGACCTGCAGATCGTTGGAGCACATTCCCACGTCGATTCGACTTTCAATGTTTTGGATCCTAGGCCAATCCTAAACAAAGCCTTTTGCACCTAGCCCTGGTACAAGCGAGCAAACGAGGGCTTTCGCCATCACACCTTTTGAGTTACTGCCTTTGCTAATGCCAATATTTTGTTTAATTGGAGCAGGACAGTAAATATTCCGGAAGGATGGTCTTCCAAGTAGTTGGTACTTTGTACTATGCTTCCTGCATCTACTAATCTGCTTGTTCTTTGCCCTCTAATTGAGTCCATCTTTCAAATAATTATGTGGGCAAGTTGGAAATACAGTATCACAGAAGTTTAATACGGTATCAGAGCCAATGCCCTTGGTTGGACCCTGCCTCCATTTATCCGTACGCCCAAATTCCCCGTTAAAGTGGAGCAGTTTCCATGTTGTGTGCCTAGCTGTTAGTTGTGCTTGCCCAACACGCGATCGGTTAGCTGGTCCAACTGTTGATTTTACTGATGTGTAGTGTTTTGCTGACACCGAGTACCACCACCGGCTATCCATTGCAGAAAAATTGATCAGTGACTAGCGTGCGCTCACAAGGGCATTCTGTGTGAAGGTAGACGTATTAAGTTCATTTTAGTGAGCTGTTCTTGAAGTGCAAAAATGGCCACGGGCAGGCAACAATATGTTCAAAACATTTCTCGTGAGGCGCCGGTGATACTCGAGGCAAGGCTTGACGGGGATTGGATTGGGAGACGCGTCAAGTAGGCATTTTGTAGAGCTGGGATACATTTACCTGTCGGTACTAAAAGAGTGCACCGCGTTAGTGGCTGGAGAGAGGCTGGTTCACTGCTTCAGCAAGGTTCGTCAGGCCAATTTCAATTCAGCAAGAGCAACTGCTTAATGTGGTCAGTTGCGTTGAGAGTCAGCTAATTGGTACGTATTATGTGGTACCAGGCACACTTAGCTCACAGGCTGGGGTCCGGCAGGTAAGTCTGTAGGAAGACACTAAATACTACTTGGTTGGGGATTCTGCTACATTAACAAAAGGTGCAAGTTGCTGCAATCCTCACATTGCATTAGTGCCTATTGTATATGTTTGTTCCACTGCAGAGGCTGGTATCCGCTTGAGCAACCATACTACAAAAATAACTGCGAAAGCATTCACTCCAATAGTTACTTCTTCCCAAGTGATTTTACTCGGGAACAACAACAGCCATTTGGTCGTATACCCTGCGTCTCCGGCGGCTGGGGTTGATGTCAAGCAAGAGCAAGCTACCCTTTCCTCAAACTCAACGGGTCGTTAGAACAGCACTACCACCGTAGCGGTCAACGGCTCTAGGCTTCGGACCATAGAGCTTGCAAGGGGACTAACACATGACCTGCTGGTACCCACGATAAATGCTGCAACGGACTGAAGCACGGCTGTTAGCTCGTTACTTGATGAAAGGTGCGAGAATATGGATATGAGTTTACAAGTGGAGCACCCAATAATAAATAAAAGTAGTGTCAGCTGTACTCCAGAGCGACCTTACGCCGCTACGCCATTACCACCAGGTGAGCGCTGGTTGAGTACACCGCGAGGACGCACACCCCTATGCGGATTCGTACCGGAAAAATTATGGCTGCAAACCAGGCGCGCAGACCACAACAGGAGGGCTTAGAGCTCCACGTATAATACCAGATGCACCAGGGCCTATGGCTATGAAGTGCGTCTCTTTGATCGGCATGTGTAAACAACACACTGACCACTGGAGGCTAACCTTTTAGGAAACGTGAGAGGTAGCGATGCCAGACCCACAAACTTAAAAGACGAAGCCGGTCGAGTGTTTGCACCTCAAGTCCAGCTGCTTGCAACAGAAAAAGTTCCCCGTGTAAATCTGCAACAGCCTAATGTTGCTCCAGTCTTTCAGATGGCAACTGGTGATGTAGTGAATTAAGAAAACTGGGCCTTCCCTCGGATGCTGTGCACGCTTGGAATCAATCACGTCTGGAAGGGCTGAATGAATAGTGTACCAATTGCTGTGTTGTGAGAAGAAGTGGCAATTGTTGTGGCGATGTGCGTTATGAGGTGAATAATGTGACAAAGGGCTTTTTCCAAGCGACTTGTTTAATGACTGGCTGGTGGGTTTGTTGGCTATCTAGCAGAAGGGGCCCGCCCAGCAAACTGGTGTAAGATCACATTTGCTTATACAACGCCAGTATAGTAAATGCGAGGTTCCATTTACCATGTGCAATGCGAAACTTTAGTCGGAGTCCTCTTAGCTAAAGATGGAAAGCAGACTAGTGATCTTGCTATGTGGCTACCGCAGCCACTCCGCCCCATGAGAGGAGGATCAAAAGATTGCAGAACTGTTAAGGCGCGCGCAGTTGCTTCGCATAATATTCTGGTCGTTGGTGATTTAAGCATTCCTCATGTTGAGTGACAATGCACCGCAAACATAGTGGTTTCCCTGGAACAATAGCGGATTACTTGGAGGCACGTGATCGCATTTGGGCCAAGCATCAATGCATGGACCAGATGTCGCATCAAGTATGTCCCCTCCAGCACTGATGTTGTGACCACCAAACATGGTCTGCGAGTAGAGCTGTAAGTAGAGACATTTATAGGTAGGAGTAAGCTTTGAGTTCTCACCCTCTCCTTAACCATACCAAGGCTTGAAAGTTTCCTCCACTCGCGAGAATTTTCAATCGTATTGACTACATGTAACAGCGCGACAGGGTCCTGCAGCTCAACCGCCTTAGTGTCAAGGAACGAGTATCTGCAAAAGAAATAATTACCGCTCAAAACTAACCGTGAGCAACAATTGAAAGAGTTTGCTCCTTTTCGTCCAACTGGACAATACAGTAAGCCACGGTGGTTGCGGTGAAAAATTAATAGAGCATTAAAGGGAGGGATGAGGAGTAAATAAATACATAACTGGTATATCCTCGGTAAAACGAGGCACCTGCGGCCGCGCGATCAAATATGCATACAAGCCTGGCTGTTTTGGAATAATAAAAAATTTCCATTTTAATGAAGGGTAAAATCGAAAAGATGTAGTCCATGCGGCTGAGCGTTTTTCAAGGTACTAGTCAGACCAAGGAACATGAAGGCACTGGGGCGCGTAAAAATCAGTCATAATCGTTGTGTCGAGATACAAGTATGGCGTGATTTCGACAAGTAGTACTTCATGAGCACAGTAGCCCAAACAAGGTTTTGGTGCAATCAATGAATATTGTGAAATCAGAATGTTCTGTGCTCCATCAAAGCATTCGTTTTAGTAAAAGCAGTTGCTCAGGTTGTATGTAGAAGCCTGAGGAGTGCGTAAGTGTGAAAAGTTCGACTGTGACTTTATTTAGTGGCGAGTGACACCCGCCACGTTGCAGTGTTGTTAAGCGGACCTTCGTCGCTTTTTATAGGGAGGCCGCTTGCCAGGCGAAAACTCACCACGTCCTGAAACACCGCCGTAGCTTTTGTTGAACAATATTGCTAGCCGGCGATGCATTGTACAGACCAACTTTGCACTTTATTATTCGCAGTCGGTTGATAGTCAAATTTCTTCATTGATTAAGCGAGTGACTTGGTAATGTACCGGCAAAAGTCGTTGAAACCGGTCCATGATGCAAAAGAGTCACAGAGTCAGTGCAGGTGAGTAAAATTATTGTTAATAGGGGCTGATTTTTTCTGTTACATACTTGTCCGGTTCGCAACCCGTGTCCAGCTATCCACGCTGGACTTGTCCATTAATGTTGGTGAGTGCAGTTGTTCCTTGTGGCTGAGTACGTCCATATCAGGCGAAAGTGCCATTTATTTGTCCAATGCGGACTGGTTACGAGTATTCTGCTCCGCTAAATAAAAACAGAATTCCTTCAAATGTAAGTAAGTGTAAGTTCCCCATGGTCAAGTGAAAGCTCTTTGAAAGGCCGCCGGAAAAGCCACTTATCTGAGCGCAAAGCTGTCCACGAACTGACATCGGAAAAGCTCCAGGTGAATAAAGAATCGGAATGTTCTTTTGGAAATGTAAGGCGCCGAATCCAATTTTTTGAACGCCCGCGAGAATAAGCGAAGCTAACCGAGGCAGTGTAGGTAATCACACCAGCATGGTTTGGCTTTCGTTTTGGACAGGGGATCCACATAAATATATTATTCCTGGTGAGTGAATTGTGATACTGTTAGTACAAGGCGAGCTAAACCCATTTGTTTAGACTTCTTGAAAGTGGCGTCTCCAGAATGGCGGAAAGTGCTTCATATAGAACGATGAGTAGGTTCTTATTCTCCCGGAAAAAGGATCAAGTGTTTAAGCCAACTGGCTATTGAGAATGAGTCGACCGGTCCAAGTAGATAACTCCTCTTGGTTTGGCCGATATAACTGGAGTTCTCAGGAAAAGACGGGCACCTGACAAGAAGCAGCCAAACAGACAGACAGCAATGAAGCAACATGCACTATCGGAAGACTGGTGTCGCGTAACGGTGTCTACGATGCGTTCAAACCCATGTAATTTTGCTTAGTACACATGCATTTGCAAGCGCGTTCTTTACATCACGACGCTAGTGTGGCCCAGCCTACAACTACTACTTACGAAGTAGGGTCTGCACGCGCAGAGTCAAGCGACCAATATAAGAAAGCGTATTTACAAAACTGAGCGAATAATACGATTGTTGGAGAGAAATAGATAAACCAATGATGATGAGAGCAGTCTGAATGCGAGAGGCATCTTAGGTAAAACTAAGGCGAACTAGGTTTAGACCGAAAGCAGGAGCAGCAGTACGATAAGCGACGTTCTAAGAAGAAAATGAAATTCAAAGAATCGGCGAGGAGCGGATGAATGCGGACCGCAATGCGAAGAGTAATTCGTGAGAGTAATCAAGCTAAAGCGCTTTAATTCCATGGTCCAAACGCCGTCAGAATCTAGAGAAAAGGGCTACAGTGGGCCAAAACTGCTGTGTATTGGGAGTCATTATCCCACGTACGGTCGTACTAATAGGCAAATGCGAAAATAAGGTAAAGTGCAGAGGCATATGAAGAAGTACGGTGAGCACACTAATAGAAGTAATAGTCAAGAAACAGTTGGTCCGGGTGTCGCCGGTAATCAAAAGCGAGGTCGGTGCGGAGGAGGCCACAAGCACGAGGATAACTTGGTTCGACGCAATGAGTGTAATCCGTGGGAATAAAAATTAAGCGCAATAACAGAGGTCATGGATAAGACGAAAATAAAAGTAACAAGGGTCTAGACGTAAGTGGAAGAGAGCGAACTCGCTGTCAGACCCTGGTCAGAAAGGACACGGACATCTGGGAGTAGTAGGAGGGCCGAAAACCGTTTAGCTAAGAACAATTTAGTCGGCGCACTGAGATTGGTTCGTACAATTGTGGTGAGAGCAAGTGTTGGGTGGGTCAGTGGAAATAGACTGGTTAAATATCAAAAAGGCTATATTATACAGGGGTGATGAGGTCCGGGAAGCCTATCGAAGTGAAGGAGACCGATCAGAAGGCACTTGCTTAGTCGGTGCATGGATAATGGGTCACAAAGATAAAAAGAAAAGAACATAGCATCAGCAATAAATGGTAGGAAAGAGAGAGAAGTGGCTGTTTTGTCATTGGATGACCAAGTTCAACAGCTTCTTGAGGTAATAACAAAGCATCGAGTCTGCAGAGTCTAGGCCGTTAACCTCCTGGTGGACTGGAAGAGGTCAAGGAGAAGCAGGCTAGTCAGATAAGGTTATGTTAAGGAAGTGCAATGAGAGTAAAAATATTACATGAAGCAAATGGCTTTCGACGATGGCTACCGTACACAAAATGCCGGAATACGGCTAGCAATTTGCAACGGCAGGATAAACAGTAAGCTGAGCACAGGATGGCCCGGTATGCCAAAATAAACTTAATGTTACCATAGCTGGGTCCCGTCTAGTGCCTCTTTAAGCGTGGAAGTTGGTTGTTTAGCCATGGTGGACGACAGACCCGCTGAAGAAGCCAAGATAAGGCTGAGTTACTAGCATTGAGTCTTCCAGAAGCTCCATAGTAGGGATAGCTGAGGTGCTGAACCATCGCATCCACACGGTGCAACCCGACATACAATGCAGGGTGTGGTTCTGACTACACAAAAGTTCTTCACCTTGACGGTTAACTGGAACCCTATCAAAACGGTCTGTGCTGATGACGCACATTCAGCAATAGGCAATCCACTAGCTGACATTATTCAGCGTCCTGTTATGGAACCATTCAACTTATTGTTTCGGGAGGGCAAGTTACCACAAGACAGGAAGGAGGCAACCGTAGTCGCGATCCACATTGAAGATCCAAATCCGCATCCCTTAAGTTAGGGAAAGGCATCCTAACCCATGTCTTGCTTAAGTGTTAAGAACAACGTATACGAAACCGGATTTGTAAGCACTAGGCGGAACAAAAGCTAATTAGAGAAAGCCAGCATAAGTTAATTAAAAGGAAGTGGAGTCTTACTTAGTTCTCGTGCTTACAAGATGAGACTACTCGATGTCTTGGTGACAACATTCAGGTAAAGGCATACTATCTAGACTTTATTAAGGCTTTTGACCCAATGCATTAATGTTTCTCACTTGATGGATTGACATGGTTTGGATTGCATTACAACCTACCGTCGGATGTCGGAATTCCTACGAAGGAGAACGTTTCGATTTATACTCAAGGATTTGCATTCTCCTATGTGGTTTGCCTCCGTTGGCGTTCCCCAAGGATCTGTGCCAGGTCCATTTTAGTTTCTAATGCGTATAAACGACTTCTTTCCTAGGCTTGAAGACACCTGTTATACTTTTGCAGACGACATAATGCTAGTCAGCTGGGCAATCAAGCAACCCTGACCAAAGATATTCTCAGTGTGATTAACTGGTCGAAGAAAGCAATGTGAGTTACCTTTAAATGACAACCAATGCCAATTGTTGACCACTATCAGAGACGGGTTGGCGGTGCAATCCTTGGTTCTTTCTCGTAACAGTGCACCAACTTAGCACGTGACCAGATAGTCGTCATGGTAAAGCATTTTAGGCCTTAAACGCAATAGCGATGTGTTGTCAACCAAACGCGACAATAGCTGTTTTGCCTAAGGAGGGTATTGATTAACACCGAACCTACAGATTTCCTGCCATGCCACAACGCATTGGCTAGGCCAAAGCTAGAGTACTGCGTTCAGGATTGGTCACCTTCTCCCCGGGGTGATGTTTGTTGCATAGAAAAGTATCAAAATCTGGCAGCTATAATGGTCAAAGCCCACCTTAAAATTTTGTTTGAAGCTCGCTTAAAAGGCTTTGGTTTGTTTTCGCTGGAGCGGGGTGAACTGAAACACAACGTGATAGAAACGTTTAAGGTCATGAAAGGTCTCAGGATCATAAAGCTTGCTGATTTCTTTGTGCTAGCTATTTTGAATTACTTTGCTTGGTCAAACAATCAATAGCGGTTCCTTAAAGACTTTTCTGGTATAAGACGAAATACTAAAATTGGAAATATGGACTCAGCCCTCTTTTCTTGTCAACATGACGTACTGCAAGGCGACTAGGCTACAGCTGAGCTACTTGCTGCCCAACACTCTTCAATGTACCCAGTCAAGGCACCGTTTTCCCCAAAATCTGCGTGCGTCCACGCCCTGCTACCTTACTCATTGGGTTCGCGGGTAGTAGTACGATAATGTTGACGCTACCACTTGAACTAGTGTAACTTCCTCGCCGGGTCTCAGTGACTTGTGTCCCTATTCCACAAGACCGTGGGCAAGTACCTTGTTGTTCCATTTTTTAATGTATTTCGATGCTCTCATGCAGCTACCAGGCTACCTCCTGGCTGGAAATTATGCATCGTGCAACCCATACATAAAGGCGGAAATCGGCATGATTTGTTTACTTACATGTCAATTCGTTTAACATCATTTGTGTGTAAGGTCTTGGCAAAGATCCCTAAACGCACACTTCAATAGTACCTGGATGACGTAACTATCATCTCTACTTCTCCGCGTGGGCTTAAGTGGGTCTGCTCCTGCATTTCAGGTTTGCTCGTTTCTAGAGAAAACTGGGCAGAACTGGTAGACGCCGGCAACCGTCGAAAACTTAGTCTCGTTGATTTTAGCGGAGCGTTCAATAAAGTCCATATGAACGGCTGCATTTTAGCCCCTGGGCGTTGGCAGCTCCAGGAAATTTCTTTTTAGGATAGCTGTCTCTATAATTCGTACACAACTATGACTAAAGGTAAGTACGTTCCTTTCTTTGCACTTTTAGATGATTAGCGGCGTGCCACAAGGTTCTGCCTTAAGCCCGGATATATTTAAATTATTTATCACTGACTTGCCGACTGCCGTTCAGGCTGACTTTACAACTTACGCCGATGTGCTGTAGCTATGGCCAAGGCTTGACAATCTCGATGCTGCTAACAGTCTGCATGCAACACATTATAAGCTACCTGAGTGGTCCGTTCTTTAAGGATTATCCATCAACGGTGGAAAGGGCACTTTGTTCTCAACTAACGCTTCTGAACGATGTAAAACCTATTACCTCAGTGCTTCCTTACACAAAACTGCCTGTCAGGAAAAGTATCTCGTTTTGGTCCTGTTCACTGACATTCCAACAACTAGGGGTACGCTGAAAAAGTCATTAAAATAAGCTGGAGGTTTTGGTCCATACGAAGGTCTTTATCTCGGATGGCACTTGATACCATCAACCTCCTGGTTGTCACACGTGCGCGCTCCATTCACAAATATGGTTTACCGGTAAGTTACTTACCTACTTACTTCTAGTGTATTTTGGCTGAAAACGTTTAAAGGCGTGGTTCAAAAGCAAACCCTGTGCTTCGTACCCTATCTTCTTCTGATCGACTTCAGCGTATGAAGCTGTTCCCTCTCGGCTACCTTCGTCTTCCCGAAGGCCTGTTTTACACCAGAAGCATAGTCAGAGGTGAGAAGTGAGTTTTAAAAATTCTACTAGTTAAACAGCGAAACCACAACGCGCAGGCACAGCTGGAGACCAAAAGAACGAGGGTCTCCACGTTCGTCCAGAGAGCCCACGATCCACTCTAAACGTGAACAACTGGAACACATTACCAGAGGGGGTGGCAAATGCTTCTACTACGGAATCTTTCAGGAAGCAGTTAGCAAGCTACTTACTTAATGTTTCAGAGTCTTATTGTTACGCGTGAAATCGTGCTTAACTGCTGGGACATTTTCTTTCGCGATAACACGCACCATCTTCACACTGTTCGGGATGTTATGTAGCTGAAGGTTATCCCATTTGCTTTCTACTATTCAGTGTATGTCATCACCTGACTACTAACCTTGACTGGATAACGAGGTCTTCCTGAGCAATCCGTTCCACTGAATTCCTCTTAGTATGAAGCGAAGCGAGGTTGCTTCCTGGAGAATCACTTGTGGAATATTTGGGCTGCATCTTGTGTGGCGTCTAAATGCTTGGCTTGTACCAAATGTGTCACCTCTCGTTTAAAAGCCGTACCGTGCTCTACATATGGCGGTTGGATACACATCGCTTGGGTTGGCAGCGGTCTTGATAAGCACCAATCCTTACAGCTGATGACCTTAGTAGCCATTGTTCTCCAATGTGGTATCTGCCGTATACCGTTAAACAACAGACGTCCCGGGAGTAAACTCTCCTTGCTCAATCCTCACCCCAGCAAGACAACTTAAAGCCCCGGCCACCCAGGACTCTCTGGTTACCCCTCATTCTAGCGCTTCTGCGTCTGCCCCAACCTCCCCACGGTTAAGTAAAGCCGCGTACCGTCTAACACTTTCTCGGAGCCATTGACATGCTTGCAGCACAGTGGACCCAAGACCAAGACAAACGCTGCGGCTGTAGGGGAAAGCAGCACCGCTTCTTATGTATAGATTTCGGCTGCGTAATGCTAAGACAAAGTCTAAGTATAGATCCAGGCATTCCTCCTCCCAGTAATAGTTATTATCTGTTCTTGACAAGGATACCTAATTGGAAACGCTGCGCAAGAACGGTACAAACACTCCTCAACCAAATATCCCCAACCACCTTCCGTGACTGATGTTGCATCATTATGACGTGCCTGATTCGACGAGTTATCCCAGCCGTAAGGACGTTAGGTAACCAAGATTTTCTTGAACGGCTGCTCTCTGTTTTAGTCGACTAAGGTGAAAAGGGAACCAACATTACCTCGGCCTGCAGCTTGGATAGGAACCAAGATTACCTCAAAGCTCACCTCTTAAAAGTGTGTGCCAAGAGGAGGAAGAAGGTCGGCTTATATTCTGACGAACCCTAGTTACGTCTCAAAGGTAAGCCGCCTTATAAGTTGAGATCACCCCCCGAAGGTGGGAACAAAATGAAATCGAGCCGTTTTGAAGCTGCTAACTCGTCAGGCAAGCAGTCGGACTGAACTAAGTATCGTGGACTTCTGCGTAGCCCGAATAACTTTGATGACCTGTCGGAGGCCGATTCTTGTAAAAACCCAGCAGCGTAATGTAAAAGGACGGACTGTGTGTGCTGTTTGCCAGTGTACACAACCTTAAAAATCAACTTCATGAGACAGGCGCTAGCCGCAGATGTCTGTGCTGACTTAATGGCTTGCACCGAAGCACCTTTATTTCCAGACATACTTGACTCTGAATTGTCCATCCCTGGATAGGACCTTGCTCGGGCCGATCGTCATGGGGAAGTCGGGAGGCGACGAAATACCCTAGAGGAAGTTGGACCTAAAGGCTCATCTATTTGAAGTTTCCTGTGGCAATAATAGTTATTTCGTTCCCTTTTAGTGCTACATTCATGACGGATGCAGCTTTTCTTGATTGATTTCAGCCACAACACGCCAGCAGGCGCTGGTGCGTGCCTGTTAAAATTGATCTGGAAGCACGGTACAGGAAAGGCTTGCCTGATCATGGGAGCTTTCAATGCTACTAATCGGGACTGGGACTTGTGTCTTTGTAAGCCGCTACTTGCTGTATTTGATGCAACCTACCTCCACAATGTCCTCGACTGCAGTCTGTAACAACGCTTCTTCATGTCGACCCGCATTCCCGCCTGCAACGTCGTCTCATACCTTGGAGCTTGTGCTCTCCCCAGCGCATGCATCCGTCCTAAACTTAACAGTCCTTCAACCCACTAGTGGAAGCCTTCATTGAACTGCCATATTTCAAGGGACTCGTCGCTATATCATTTATAACCTATATGCTGTTCGCCAAAAATTATGCGTTGCCGATGCCCTTCGTCCTAAAACGGCTACAAGTAGTATGAACTGGAGCATTCCCAACTATCTCAATTCTGACGTTGGCAAGGCTTTCCTCCACTCAAGACGGCTGATGGCCCAACAAGAACATCTATGGAAGCTGCAAACGCGCTGCAGATGCAATAAGCCCCCACGTTTCAAAGAGTCTTGCCACCAAGCGATCTATCAAGCTTTGTATTCTATACGCCAGGACTAACACACATCAGTTATGCCGCAGAGGCTGTATTGCAAAAGCTGACTTCTCTACGCAAACACAGCCCGTCGGGTGACGACGCTATTTATCCAGAGGCATCGAGAGCAGCAGCAAGCCAACTGGCAGGACATTTAGCTCCGTTTTTCTAGCGCTGCTTAGACCAGAACCAAGTTCCGCTGTGCGGAAGCTTGGAATAATAACCCCGGTTCACAAAGGTGGAAACAGAACTGATCTCCCGAACTACCGCCCAGTAACCCTTCTTCCTATACTCTCCAGGATCATGAAATCCATAAATGCCGATGCGCTGGTGTGCTGTCTGGAAAACTGCAACCTCATCACTTCTGAACAGCACGGTTTCCGTCGACAGCGGTCATGTACAACGGATTTACTAATTGCACGCAGTAGTTGGACAGAGTCAGCAGACGCTGAAGAAGGTGTTGACGTGATCTACCTGGACTTTGCCAAGGCTTTCAAACGTCTAGACCATCGGATACCACTATCCGAGCTGCAGCATTATGGATCGGAGACCGTCTTTTAAGCGGGTTCGCTAACCTTCTACGTCAACGGTAATTAGTGGTCAGCGTTCGGAGCACTTTATCGGACCCTATACAAGTCCAGTGTGGCGTGCTGCAAGTCTCAGTTCTAGGTCCACGTTTGTTTTTGGTGTTTATTAATGACCTTGCACAGGGAATCGTTTCAAACTTCCTAATGTTTGCCGACGATATAAAGATCTGGCGCAGGATCCAGGCGAACGCCGACCAACCTGCGCTTCAGAGTGACAGATACAGTGCAACAATGGTCAACCCAAAACTTATTGCACTTCAACGTCAGTAAATGCAAGGTGCTTTCCATCCGACATCAGAGCAGCTACTCATACCGACTCGGAACGGATGTACTGCAACAATCAACTCTCGAACGAGACTTGTGTGTCCTGGTTCAAGATGCCCTGGGTTGCTCCAGGCAATTCGAAAAGGTCTGGAAGACGGAGAGCCAACACGTTGGGCTGTTTATTCGGGCGTTTGGACAAATAAACAGCTTCATATTTCGACAAATGCTCAGTGCGTATGTTCGCCCCCATGTCGAATACGCAATTCAAGCCTGGCATTCATGGCTGAAACACGACCTTAGTGCACTGGAGCAGCCACAACGCCGGACATCTAAGAACGTAATTGGAATACGTAAGCTTTCTTACCAGGAGAGACTGCGGCGACTGGGATTGTTCAGTGGAAGCTATCGCAGATTACGAGTCGACCTGCTTATGGTATATTTGATTCTGCGAGACCCACATCATGTGTGCCGACCTTTACTGCAACTCAGCAGCAGTACAAACCTAAGGGGCCACTCATTAAAACTCGCAGAACAATACAGTCGTCTGGAGTGCCGCAGAGATTTCTTTTACATTCGTGTCTGTCACTCGTGGAATGCTCTCCCAGAATCGGTCGTCTCTGCACCGACACTAACAGTATTTAAAACACGGTTGGACTATGCACTCATCCACTTACACTTTGTTACTAAGCACTACGTCTCCATCCTACACCTGGAGTTTACCATGGAAGTATTTGTCTTAACTGTGGATGCTGTGAATCTACGAGGATCGCAGGACTACAACGAAGCAAACGATAATTCCTCATTATCATATCATCATAGTATTAGCTATTTTACTGTCCTTAATACCATTAGTGTCATGTTGATATCCCCACCAATTATTCAACGGGACTTGTAAATCAACGCTTCTTAACCCGTATAAATTCATTGTTCATTTTTCATTGCCTGGAATCTGTACCCCAAGCTACCGCCACTCATTGAACAAAGGGTCCACTGCTCCATAACGCGACTGCTATCTGGAGTTTCTTCGGGTGTTGGTTGTCAAATGACCTCCCTGATGAACAGAATACGAAGTTGTAGGACCGCTTAAGACTAGACCTTGCAGAGCATGACTTCGGTAACAAAACGGTTAGAAATGCCTGTGGGATAAAGACGCGAGAAACGTCAGCGCTCTAAATTCTCCCCAGCCCCAATTCCTTGAAAGGCTGTTGGGAACATCTTCTCATACCTTAAACGACACACCAGAGTTGACAGTGGTATCAATGCTATGTGTCCCTGTGAGCATGGGGATCCAGTTCAAGAAGACAAGGACAAGTTCAGTCGCTTGGCGCGGAAAAATTCTTAAGTGTACTTTTCAATGGCCTCCATTGCTGCTACTTCTGAGTGCAGGCTATCTTTGCTGTTAGAGCTGGTTGACATTACCACTGACGCCGTAAGGAAAATTCTTTGTACGTTGGACCCTTACTCAGCGTTTGGTCCTGAGGGCTTGCATAATTTGTTTCTCAAGAATGTGATATAGCACGTTGCCGCACCCATCTCGTAGGTCTTCCGTAGGTCGTTACCATCTTGACGTCTCCTGAGCGCTTGGGTGATGGGCATTAGCACACTTACGTATAAAGGAGGGAACCGGCAATACCCAGCTATCTACCTGCCCATTTGCCTCATAACGATAGTGTGAAAAAGCATAGAACCAGCCCTGAAACTAACACTTTGCCTTCAACTCGAGAGTTTGGATCTGATATCCTGTGCTTAGGCCGGCATTTGCGAAGCTCACTCCCGCAATACCGACTTCATTGTGGCTGAGTAGAAATGAGCAGCATTAATGGACTTTAGCAACCACCTGGATGTCTTGTTTGTGAATTTTAGTATTGCTGTTGATAAGGTCCGGCATACACAGCTACCCTGCAGGCTCCGAGGAATCGGCCTCCAAGAGAGCTTTCGCTTGTGGATTTCTGATTTCCTGTACGGTTGCACAATGCCGTTAAAATTAAGGGAAAACGATTTCGCTCCTGTACACATGACGAGCAGTGTTCCGCTGAGCTTCATCATCTGCCCCGTACCCTTCACTACCTTTGTTAACGATCAGCCGTCTGAGCTTTAATCGGATTACTTGACTTAAGCGAAAGAGATAAAGCCATGCACGGGGGTATAATCCCTAAATGATTGTGTTCGACTACGAGAGCTGCTTTATCTGCTGCACAATTGGTCGGTTTAGTGAGGCTTACCCATTACTCAAGGTAAGCTTTCCGTCCTGCCTACTGGAAAATCTGCATTATTCGGCGCTTACCACGTAGTTCCTTTCTTGCTCAACAACATCACCTCACAGAGAAACCTTGGCGTACCGGTGTCCTTAGACGTAAGCACTACTCAGACCGCCAGGAATAGGGTTGCTGTGGACGAAATGATATTCCACGTCATCTGCAAAGCCCTCTGACGCCTGACGCCTAAGCCGTTTAGACTTGTTCATTACGCATGCACGCCGGATGCTAGAATATGGCCTTCGTCCTACCTACTCGCATACCACATTTCAGCGTGACACGCTTTAAAAGCTACAACTGCGTGGCTCGAATTTTGCTACTGAGCTACTTGACCTGTCTCATCCCTTTCCGTCACGCCATTTGAAACTGTATTCTCCGGATTACCGTTGCCGCCACAGGGATTTGCGTTTCGTCCGACGCATCCTTAGGGGTAGGGCTAGGGATGAAGCCACAGGATTTCTTCAACCGCAACCTTGGGAGTACAATTAGGGGTCACCTGTGGAAACTATTCAAACCAAGGAAGCTCAAGTTATGGTCTAGTCTTACAATATCCACTCTCTTTGTAAATGACTGGAACCAGTTACCAAAGCTCGTTATTGATGCACAGACGGTGGATTGCTTCAAACGATTACTGGTTTTCTATAGCTTGTGTACGTGTGGATCGTGTTGTTTCAACTATGGGTGCGGCTGCCTTTGCGGAGTTACCGTTGCGCAATGACGCCAGCATCCTGACCATGCTAGGGAAGCGACGGAGCAGAAAAGGGTTCGTCTTTCTGTACTCTACTACTCAAGGAACCAATGACATGTGTTTAGCCTAGAATGTCTGGCTGACCTAATCCGCGGCTAGGCAAGAATCCCATGTAACATTCCCGATCCGGTTTGTGTTTGTGGTAGTGCAAAATAGATAGGGTGCTTTTCAAAAATGCAACAGCTGAACTTAAACCAAGACCATGAACTTTCAAGCAACGTAGAATAAGGGTATATCATCACTTTGTGTGGTCATTGAGACCGCCAATGTTTACGTAAGCATAGGTGGAGAGCTACTTGCAAACCTGTCCTTCATGATTGCTTTGCGACAAGCTGACAGTTGAAGAAGATTCTAAGTTTGACAAGGAACTGTTACAAGGATTGCAGCATCTCTCATATCCAGTTAGGCTACTTAGGTTACTAATGTTTTCACTGCAAAATGAGCGCCTACTTAGAGAGCTGATTTATACACACCGTATATTGGCCAGCGAGGCTTGACTTGAGCTAAATAGACTGTTTCATTTGGCTAAGATGACAAATCTTTCTGGTCACACTGCAGCGACAGAAACCCAGATCCGACCGCGTTAAAGCCGATTTAATTTTAGCATGCAAAGGCAACAGCTCATGGAACGCACTACCCAGTGAGTTCGTGTTAACATCAACGGTGAAGGGGTTAAAACATCGACTTGACGCCCATGGGTTTCTGGTTCAGACCAATCCGTTTGGTTCATAACATATACATTGTCCTTTTATCTTTACTACGAGGTCCGGAACTTCTTGGGACTTGCGATTAGACTAAGGAACGACGTTTTATTTGAGAAGGCAGGAAGACCCGATGAGGGCCCATATGCAACCTGGTTGCAAACTAAAGGAGCTCAACTGCATTCCCTATTACGACCGCTGCCCGGTGCGGATGGCTGGACACGATGTCTTCACCCTACCGGAATGTATACCTAATTTAAAAATCTAGACAAAGGAAACTTAGAAATTTGTGCTCACCTAGACACTCAACGATACGACTCTTTGTGGATTTCCCCCTCGACCGGCCTCAGCTCTTATGGCGGCCCTAAGCTACCTGCCTGATCAGCCAACAGAGGAAATTGGAAATGATTTGCATGCAAATAACCGAGGGTAAAATCAGTCCGCAAGCTGCTATGCCTGTTGTATTTTAGTGTACAACAGGAGTTATGGCCGTGCTCCAGAACGTGATGGGTTTCCGCCTGGTAAACGTCCTATATAAAGGCCACAAATGTCTGTTTAACAACACTGTGGCCAGCCACTGAACGAAGTCAGTGCCTTAAACTTAGTACTGGCAAGTCGACAAGAGTCATGTTTCAATCCTTTCTTTACATGTGCAAAAGGAAGACAATCCCTAACTAGGTATAACGTTTTCCCTATAATTATAGTGCCTTGACTGTTTGAACTTTGCGCACTTGAACCCAAAGTACGGTCATCCATTGACGACTTTAGTTCTCCTGGTTAATTTCCCAATCTCCGCAGCCTGTAGAATTTTCGGCTACTGCCGATTTCATACCTAGCAATACGTTGGTTGCATAACCCAACTGCCTGTAAATTTTGCTCATGCCTGATTTGGTGCGCTAAGTTAAAGTTGAAAATAAACCATTTATTTATTTGCTTATTGTTATTACATAATCGACACATTCACACTTGTACTACCGTTTTAGGTGTTCTGTTTTGTTGCTTCCATACGCTTAGCCTTTAGTCTTATTTACTTTGTAGGTACAGCGGGGTATGTTAACGCAGGACGCGTGGATATGGATTGTTTTACCGTCGACTAATTCATGCTTACTGATTTGGCTGACTTCTGTTGCAAATCGCACTCGGAAACCTTAGCCTGGTTCAACGACGCAGTAAACGAGACATATCCATGGGAAGTACTTAGCTTGTTTGTTCAGATTGTACTTGAACTTAAAATACGTAAGTAGGTAAGTAAGTAAGTAAGTCGCCATTTCTTCACCCCACATCCGTTCTGATGAAAATCAATGAAGATAGAGCGCCGCCTTTGTGATTTGATTACGCAAAAAAAGCTTGCTAAAGCAGCCCTCTAGATGCTGGCGAGCGCACCAAACTGCTCCGTCCCCCAGCACGTTTCACAGGTATCAGTTGGCTCGACGTGAGTGCAGCGTGCATCTTAGATTGGCCCGGCTTCAGTAAAAACATGACGGCTGATCCTGACTCGACGAATCCTAAGTTCTACAACACCGTTAGACCACGCTGTGGTGCAAAAGCGCCCATTTCGGCGTTGCTTCCAGGGGCTTGGCGTATGCATTCCGCAACCATGACAATGCATGCATGCTTAGTGTACAGTACTCAGGCGTATTTTCCATCTAACCAAATACGCCATGCAGCAGATTAGCTAAAAAGTTCTCTAACAACTATTGTCTGGATGTAATTACTGTAACTAAGTCGCAAGTTTTTTGGTTGCTGAAAACGGTGAACTCAACTAAGGTTATCGGGCCGGCTTCTGTTCAATCAAAATTGCCGCAAGATTTGGCAGCGAAACTCAGTGGTCGTGACTTGGGTTTTGCGGTGTCAATCAACAGCTGTGTCCTACCTATGGAATGCAAGGTGGTTGTTGTATGCCAGATTTTCAACTGCGGTGACAAAGGCCTACTGGCCAACTGCAGACCTGCCAGCTTGACAAACCTAGTAGTTAAAGTACTGGAAAAGCAATGTTTGGTGCCTTAGGGAACCAGTTGAATAAATGTGACCTGCTAAACGTTTCGAAAGACGGTTTGTGCAAAGGATTTCCTTGTCATACCTAGTGCGAGCAAGGCTAAAGTCATAGACAATGGAAATTCAGTATACTTTGTGTTCGTTGAACGTTCCAAATTCCTTTTACGCTGTCCAGTCACTCTATTCACCCAAATGCACTGTACTTGTGTGAGAGAAGGTCTTTGGTTGCAAGCAGCTGTCCTTAGCGGTGTTCCGCAAGGCCCTGTCTTAGGTCCGCTGCTGTTCGCAGTCCACGTAGATAACTCGAAAAATCTCTAAGAGGGCAACCGCTCTTATAACTGTTGGCCTAAATCCTGAGTAGTGTTGATGCCTATGATGGTACTGCGGCTCTTCAACGGGTTCTGGACAGCCTGAGGCAATGCTTAGTCTTGTGGTCGCTGCCCACAAACCGGTCAAAGTGTTCGGTGCTGCACACCGTGAGCCTGATTTCTCCACAAGTTATGTACCCTATGGAAGTGAACTTCCTCAAGTAACGCATCGGGTTGACCTAGGTGTCTTCCACTGTTCCACGCTGCACGCCTGGGACAGCTAGAGGAAATTGGATAGTATAGCCTTCCGGATGTTGTAGTTTATCCGTCGCTCTTTCGGGGCCCTAACAGCTGACATTTTTGTGAAGCACTTCTCAGCTTTCGTGCGGCCTCACTTAGAATGTTGCGTCCGGGCCAGTACACCCTGCAGTATCAGGGACAAGATGGCGCTAGAAAGGTTGCTGCCTGCCAACCTAGGTTGGTCGAGTGGTTAGGAGGGTAAAGGTAGCCAAAACACCTACTTAGTTTGAGGATGCATTCAATGCCCTATCGAAGGATTAGCAGGGACCCAATCCAAACCTACCGTACGTGGACTGGAAAGCTTGCACTGTAGTAGTGCTGGCTAGTTAATCCTGCAAACTATCTGGTCTCCCAAGGCAGAGTAGAAAGCTGAACAAATCGCATTCCGCTTGAATTAAAGCGGAGACACGGTTAGCACGTCAAGTCATCAAGCTCGGGAACTCCCTTCCAGAAACGGTTGACAAGCAATTTACGGTAATCGTTTTAAGCTATAACTAGATACTCTTGGGTGGCAACACAAAAGCTTTTATTTTCCTCGATTAGCCACTATTTTCATTCTACGATTCCATTTTGCTCATATCCTTCACCATTGAGCTCATCATCTCCATTCAAAAGGTTTCTTTCACTCTTTACCTTCGATCTATATTTCTCTTACTTACCTCAAGTAACTTGCACAGCCGGGACTGATAATTCAAGGAAGGTAATGAGCAAATTGGTGGATGTGGTTTTGTGTTTTAATGTATACGTTTTAACTCCATTGGGAACTCAGAGCACCCCTATCGGCCCTTGGCTCAACAACGCGCTTGAGCAAGAAAAATTACAGGACGAATCCTATCGCTCCAGATCTACATGCACCTGAACTTGATCCTTGATTACTGCCCACGTAATCTGAGCCAGCGGTACCTGCTGGGCCGTTTACTTGAAGTAAAGAAGAGAAAAGTAACGCAGGGGTAAAGAAGCTAACCACTTATCAGCTAAATAATATGGAAGTGAGTCCTAGCCCCTTACCACAACCGACATTCAATGGTTAGTTACACTTAGTTATCGGCGCCTTCGCAGTTTGGCTTACACCTAGTGGGAACACCGAGTGAGAAACAAGCGTCTTCAGCAGCTTGTATACAGCACAGCAAAAGAAGGTGAAGCGCTCAGCACCGTTAGGTTTTGCACCAAGTGCTGCTGTCTCGTCAGACTATAACGCAAGCCAGCCCACCAGGTCACGTAACGAGCGTCGTTTGCGTGCACATGGAAGGTGAATAGACTAAGAGGTGACATAGTTAAGCAAAGATTTGGTACAGAAAAACCAAGGCTATTACTTCGAAGCTGGTCAAGGTTGGACTGCCTTGGCTAAATGGTTCGGGTCCGGAAGACGATAAACACGTTCGGCTGAATGCAATGCAAATAAGGTCAGAAACCGACCTGAATAAGGCACAGTGAGAAACACGGTAGGCAGTACCGAAGCTTAGCTTTTGAGCAACCATGGTTAAAAATCAAGTTAAAGATACAGTATGTGTCGTCCTTCTCCTATGCAGGCCAATTTACGAGCCGTGAGACTACGAGGCTAGCACGTTACCTACAAGTCACGGCCGCTGACCTCAATGGCATTCGTGCTGGGAGTTTATTTGTTTCACCCCGTCCCTCTTGGCCAACCCCTCCTACAAGCATCCCACTACTTAGCCTAATATAAATTTTCACATTAACTTATTTTTGCATAGTAGCCGACTGGTAGCTTACAGGAACGAGGCCTATCGGTTACCCTTAGCTCAGGTGGATTACCTAAGCTGCAATTCCTTTCCCATTATTTTAGTTCTTGCAGCACAGCAGCTAAAGTGTTTTCTACCTCTAGCTAACATGCATACAAAAGATGAGTATGCTGCTAAACAAGTACAGCACCAAGATGATTGAGGCATCAAACCGTAATGAAAACTGAAGGTCAGTCGGCTAGGAAAATGGAAAGGGTTGGTGTTGCTACCCAAGAGACTCGAGCTGACGCGCAAAAGCACAACCCTCGATTCCCTAACCACATGTTTTGGAAGCGAATTCTAACGCTGTATAACCCGACGCGACAGACGAGTTTTCGTCCTACGCCCATCAAACCGTGGTTTATGCAAACTTAACTTAGTGGCCGCGGAGACCAGGTAACCTAGCTGGGCTAAATGGTCTTAACAAGTGTAAACAGATTGTACCTGTCAAAGACGATAAATAAAATCGAGACCCCTCTTATCCTTTGGTTTTTCATGGCGTGCATATCCAACCTAATTAACCGCTTAGGCTAGGTCTGCCCCGTGACACCGCACCAACCTTGTGCCTTCGCGTAACTCCCTCTTTACGTCTATTTTGTGCCCGATGAGACATGTTGGACCAGCGTGGCTACTGTATTCCAATTGGGGTCGTACGCGTGCCGTGCTTAGCTTCATAAACAAAATGTCCGTTAAAACTCTGCAAGAGGGGAGGACAAACTGCATCACACCTACACCACGCCAAGCAGCCCTCTTCCAAGGATCGACATAATGAAGTGCTGATGAGTGCACGGCGCCTTACTAAATCTGATGAGCAAAATCAGGGCTTTCACCAACGCAGACAACATATCGGGTAGGAAGACTAGCAGCTTCGAGTGGAAGAACAGAACATTTGGCCTAGTTGTTGGCATCCACCACAAGGTAGAACATTCCCAGCGCCTATACAAGGCATACTAAATTTTCTCAGAACAGCAGAGCCCATTCACTGGACCAGTGGATAGTACAAGGCGGAAAGCAGGTTTTCTGTCTGCTCCATCAATTCCCAGTTAATGGCAGGAATGAGTCAGTCATCGCGAGACGGTGGTCCACACTGGGACGTCAAAATAGCAATGCCAGCGGCAAGACCCCACAACGTTCAGTTGGTAAGGATACAACATTGCTTTTATACCTTCTTCTGTTAGTAGGTCAAAAACGAGCACTAGCAGGCGGTATCAGTCATGCAGCACAGGGGCTAGAGTAAGAATGGTCCGCACTCGGGGCCTCACCAGTCTGCAAATTTCCATCTGTGACCTCTAGTAAAAGTTGCAGCGTTGAGGTTAAAGAACTCCTGCAGCTCTCCCCAGCTATCCTCTTAGGAAACGACGCGTAACAATTCAGTCTCCGAAGCAGCAAAGGTAATCCAGGGAGGAGGTTAACGTGCTGGTAGCAGCGGACTGCGTAGAGCACCACGCAACAACCTATTTACAACTGCTCCGTTGAAGCCTCTTATTCATGCTACATTCAAAATTAGTGGGAGGGTAAGAGTTAGGAGAACCGTATTTAAGTATTGGACGTATACGCGATGTGAGCAAGCATCGGAAGAGCACCGGAGTCCGACGACAGATGGTCCTCCATGTGGCATAGAACATCCAATAGGCAGCGACGACGCTTCATTAGCAGATCTAAGTTCGGGAGACACTTTTATGTCGAGTTAACTTACAAGCGTGGTATTTTCGAGTATAAAACCGCCAACCTGGTAGGCCTCGAATGGTTCAGCCTCGCCGATAGATAGAATAGGACACTCGTCCCGCTTGTTAGATAACCGCCATTGTATTGACAAACAGCTCGTATGATCAAACGTCTCTCGTAGTCAAGTAGCATCATCCATGCTACAGGCCCTCCACGGCTTCAGATCATTTTCAAGCATTAGGTAATCCGACCGCAGCATAGAAGAGTTGTAAAAAGATCCCAGGGAAACCGCTGGTCATGAGTACAGAAGCAAATAGCGTTTCATTCACATTCACTTACATTAAGCGAACAAGCAGATAATCTGCGATCCAGCAACAAAAGTTCCATGCGCTGCCGATGATTTGTGGACTGGAGATGAGCCGCTCGTGTGGAACCTTGTAAACAGCCGTGATAAATTCAATAAACCCGGTATACATGCGTTTTTCGTGATCTGTTGATCGAACCCACTGCTTCTTGGCCGGCAACAAATCCGAGTTGCAAGAGCATTTCCTTCAAAAACCATAAATGGACCCAGAGGTGAAATCCAGCTATTGAAGTTGATAGTTATGGGCATGATTCAGTGTTCTTTCCATGGATTTACATAACGCTGCCGTCAACCAACACGAACTACATCTATCTGGACCCTGGCGGCTGCATACGTTACAGATATGCTTGACAATGTCTACATTCCTCACACTCAGAATAAGTCCGGTCTCAACGAAGCAATTAAATACTTGACAGAGAGTAGCGGCAGTGTATTCAAACACAGTTTTGTAAGCCAGTTGACGTTCACTGCCAGAATCAAGTGAAGAAAACGAGTGTCAATTAAGCAGACGTTTTGAATTAACGTCAAGGTTATATCTAGTTGTTCCAGCTTGGGGGAAGGTTGGTCGCAACGTTGACAGGGCCTGGCGGTTATTTTGTGTAGACAGAAGAATGCTGTCAGGCAAAGGGACTAGCATATTTGTCGTTTTCGGCGACTAGGGTCATTTTCTCACATGGACCCAAAGCGGGGATTCCATTGCTGGCTCTGGTGCTACTATGGAAATATGAGAACATTAGTTAGGAGTTTGTTCTAGCGATGACATAACGTGATACTTCGTGTAATTGACGCATCTAGCATTTCTTTTGGGTACACGCATTTCTCACCGTTTTGTATTGCAAGTAATCAAGTCCCACTTGAGTCAGCTTGAAGCGGTCACCCTATTCTTTAGAGATCTCAATCCCGGTCATTTCGAGGTAAAGTTAAATAAAATGTAATGCGTTATATGTACACAGTAACAGCACTTTGCTGCTCTGTGACTATCACCAGTCGCTTGCGAGTAAAATATACCACAAAGAAGCCAAGCAAGACATGACTTTTTGAAAGCATTACAGATGCAGAAGTGCCTAGGCCCAGATACAGTCTGTCTCGACCCGACCGCTTTAGGGGAAGGTCCAGTGGTGGCGTTATATTTTACTGGAAAATTGTTGTTATGGCCCATTCTATTGCAGCTACTAGTGACGACAATGGTAACGTTGTTGCTATTGTGCCGTATTCACCATGGACGCAGTTCCTTCACGAAAGTTGTCGTCTAGAGTGCGCTAACCGGCTCCGGCGCTCCCCTGCTTGCTTTGATCAGGAAACGCAGTGCTGAGACAAACGGCCTTATCGTGGGGGTATTAATGACCCTTATATTGTTTGGGAGTTACTGATTTGTGGTAACCCTACTGATTGCTTTGATGTTACCATAATTGAGACCGTACACGATTGTACTTTCTGCAGCACTTTCCATGGCAACCAGCATTGTTGCCGATCAGGTGCCGAAAAGTCTGGACCTTGAGCGCACACCTGTTCAGTCATCTGTCATGACGCTAGCAGTTCTTCAGCCCATTAGCAGAAGCGTGTGCTAAACTACCTAAGTCCAACGGGCGCACCACTTCGTTGACTACAGTCAGTGTCAGTCCCGTCGGAATTCCTGGCCATTCACTACACATGGTCTCAAAACGGCACAAGCGTTTTCGACTAAGATATTCTTGAACATCACAATGTCAATAATGTGAAAAGCATCTGCACCATAAGCTGACATCCAGCATTGAACAGCTCGCCCTCATTTGCGAAAGGATAACAATTTATTAAAGCGCGTAGAGCAGAGGTATCGAACTTGTCCCATAACCTCGCGGCGCGGATTCGAAAACGCGTAAGATTGGGCTTCCTTGCGATTGATTTAGCCTACTTGCGACTGGTGGTGGTCACACGGTAGCAAAGCGGTAGTTCATTTTACAGGTAACGCTTTACTTCTTTTAATCCACCTCAGCTTGACCGAGAGACATCTCTAAGGAATAGAGGGCGCAAACTGTGTAGCCGTTTCCCGCTTACGCGCACGGAGCTTATTACACGCACTACAAAACGATCAGGAATACATGTACCCTAAAGAAAGGTGAGAAGCGCCAGATGCACAAAGTAGCACGTGCTGCCGTCTGTAGAACGAAATTCTAGCTACTGTTCTCATATTTTCAACGTAGCACCAGAGCCGGCAGTGGCATCGCTGACGTGGGTCCCTGTGAGAATGAGACTCTAGTCGACAATAAACGACGAAAACCCCAATCAAGTTGCATAACAGTATGCTGCTGAATACTCGACGTTGTCAACGTTGTGTCCAACCTTCCCTCCATGCTGGAGCACGTAGATATAACAGTGACGCTAATAAAAAGCGCCTGCTTAAGTTAGGCCCGTTTTTCTCACTTGTTTTTGGTGAACAAGGCTCACTATTCCTCGAAACTATGGTTGAATACACTGTCACTCCTTTCTGTCAAGTCTTTTGTTGCACCGTTGATAACGGAGGTCTTCCGAGTGCCTGGTACGTAGGCATTGTCAGGCCTGTATGCAAATCAAAATGCCGTCAGATCCAGATAATGGTCATCCGAGTTGGTTAATATATGTAGTAGGTTAATTTGAAATATCGTGTCCACACTGGCACACCAAGTCACATTCCAAACAAAATGGTCCTTTCAATGGCGTCACGAGTGCTACTACTATAGTGCAGTGTCTACGGGCATAGAGGTATCTAAACGCCGGCTTTGGTTGGAACTGTACTCTATGAACTCCCAAAGGATAAGAGAGGTCTCGATTTTATTTATCGTCTTTGACGGGTACAATCCGTTTACACTTGTTAAGACCATTTAGCCCAGCTAGGTTACCTGGTCTCCGCGGCCACTAAGTTAAGTTTGCATAAACCACGGTTTGATGGGCGTAGGACGAAAACTCGTCTGTCGCGTCGGGTTATACAGCGTTAGAATTCGCTTCCAAAACATGTGGTTAGGGAATCGAGGGTTGTGCTTTTGCGCGTCAGCTCGAGTCTCTTGGGTAGCAACACCAACCCTTTCCATTTTCCTAGCCGACTGACCTTCAGTTTTCATTACGGTTTGATGCCTCAATCATCTTGGCGCTGTACTTGTTTAGCAGCATACTCATCTTTTGTATGCATGCTAGCTAGAGGTAGAAAACACTTTAGCTGCTGTGCTGCAGGAACTAAAATAATGGGAAAGGAATTGCAGCTTAGGTAATCCACCTGAGCTAAGGGTAACCGATAGGCCTCGTTCCTGTAAGCTACCAGTCGGCTACTATGCAAAAATAAGTTAATGTGAAAATTTATATTAGGCTAAGTAGTGGGATGCTTGTAGGAGGGGTTGGACCAACCATCCACTCTTTGCCTCGCAGTCTGTTTGGAGGCACGAAGCGCACTTGTCATTGTCGTAATTGGCTGAGAGTTTTGCATGGTAACAACGCTTTTTGGGGGGTTTACACACCCTGGCGGTTTCGTGCAAATCTCTAAACCGAAGTGCCTTCCTTTCCCGCTCCTGACCGAATGAGGATTCCGGGAAAAGCACTAAACCATGCTTATATCTTGTGGCTTCACTTGTAGGCTCAGTCGTCCTTTCCGCAGCTGAACAAATTATGTTTTCGAAAACAGAAACCGCAACGTTCTCCTGTGACTTGCTTAGGTTGAGTAGTAACCCGCAACTGCTCCATAACCTCCCTATACCTCGCATCGCCAAGGCTGCAAACCTGCACCTGAATATTCCCCAGAACCTGACTGCATTCCTGAAGCTTCTGTTCCCTACTTACCGGTGCAACGGTGGAACTCGACGGCAGGGGACGATAGCAGGGGACGTGGATGCAGTTATGCGCGAATGTCGCGCGTGCCACACAACGCAGCGGTTGTAACGCAATATATCGTCAACCGACCTGCCTGCCGTGTGCAATGCATGCACAATGTGGGCGCACGGAAGCAAACAGTGCCCACTGAAGCTGCATTGCCACGTTGCCTCCTCACGCCTTAACACGGTGTACGGTCCAACACTACCTGGCACTTAACATCTGTCATCGGACAACTCCGTCACGGTCACCTTCTCCCTAGTGTAATGGCATCGCAAGCTCGTCCAGGCATACCCTGAAAACTGATACGCAGCCTGCCCAAGGCTATGGGCGCAAGAGTATATTGGGTGCTCAGACAAGTCCGTTTTGCCCATTAGACCTTCCCACTGAGCTTGAGCATCAAGTACGCGGTTCACAACCGCCGTAAAGGGGCCAATAAAGACATTCGCTCGGAAAGACGGCTCTTTAAATGCATATTTTTGTTTTCCACGCAGTTTGTCGTAAAACTGCCAAACAAGCAGGTCGACGTCAAGCAGTGCGCTGTCCATGATGAGACGAATGTTAACCATGTCCGTACTAAGTATCTGTGCACGTCGGCGTTTCGCTCTTTAATGGCTGTCAACACCTTGACGAACAACCGGAAGCTCCCAGCGCGCACCAAGTTCCGTACCCACTGCTTTATAAGCAACCTGTCCGTTGCACTTATCGCGGATAACCCGTTGCGACGACGGGTGACATACTTCAGCAAGTAAAAACGGCACAATGCAATCCGCGTACAGCGGTACACGGTTTGGAGTGCATGGACCTGGGCCATGCACTTATCTATAACCACCGTCGTTGCTGTCCCAGTCGCCGGTAACCTGAGGCGCATATTGCGCACCGCGTTCATGTATGATGCCGTTGTCTCATTAAGAAGCAGAGCGTAGAAAAATGAACGCCCAATACCACACACATCTATCAACATGCAGTGCCACGGTACGTAGCCACCAGCGTTCAGCTGGTGTGTCGTATCCGCCAGCATCTCCTCACTATAAAGCTCCACGTGGTCACGGACCTACCTGGGAACGAAAAATATGAAACGTATCTCCGACTCCTCATACTGCACATTACATTGACCGACAATCTCAAGCAACTGTATCACAGCTTCCAGTGAGTTCCCCTCCGCCTTTCTCCTCATATTATCTCTTATGGTCCGGAGGTGGTAACAGTTCAACCTTCTACCTCACTGCGTCAAAGCATCCCTCCTGAGCTCGCGTGTGTCCTTAAATGACTGCATCATACGACAGATGTCTTTTTCCGCGTGCAGCGGGAGCCGTCTGTTGGGGACATAGAGAAACGGCTTTACTACATGAAAGCTATGACTGTGCTCAACGCTGTAGGATACTATGCCGTAGCACCAGCCGTTATGCCGTATGGCAATATGCGCCTTGCAGTCATAACTTTTGTACCTACAGTTACTAAGCGTCCCACAAACATTACATGTCAACGTACCTCTTGCACGTGGGTCCTCTTCGGCAACAACGGACGCGTCTATAGTGTACGGGTCTGTACCACACATCCTCAGGCAACTATTTCCCGGTTTTCCTCCTATACGCCGCCGAGATCAGGGCATCTGATTTGAAAATAACATGAAGCAGTACACATTTGAAAGCGCTTTAAGTCACTTTCGAACTTCTCATAAGTGCGGTACACACTCTGAGGAAAGACAGCACGGTAAGCAGCGGTATCGTCGACAGCCATGACTGAATCTGCCAACGCAATTTACGGTGCATTCAAACTATACTCATACTCACATCAACCTCGGTCCGCGTTGCAACCAATGGCATGTTTTTCCACAGTAACAGCCCTCAGATCTCCGTGTCATCTTCCCTTTTTCTTCACCAAGGCAAGGTTGCTTGTTGTCCGCTGCGGCAAACTCCCAGTCGCCTGCTGATCACCGACCGTTGTGGAGCACGTTCTCGTTATTGCAACGATTCAACTTTGGACGCGCGCCAAAACACTTTCGATCCTTCTCTGCACTGTGCTTGTGGTACACAAGTTAGTATGTTGATAAAGGAAAAATTTGGGACTTCCGACCCACGTGTGTTTATTATTATGTTAACTTCGTTTTTAACATGCTAAGAGTAGGATTAGAAAGCAATAAAGTGACCGGTTTAAATGGGTTACGGTGGTTAATCTTTTTCCCGCTTCTAGCGAAGGCAGCCATGGTAGATGACGCTTGTGCATTCCGACGTACCTTCAAGGGTTCATATGTGAACTTTTCATCGATGAAGGAGGATCGGAAACTTTTCAGATGGAAGCGGTGGCACCATTCATGCGTCAGAGTGTTAAACCTGCGAAAGCTTACCAATGGCAGACTGGACAGGTGCTAACGGAAAGATGTCAGTACTTATATATGCAGTTTATGTGCATGCGTGGTAAGCGATGGAATGTTGCTGGAACGCGGTAAGTGTTGTGTATCCCCCTGATGAGTATATTTTAACAGGTACCGGTGTTACAATTGCCCTGCGCGGTTTTCAGCGGTTTTTAAAGAGGAGTGTTAAGAGAGTGGAAACGCCCGTCTTTTGAACTCACACAGTTTTCACGTGGGGAAGACTTATCTGTATGCCAAAAATCGGCGGCTAACAGCGGATCAGGAAAGCATAGTGTTTAACCTAATGAAAACGTGTCGTCGGACGCAGGAGAAGCGTGCCTTTGTGAGACGTCAATATAACATTCGTTTAACAAGGTGCGCTTTGGAGGACATACGGCGGCGTCACCGTAACGCTGGTGTCACAGATGTAGCTGTGGTTACGCAGCTGTTGCAAATAAATGGTCAGGAAACTGACTAGATTTGGTAACGTTCCAGTTAACGCCCTAAACCCTCGACCGACCTTACTTTGTGTAGTCCTATACCCCCCGGAGGAACGAAAAGCGCTGTTGCGGTTCGCCTTCAAAGTGAAGGGTGATAATGTTAGCGTTTAGTCAGACCGCCTATTAACAGATAGGCTGAAGCTAAAAGAGGCCATTAAAGACCATAAAACCAGGCGAGCTGCCGGTGAACAAGGTCTCCGGTTGGTGGGTTTTCGGGTGGTCAGCCGGCGGTCTGTTTCCGCCCCACAAGTGCCAGTACTGGTAGCGCACGACTCAGAGCTGGACATTACGAGTACCTTCAAATGGTGCTAAGCAATGTGCGCAGCATCAGGAATAAGATGTGCGAGATAGGTCTGCTTATAGATGGGTCTCATCCAGATATACTTGCATTCACTAAAACGTGGCTGTCTCGGGACCCCACGGACGGTGAAGTACATCTGTCTGGCTACGCTCCATTTAGATGTAATCGCTTCGTTGGCCGACAAGTCGGGGGCGTTGCGCTTTAGGTTAGCTAGGTTCCAACAGCAGTTTGTGCATCGTGCCTGCAGGAAGAGGACATTGGAATGCGCGGTGGCGATGGTTCCTTGGTGATATGTGACAGGTGCTCATGGTGGTTCCGTCAAAATTGCGCATAATATCATGCTGAGGATAGTATGAACGCAACTACCTGGGATTTTGTCTCATCGCCCTTGGGGTTGAAGACGAGATCATGAACCGTATAACGAAAGCTCGAAGATTTTTACCACACTTGAAGCCTATGGCGGCGGCGCGACTTCCCCTTCGCCCTGAAGGGTAGAGTGTACAATGCAGCCGTAAGTTCGACCTTACTGCACGGTTGAGAAACCTGGCACCTTAGCCCTGCGGACATAAAGAGGCTAGTTACTTTCGACCATCGGTGTTCGCCAAGTTTGGCTCGCATATAGTGGGAACACAACGTGAACGACGAGCAGGATCGACGCGTTGGTTGTGGAAGAGGAAAAGGAAATGAACCGCTCTGCACCGTCATTTCACGCACCATGCTGCCATGGCTCGGCCACGCGTTGCGCATACCAGCCTACCGACTTTGGCAAACTGGCTTGTTTGTTCATACGTCAGGTGGATTGACCAACACTAGGGGTGGCCCAGCGATGATTTGCTCGAGAGGAATGAAGGCCCTCACTTCGGGTTTGGCCTCGGTTGGATCCATCAGTAGCCATCTACAAGAGTACGCCAAGAGTTACTTCGGCACCCACTGTGTCTGTCCAAACCTAGGAGCAATGGCTCACGGTATTGTTGATGTAATTGTTCCAGCTTTTTCCTTTTTATTGCTTGCGCGCCTCTGTAGACTCTGCTGCGGAAATCACTGATGAAGCTGAAGTGGGAATCATTTTGGGCTCCAAGGCTGTGGATGGCTGTTCATTGTGTTCCTGTTAACCGCCTTTTGGGTTCTACTCTGTCGGTGTATGTATTTTGTTTAAAATGCTTGTGCCTAAATGTGTTCCGGTAATAGGTGTCTGCCTCCAAGTTACCTTTGCCCCGCTATCTAATCCGTCGCACCTCCGGTACATGTATTGTCTGTCCACATGTGGCTTTGAGAGTTGCTGTTTAGCCGGGCTGTCTATATGATTGATGCAACATTATTGGTCGGCCTTCACGTAACTTTTGCCGCCGCTATCTACTCCGTTCCACCTTTGGTAAAGCTGTTGGCTCTTGACCATTTTCTTTGAGAACTGCTCACTATCAGCGCTCCGTATATGCGTAATCCGCCAATACCGGTCGGCCTCCACGTTACTTTCGCAGCCGCTATCAACTCCGTTGCAACTCCAGTAAGTGTGATAGCTTCAAATAACTAGATTTTAGGGCTGATGCCTATCCGTGCTGCCTTCATGGGTTATGCGCCACTACTGTTCAGCATCCATGAAACCAGTGCTGCCGCATATGTACCCCTTTGCATCTCCGGTAAGTGTATCAGCTGTTCACACACGAAATTCAGTTCTAGGCTCTGCTTCACCAACACACGTTTCTCTCACATTGCGAGCCTGCCTGACTTGCATGCCTTATTTCCATATAACCTCTTCCATCCCTAACCTGTCCATCTCTGCCGTCTCTTTATTTATCTTCCCACCTAAACTGTACAACATACACTAAGTGTGCCGACTAATCTAGTCACGTCCGATCGGTCCCCTGCTCTCCGAGTTCTCTCAGACTGTTGTGAGGTTACCGGCATTTATTCGGAAGACCGAACGCTCTGTCCCCAATACCTCATGAGCCTCATGGACTTTTCACACCTTATAAGTAAACTTCTTTCTATCCGGATCGTCTCCTCTCCTTATGACGTTCTCTACTTCCATTGCTTCTCTAATCGGACTGCCAACTCTCAGTGCCCTGTAATAACCTGGTCTCATCTGACCGGTCTGCTTCTTTTACCTTTTCCAGACCAGCAACGTTTAAACGGTCTAGACTCTGTAGACTCAAACTATGTCGCACTTCCGTTGACAGCCTGCTAGACTTGTTCACCCTCTATTTATATAGGCACCTCCACCTCTTCACCCACTCCATTTACCCTCCTAAAATTAGCTGTTGGACTCAATCTCGTTTTGCCGACTAATCCTGTCTCGTCTGATCGGTCTCCTGCTTTCCAACTTCTCTCAGACTTCTGTGACATTACTGCCTATCGTTCAGATGACTGAGAGTCGTTCGTATTCAATCATTCTTCAATCGGACGATTGAGTCTCTGTCATCCGTAACTCAGCCTCAGCTGATCAGCCAAATTCTATGGGACTGCTACCAGGCCACCGGGCTGTTAGCGGCCTAGGCTCCGTCGATCCAAAGCACTTCCTCCTTCACATTGATATCCTGCTGAACTTGTTCGCCCTATGTTGATATAACCACTTCTATTTCTGACCAGTCCAATCCTACTGACTCCACTTACCTTCCCAAATGAACCATAGGAATCAGTCACAATGCGCCGACCAAGTCCGACCTCGGCAGATCGGTCTTCTTCTCTCCTACTTCTGCGACGCCGCCTGCCATGCTCGGAAGACTGAATGCTCTGTCACCATTACCACGCATTATCACGCATTTCTTATCTGTAAACGTAAACTCTCGACTCCGTCCTCATCGCGGCCTCTTTATTTCTTCTTCATCCGCATAGCGAGCTCTCAGAGCCCTGCCCTATTATCTTCTCTGACTGATTCCTAACTAGGGAAATGTAGTTTTAGGCTCCGTATCATCAACACACAACTTCTCTCACTTTGCTAGCCTGCCTGACTTGCATACCTTATATTCATGTAGCCTCCTGCATCCCAAACCTATCCGTCTCTGCTGACTCTTTATTTATCTTCCCACCTTAACTGTTCGACTTACTCTCAATGCGCCGAATAATCCAGTCTCGTCCGATCGGTCCACTGCTCTCCGAATTCATTCAGACTGCCGTGATGTTACCGGCATTTGATGAGAATTCCGAATGCCCTGCCTCCATTACCTCTTGAACCCCATGGAGTTTTCCACACCATAAAAGTAAACCTCTCTCTATCCGGACCGTCTCCTCTCCTTATGGCGTTCTCTACTTTCATTTTTGCTCTAATCGGTCTGCCTACTCTCAGTGCCCTGTACTAATTTAGTCTCATCTGACCGGTCTGCACCTTTGACCTTTTTCAGACTAGAAAGATATACCGATCTAATCTCTGTAGACTCAAAACTATGTCTTGCTTACAATGACAGCCCGCTAGACTTGTTTACCCTTTATTACTATAGGCACTTCCATCAGTAACCTGTACCCTCAAACCTTCAATCAGACGACCGACGCTTAGTGCCATGTTCTTCTTTGTCATCACCAGATCAGTGAAAGTCTCTGGGACTACTACGAGGCCTAAGGATGTGTCGGCTATTCAAGTCTCGTCTGTTCGGTCTCCGGCTCTCAGAGTTCCCTCAGACTACCGGGATATCACCGGTGATTTTTCAGAACTGATCGATTCATACTTCGCACGAGAGCGTCCTTGGCTTCACCAAACTTTAGTGATAAACCTTTCTCATCCGGACTGTCGTCTCCTAATTGCTCTCACGAGTTACTCTTTGCACTGCCGTCCGCATGCTTTCGCTCATAGCTGATTCCTTAAATTTCCTTTTCTTCTTGGAACGTTGCTTTACCTATGTTGCTCCCGCATTCCGTCTCAACCTAGTTGTCCTTACTTTTACCTAAGATGCCGCTCACATTCGGTCTGCTATCATCATAATCGGTTTACCAGTTACTCTCCAACAATCATATTAATCGCTTAACTTTGCCAACACGCTTTGTTGTATCCGTCCCTTGACCCTGCGCGTGCAGATCCTTCGTTCTACCTAGTAGTTGTAGTCTGAGGCACTCCAGCGACGTGATGTAAAGCACGCGCTTGCAAACCATGTATACTAAACAAAATTACATAAATTTTAATGTATCATAGGCACCGTTGCGCGCCACCAGTCTGTGTTTGTGCTTCTTGCTTCATTGCTGTCTTTCTGTTTGGCTGCCTCTTGTCTGTTGCCCGTTTTCTCTCGAGATTTCCACAGATACATCCGCCAAACCATGAAGGTTTATCCACTGGGACTGGTCGACCCACCCTCAATAGCCAGCTGGTTTACATGCTTGATCTTTTCTCCGGGAGATGAAGAAACCACACATCGTTCCAAATGGGGCTCTTTCCGCCATTCTGGAGAAGCTATTACCACGGGGTCTAAACAAATGGGTTTAGCTCGCCTCGTACTCACAATAGAACAATTTACTCACCTGGAATAATGTAGTTACATGGATCCACTGTTCCTTAACCGAAGACTGACAATTCTGGCCTGATTACCTTCAATGCCTCAAACATTCCGATTCTCCAATCACCTGGAGCTTTTCTGATGTCATTTCACGGACAGCATTGTGCGCTTATAAGCGGCTTTCCCGACGATCTTTCATGGAGTTCTCACTTGGCCATGAAGACAATTACACTTACATTTGAAAGAATTACTAGTCCACTTTGCGGAGAATTGCATCTTTCATGTTATGGACATATTCCGACACAAGAAACAACTGCACTCACCGTCCCTACGACAAGTCCAGCATGGATAGCTGGACACGGGTTGCGTGCCGGACAATATAATAGAAAAATCCGGCCTCTATTAACCATGTGGTTACTTACCCGCATCATTATCATTCGACTGTGGGTCTTTTACATCATTGACTGGCTTCAACGACAAATGCCGGTTCAGTACTAAGCCATTTGGCAAACCAAGGAAGAATTTTGGCTGTCAACCGACTGCGAATAATCGAATGCAAAATTCGGTCTATGCGGTGCATAGCCGACTAGCACTACAGTTTAACGGAATCTACGACAGTGTTCCAGGACGTGGTGGGTTTTCGCCTGGCAAGCGTTCTCCCTATAAAAGGCCACAAATGTCCGCTTAACAACACTGCAACGTGGCGGATGTGACTCGCCACAAAATAAAGTCACAGCTATGCCTTTCACGCTGACGCAGTCCTCAGCCTCCTACATCCAACCTGTGCAACTGATTTTACTATGAAGAATGCTTTAGTGGAGTACCGATCATCCCGGCTTCGTAGTGGTCATTGGTTGCACTAAACCTTGTTTGGGCTCCTGTGCTCATGGATCAATACATGGCAAATTTACCCCCCCACTTTTATCTTGACGCAACAGTTTTTGCGCGCCACAGCGCCATCATGGTCCTTGATCTGACTATTACCTGACAATATGCTCGCTCAAATGAGCTACATCTTTTCGTTTATTCCCTTCATTGTACCGAAATGTTTTAATATTCTAAAGATGCTATGCTTGTATGCATATTTGATCATGCCTTTTAAAGGTGTGTCTCGTTTTACAGAGAATGTACCATTTATTTATTTATATGGATTTTAGAACTGCTGTGTATGCGTGCCACCTATTTGGGTGATAAGACACAATTGCTCAGCCTCCACGAAACCTTCTTTCAGCACCCTGTCTATTTGTGGTGCCTACTTCAGTGTCCGCCAATACTGGTCCGCCTCCACGTAACATGTGACACAGCCTATCTACTTCGTCGCACCTCCGGCTTGGGTATCAGGCATGCACATGTGATTCTTAGAACGTGCGCATATTCCCTTCGAATGCATGATTGCTCTGACCGTCGCGTCCTATGCAGACGGATGCAAAAGTTCCATGCGTGTAAACACCACCGCGTATTATACACACCAGATATTCGCATGTAAACTTGCTGTTCAACAATACTACATGTTTGTACTGTCTAAGGAGTTCTTTTTCCCATGTCCGGTTTACATTGATTTTGAACTCGCAGGGTAGCCTCCTAAGAGGCTGGCGAAATCATTTCTCAGTGTTCACCCTTGATGGCTTCCGAGCTGTATTCACGCTCATTCAACTAGTGGTGAATATTTCTGAATGTTTCGGACGTCCGTCACTTTTATTGCATCCGGTTTCCCAATGTCCGGAACCGCTTACATACACCGCTGCTTAGCCGTTAGCACTTTATCATGTATCAGCGGCACTGCGTCTCTTCCCACAAGCTGCCACCGGCAAATGATGCATCATTGATTCATAGCCACAAGTACCATGACATTTCCATGATCCCGTCTCTTTCAGAGCCCAAGCGATATGCGCCTCCGTTTGCTGCAGTGCTTAACTCAGCTACTGCGCCTGCTCCCACGTCCGGCCACCCGCACGTGATGCATAATGTATTCACAGACACAGGTGCCATTGGATTCCCATGGTCGCTTCTCTTTCAGAGCCACAGTGAAATGCGCCGCCCATCATCATCCTACTTACTGCTGCCACTGCCTCTCCTCAGACGTACAGCCCTCGTAATAGGACGCATCTACGAAACCTAGGTACAGGTAACTTTTCATTTCATTAAGGACAGCCTTTCACAGCCAAAATAGCATGGGCCGCCGTCAAAGTGAACACTGCCACTGTCTAGTTTCCCACGTGTTCGCCCCACTTGAGCGTTCACCAGTGACAAAGGTGAAGAGGTAAGGTTGTATTTCAATTAGGACATCCCTTTCATAGTCAACTACCTATGCGCCGCCTACAACATCAGGGTTATTGCTGCCACTGGCCCACCTCCCTCTGACTGGTATCTCTGTATCAAGCTTTGGTGAATGCGCGCCATAGGTACCATCAACTTTCAATGATGACCTCGCTTTCAGAGGCATAGGACATATGCGCAGCAATCCGCCATCCTTATTACCGCCCTTGGTCACCCTGTTAAGTACGAGCATTAGTCGCCTCCTGTCATAGCACCTGAGCCGGTCTTACTTCGATTTCCCCTTTTTCTACTTTGCACATTACTTAGAGAATGGAGCAACGGCACTTTTCAGGGACACTCTCTGTCACTGTGCCTTGTCGTCCCACATCGCATAGACAACGGGCAACTTCTGCACCTTCTTGCGGCGTAATACAAGCTCACAAGGTTCAGCCGGGGTTCCGGAATCCTCAGATATTATATGGGCAAATTCCTACACCTTGTTTTGTAAAGAAACACTGCAAGCAATGTGAACAACCTGCTCATTCATTAAGAACGCCGTACGTTCACCTTATGCAGTTATTTTCAACTATGAACGTGGTGGTAAAAGTACCACTAAGGTCAGCGCAACAACCTAGGCCCCGTTAGATTCCCTTTCCTACTGCGCCTCTCATTCTTAAACCTTTTGGACCAGTCCGGCATCGCAGGCTCCCAATACCCATAGGTCACCAACCAACGCCTCCTCCTTTAAGCATCGGCTGCCATTGACCAAGGTGATCAATGCTAAATGCAAAAGCTTCAGACGTGTTTCCGTCTGATTCATTATCTGTATGCGTAGTCCTCAATACCCAATCTGAAATTTCCGGTCTCTGTTTGAGTTCCGCCTCTCGGCTCCACAACCAAGCTTTTCAGCTCACAATAATGTCTTCAACTCTCGTTCGGCATTGCTTTAGGTCCATATGGTAACAGCCTCATGCTACCAGTCTCCGTCAGATGCATTATCTGTATACTTGGTCCCCCTACCGGAGTTGAAATTTCCGGTCTCTGATTGTGTTTTGCCTCTCGGCTCCCCTATCATGCATCTCAGCTCACACTAACGTCTCCCTCTTTTGCTTGGCTTCTCTTTTGGTCCATATCGCAACTGTTCAATGGTGGTATAGTTACCACTAGCGTCAGCGCATCGGCTGCCGTTCTCCTTCTATCGTTCACATCCCCGTCTAGCGGACTGATTTCCTTATTCCACCAGCGCCAGCTGCTGAGCATTTGAACTTCTTCGGGTCTCATGCACCCCTATGTTTAACCACCCTCTACTGTATACTTGTTCGCCACCTCTTTTAGTCAACAGCGCAAATATTGGGGTAAAACATTTGGCAATTGGCGGTGCTGTCTTTATTATTCGCTTACCCTTAGTCACTTCCGGGACCGGCACTACTGTAGTTTTCTCTCTACAGCTGTCACAAGTATCGCTGTCTGTTCTCTCTCTTGCATTCAGCACTGTCTTTGCTGAGCCTAATAAAGCGTGCCGCTCCTGTATACTTATTAATCAGGCTGCCAGCAATTCACTAATTAGTGATTTATAACTAGCAGTCGACTTGATTTCAACGTTCCACCGTGGAAGTCCACCTAAGAGTGGCACACCTAGCATCCTTTGCGGCTGCTGCTCACACTGCGGATATTCCCGGTCCCTTTCAGCGCTGGCTCTACAACCATTTTCTAACTAAGCCTGTAGTATTTAAGCCCTTCTCGCTCCTGTCATTATCGTTGAGGGCCTCTCAGCACGCAGTTTCTTCCTCATAACTTACCCGACTCCCAGTATCACCCTTTCTTGTCGTATATTTGACTTGCTTGCCGCATTGTGGAAGCCCCATCTATTCCCGCTACATCAGGTCCCTTCAGAGCTGGCTTTGCAACCTTATTCTCGCTACAGCTGTAGTATATAAATCCCATTCTCGTCACAACGTTGACACTCCGTCTCACCCATTTACCCAGCTTTTTAGCATCCGATTATTGAACATGTTACGTTATTATTTTCATGGGTCTCAAACCCGGCGTAATAACTTCACTGGCTCTCAAACATGTTCGAACGATAGGCTCTACCACTGTCAACCGATCGCTCAACCTATATCTTAAGCGCACATCAAACAACTCACTATGTTCTTCTGATTCCCTCAACACATTTACCGGTTAGCACCGGCTGATACTCACGGTCTCCAAACAAGACAACGTTTACGTACGCTAGGCCACTCCGGACAGGAACTTCCTCTCACATTCAGTAAATATCGATTCTGGTGCTTGCAAGAAAAACCACGGATAAGACCTCTAACATATCCGGTCACTGCATTGCCTTTAACCAGCACAATTTTACCATAAATTATATTTAAACATTAACATGGTCCTGTTCAATTTTCTTGGCGGTTTGCTCGGTCCGTTTTTTCTCTCCCTTGTTCTAAAGGATAACATTACCTGCACGGAACACCGCTGAGGACATACCTGTGACGCTCCCATGGACACGGAATCAATACAGAACAAAGAAATTACCTGCACTTTGCCCTCCTGACCCCATAAAGGAACCCAGAACAATAATCAAACCAATACAAGTCACCTGAGTCGTCCAACTTGGACAGCTCCAACCACTTGCGGTTGACTCCGAAAGAGACTATACAACCATGAAAAACAAATTGGCGAAAAGTGACTGCGAATATCCGCGAGGGTAATCGCGCACTTGCAATCTTTTCAATATCATATCACCAGGCGGCAGTGTTCTAGGACTTGGTGAGTCATCATCTAGCAAGCGTTTTCCCCACAAACAGCCACAAATGTCTGTTTAACAACACTGCGGCGTGGCGGACGTGACTCGCCACTCAATAAAGTCACCGCCTCTAACGCACATTGTCAAGTTGATCCATACCACATTTACAAATTTCATGCATATATCTGCTCTCACACGAACACGCCTACAAATTTGTTTAGTGACATGCTGCTATTCTTATATATTTTTTCAGCTTACTCCTCAAGGTTCACTCACCTGACCCACACTGTGTACACAAACTCATCGGACTAGTTCCTCATCAACCTACTCCTCATTAGTGGTATGATTCTTATCTCTACACTCGCATTCTGTGGACATAGACATTGTACTACCTTTGGGCCACATGGGCCCACACTACTGTCTCCAACTGTACTACTCCCGCTCTTGGTGCTGCTAATCCTGCTATCCTGTACAATATTGCGATAGGTTGATTACGCCCAAAAGGCTTGCCTCGCTTTGTGGAGAATAAACTATTTATTTATGTATTCATTTGGACTATGCAACACCGCACAAACCTTCCAACGCTTTATCTACGATATCACCTGTGGCCTAGACTTTGCTTATTCCTACCTCGATGATATTTTAGTAGCCAGTTCATCGGAACAAGACCACCTCGAGCTGCAACAAACCCTCTTCCAGCGTTTGACATAACATGGTGTCACAGTCAACCGAACTATGTACGAATTCGGCAAATCAACGGCAGCATTACTAGGCCACCTCATTTCATCGTCTGGTATTGAAGTCCTTTCTGATAAGATCCAGGCAGTCAAGAACCTTCCAGTTCCGACTTCAATCAAACACCTCCGTTGCTGTTGCGGTGTAGCCAACCCCTATTGCCGCTTCATTCGCGCTGCACTCAGCTTATGCAGCCTCTGCCCGACCTACGCAAAGAGAATGAACATAAATCCGCTGTCCCTATCAAAGCATAGGCAGCATTCCTTGAGCCCAAGGATGCTATTTCCAACATAGCCCTCCTGGCTCCTTCCGAATCGACTGCGCGCCTTTCTATTACGACTGATGCCTCAGACGTCGCGGTGGGAGCCGTCTTCCAACAACACCTTGGTGGGCAATGGCAGCCCCTTGGGTTCTTCTCCAAGCGCCCGCAGCCAGCAGAATCCTGCTACAGCACGTTTGTCAGATAACTGCTCGCCATTTACCTGGCCATTCGTCACTTCCGGCACACACTTGAGGGCCGGGTTTTTACGGTCTACACTGACCACAATCCCCTTAAAGTTGCCTCCAACTCAGCTAGCGACAAATACTCACCACAGGAAACAAGACACCTAGGCTATCACGCAGTTCATTGCTGACATACGCCAGGTCTCAGGTGTCGACAATCCCGTCGCCGATGCTCTCTCATCCGTCAACCGCACTCTGCAGCCTTTGCCTACCGTCGACCTTGCTGCTATGGCACCTGCTCAGGCTCAAGAAAATGATATACAGCGCACTCTGCAGTCCACTTCGCTGCATATACAACCTGTTCCCCTCCAAACCACGGAAGGAACTATTCTCTGTGACACTTCCACAGGTCGTCCTAGACCCCTCCTGCTTGTCTCATTCAGGCACACAGTCTTTGACGCACTACACTTGCTTTCACATCCCGGTATCCGTGCACCTTTGAGACTGGTCACCGAATGTTTTGTTTGGCCACGAGTAAAAAGCAGTTGGTACCTGGGCCCGCGGCTGCCTTTAATGCCAGCGCTGCAAAGTATATTCTCACACCTGCAGTCCTCTTGGTTCAGTTCCTGCCCCGGACTCTCGGTTCTGGCATGTACACTTAGACCTGGTAGATCCCTTGCCTCCGTCACCATGATTCGTATACATTCTTACAGGTGTCGACCGCGTCACCAGATGGCCAGAAGCCATTCCCGTAAAAGACTACACAGCTGAGACTGTCATCCGGGCCTCCTACGATCGGTGGGTTACACACTACGGATGCCCATCCAGCATTACAAGAGACGGACGAACGCCTTTCAAATCTTCAAAATTCGATACGTTCTGCAACTTTTAGACTGCCGCCGCGTTCATACCACAGCGTAACACGCAACCGCCAACGAGTTAGTTGAACAGTTTCATAGACAGCTTAAAGCATCCCGCTGCGCCTCGTTCGACCCTAGGTGGAGAGGTCACATTTCGCTCGTACTCAAAAGCATTCGCAGCAGCTTCAGAGCTGACTTGCAACGTGCTCCAGCAGACCTGGTTTAAGGGCACAACCCTAAACATACCAGGATAGTTCATTTCACCTCCTACATCCTCGGGTATGCCTCCGCTTAACTGTGCGTCTTCCTTTGCTCAAAGTATACCATCACTACGTCCGACTTCGTCTATGAACAGACTAGAGGTACGAAAATGCACAGCGGACTCTCTACCTGCACTCACGTCTTTCTCCGCACCGTCGCAGTGCGGCGTACTTTCCAGTATCCCAACGCTGGTCCTTTCAGCATTGTGCAAAGTACGCCGAAACGCTTTACTTTAGACCCGAATGCTTACCAAACAACGGTGTCCAACGACCGCCTCAAACTGGCTTTCTTTGACAAGCCACTGGCAACATATCCCGATGCTATCACACAAGCACTGAACCTGCCGTGACTTACTGAGCACTGGATTTCCCGAAACCCTCCGTTCTCTTTGAACCTCAACCCTCCCCGCCTCAACTCAGACAACCTACGGACGCGGCAGACGGGTAAAACGTCCGGTCCGTTTTACAGAGTTTGTAACCGTTTGCTATTTCTATTAACACGCCATTTTCGTCTTTAGTGGTTAGCGAGCGTCTTATTCACAAACGTCTTGCAAAATCGACAAAAAGAAACCCAAAACATTTTGAAAAACTAATAGGCGTATTTACTTTTTCATGCATGTCACGTTCCTCGCCGGCGGAAAGCCACTCCCCGACACTTACGCATCCTCTGATTCCCACCTGCTAGAAACTCGACCGCTGGAACTGCCCAGGCAACCCTTGGGTGACTCATTAACCGGCTTACCACAACCCTTGCTTGACACCCCAGCTGATCCTATGTCGCTTTCCTGACCCAAGGAATAGTCAGTCATCTTCGGCAGCACAGAGCCACTAACGGTTGGTCTAAAAACGCCTGACTAGGCAGGGCCGAAGAAGGCACCCGATTTCTTAGTGAGACGAGGTCGTCTGGATTCCTTCGTGGGACGAGGACCGTGAAATAAAGTGCTGTGGGTGGAGTGACACCTCCCAAGCGCACCGTCGGTTCTGTAGCAAAGGGAAGGTTCTGTCGGCCTTTTTCCTTGACTAGCCAGCTTTTGCAGTCCAAACAGGCCGCCCCGACTGCCCACCCATGATGCACTGTGGTCCACACCATCATCATAACTTATAACTAACCGAAGCTTGGAACAAGCGAACTCTGCTACACACCCATCTTAGAAGCCCTTGCTAAAGCCCACGCAGCTATTTGCATCCATGGTCACCTTCCGTGTTCCCCAATTAACAGCACCATCGAACGCTTCTATGCTTCCGTCTTTAAGGGGGGGTGTCTTTAGTGTACCGGAAAACACACACTTTCTGTAATTATAACATTGTTTTTTACGGTTGGTTTACTTTTCAAAACGTCTACTTGCTTTGCTGACTGCACATCCATTGACACAATGCGTTCTGGTGAGTACGTTGCTGTACCGTTCTCGCGCTGGCTGATTTGCTTCTTGTTCTGTAGCTTGCACAATATATCTTGGGTTCAGTCACCCACAACTTCTATGCTGTCCCGTATTTGACACGTCTTTTACTTGTCATCGGTTACCGATTAGCAACCAAGGCTCCACCCAACAACACCGCTGAATGCATGGCCTACACTAGAACTCGCTTCCTTAACTCTGACGCTGGATGTCCTCCGGCAGTACTGGGTAAGGAAGCAATCCAAACCACGTCAGCTCCTCAATTAAAAAACAAAGCTTCGCTTACTCGAAGGATTTACTGAAGTCAATCTAGCACACCTCTACCGACAGCTTAAGTTCGGGTTCGCTCTTTTAGAGACGGTTATCAAATGTCTTTAGTGCCAACATGTCACCGTGCCCGACTCGTATATTTGCAGGACCAAACCACATATTGTTGACCTTGTACTATCAATGGCACAACTGGATGCCATCGGCGTAGCCATTCGTAAACCCATTGGTAAAAGCGATCACTGTGTGGTTTCATTCCTCTGGACTCGACGCCCTACGCTCCGCGCCTAAGCTCGGTACCGCAGCAATTTCTGGCGTGTTGATCTCCAATGCCTACAAACGGCCGCCAGTATTGTGGACTGGAGTACACCCAACCCCTTGGACCTGAACGACGAGTGGAACCCCTTGTACTCCAAAATAATTGCGCTTGTTGTGCATGTTGTTCCTGTCTACAAAAGCCTTTTGACATAGATCCTCTATGGATTGATCGAGAACTGAGGGGCCTAATGAACAAAACACGAAAACTGTGGGTTCGATTCAAGCTCACGCAATCCGACTCTGACTATTCAGAATATATCGTGGCCAGGAATATCTGCAACTTGAAAGAACAAACAGAAAGGCGAAAGTACGAACTCGGTTTGGCTGTGCAATCCACGTGGACTCCCAAGGCACTCTTCTCTTACCTGAAGTGAAGTACCAGCGCAGGCAATGGCATTCCAGCTCTGTCTTATTTGTAGCAGACCGGTTTACTTGACGATGACGCTGCGAAGGCTGAGCTCCAGGCTATGCAATAATCATCCGTTTACTCGGTGGGGACGCCATGTTCCAGTGATGGGGTGCATATACTCCCTTCTTCGTTGCAGCAGGTAGAAATGAGCGCTGCGGTCGTTGCCAAAGGCGTTCGTGAATTAGCTCCGAACTCCTCGCCCGATCCTGATGGGTTGCATCCGCTGTTCTTCAAGATTGTGGCAGATTACATTGCTGCCCCTGTTTGCCGGGTATTTCGCCATTCCTTTGTATTTGAACGGCTCCCGATTGCTTGGAAAGTGGGGATTATTGAACGCAAATACAAACGAGGGGATCGTCAAAATTCTGCCACTTATCGACACGGATGCTTAACGTTCATATTGTGCAAGGCAATGGAGAGGATTCTCAAGCGGACACTCTTCTCCACCGCGAAGACCCTAACCTCATCTGTTGTGCGCAACATAGTTTTCGGCGGGCTGGCTCATGTTTTTCGGATGTGCTTGCGGCCCGTGAAAGCTTGGCGAAATCACTGGGCCCTGCGAAACGTCTGGGTGTTATTTTTGTCGACTTCAGCAAGGCCTTTGACAAAGTTCCTCATGAAAGGCTCCTTTGTAACCTACGGTTACTCGGTGTGCCTGGGAACATTCACTTCTTGAGCGTTGATTTTTTGTATGACCGGGTAACGTTGGTCGACGTGAATGGGATTTACTCTGCTCCAGTGTTCATGACTAGCGTTGTCCCACAGGGATCGGTCCTGGGCCCAGAAATTTCAAGATCTTCATCAATGATCTCCCGGGAGAACTTCAGTTGGAAAGCTTGATTTACGCTGACGACTTGCAGTTGCAGGTGGAGGTATCCTGTCTTGACGATGCGGACCGATTACAGGCTATACTTGCTACCTTATAACAGTGGACAGTCACATGGCGATTGCCCATAAACTGCGATAAGTGTCCGTTCCTCTCCACTGGTGCTCCTGAGCCTTTCGGGACGCACCGCCTTTGTGAGGCATTGCTTGGAACTTCAATCCTTGAAAAAGATCTCGGCGTTTTGGTATCATCTGATCTACAGACTACACAGGGCACATTACCAAGGGTTGCTGATGCCAACAGGATGTCCCGGGCCATACGAAGCGCATTCTCCCGTTTATCTCAGGATATCTTCCAACGCTTGTTTACTTCCCATGTGCACCCCATTCTCGAATACGGATTACTTGCAGTCTTCCCTCTCACCAAGTTCGAAGGTGACCTCATTGAGAAGGTCCAACGGCGGGGATGGAAACACATCTAGGAGGTACGAGACTTGCCTTATCCCCTGAGACCGGCGGATGGATCTGTTCTTTCTGGATTATCGCGGACGTCACAGTGACCTGATTTTTACCATGCGTATCCTGAGAGTTGAGATGGGCACGGAGCTGAAGTCGTGCTCTCAATACAGTGCAAACGGTTCAACTCGAGGCCATATCTGGCAACTGTTTAAACCCAGAAGGCCCGGAGTTCATCCTGCTCTCACTCTAACAACGCGTAGTCAACGACTGGAGCGACTTGCCGAAGCATGTGGTCAATGCCCAGGCTAAGTAATGTATAAATCGAGTGTTAGATTCTTATTTTTGGGTGCGACGTGCGCTTCCAGCTTCCACTGTAGCTGTCACGGTCCCTTGTGGAGTACCGCTTAACGTCGAATCGCGGCAGTCACATAATAACCCGGAAGCGATGGAGCTACCATAGGATATTTCCTTCTGCTGTCTACAATCCTTTGAGCATATGATCAAAACATCGGGTAATCTTATCGAAAAGCACAATAAATTAATGAGCCACGACTTCTTTTAAGTAGCTATGCTGTCACGCTCCGTAAAAGGATTTTCGATGCTCTGTGTTAAACTCCGCCATCCGCCGACATCGAGTGTGGACTACCCCGAGCGCAAATATCCCCCCAATTCTCTTCGCCATTGCCACCGCAACCATCACCCAAATTATCCTCACCAATACCACCGCAACTATCACCCCAATTATCTTTGTCACTGCCACCACAACTATCGCCCAATTTATCTTTGTCATTACCACCGCAACTATCACCCCGATTATTGTCGCTACAGGCGTTTACATGCTTGCACGCACTACGTACGAACAGGGTAATTGTCGTCATGCACACTCTCATTTCACCTATCCGGCCTTCATCCGGTCTGTGTTTGACCAATCGCGTGAACTTCACTTGTCCCATATAACCAGTATACTGTATTCCGTATCGCATTAACGATCTGAAACCTTTCCTTGTTGGTCTCGGACCGAATTGTAACTCCTTTGAAACTGCATTGAGTGGAAGCGCTACTATTGAGGTTTGTATAATTATTGCTTCCCAATTGTTCGTTAATAGTACCGTCATCTTGTCCAGTGTTCTTATTCTTTGACTGGCTGGATACGCTTTGACTCAAGGCCCTTCAAAGCGAATTGTCGCTTAAACGCTCTAATTAGGGTGCGCTTGGTCAAGTAATCCCATATACTATTTCTCCTGAATTTTTCCGGGCACCTTAGCATGTTGCTGGTCAAACTTTCAGGTGTACAGTTTAATGGCTCCGAATTAGTACCACTTTCTGGATAGCAACAACGGTCCAATCACGTGGCAGTTTGCCTTCTTGGAGAGACGGTTTGAACAACCGCGACAGAATACTGGAGGATATTAGCCAGAGGCTGCCCTATGGTGGAATGCACACTGCCAGGACCAGCCGATTTATACAGGTTCAAACTGGCCAACACTGTGAAGACTTGACACATTGAGAACAATTTTATGGCCACTTGAGCAGTGCGGCTGTGATAGCGAGGCTGATCCACTATCCTTCCGATGCAGCTTTTAACAGACACATATTAATAGGTTAACTTTTTGATTGTTTTCTTTAGCTTGTAATGCGTGTGTGTTGAAGTGAGCACGCAAAACTTTGACATATTGATTAGTGTTGCTTATTTGTTCCATGTGTGTAATCATTTGTATGCTTCTGCTCGTATTTTGTTTGCGACGGTAGAGAACCATCAAAGTGTTAACATATGGATTGGTGCAGCTTATTTGTTCTATGCATGTAACCCTTTGCCTGTTGCTGTTTGTGACGCAGAATTCACCAGGCGTTGGATTGTTCATCCACTAATATGGAACGTGAGGTGGGTTTATACCGTCGTGAGACAGGTTGGTTTTACCCCACTAATGAATACAATTCCATCGCAAGGAGGCTGAACCTTACCGTGGTAAGATGGTTGGTGTGGCTCAGCGATCCACTGAGCTATACTGGGTGGTGCTATTATTTTACACCATCAGAGCCAATCAAACCAGCTTGGTCAATGGGTGGAGGTCAAACAAAATCTGCCTCCTGATCCTTCACGCTGGTGGTTGGAATGAGGGTGGCTCCACCTTCCTCAAAACGGAATCCTTGTGGCCCAACGCCAAACCCGCTGCCTTGCGGTAAGGTTACTGAACCAAAGGCATTGGTTGAGAACCCTAATCGTTCTCCTGTCTAGGCCTGGGCAACCTGACAGTATCCTGCCCACACAATACAATGAATCTCACTTCAAACAAATTTTTGATACTCTGGTTATCGCAGAAGATAATCAACGGTGCCCTGTCTGCTGCATCGGGCAGGGTGGACGGGGACTTAGATGCTACTGCTCAAGCCTTCTCACGCTATTTCTCGCTTACCGTCCCGCTCCAGCATCAGTTTATCCTCTCTGTTTTCAAGCTTCCAATCCTTAGCCCTCCCCACCTTGGTTTGCTAGGCTTTTACCATCTAGTTTTAACTCACATGCATCCTTCCTGCCTTGTCAACAGGCCCAGGTCCAAGCAAGCGGCCCATTCCAGTTCATCGGCTTCTATCTTGAGCCCTCGATCCTCCTTCAGATTGGCATGCTTCAATGTTCGCACATTGCTTCTGATCGGCCAACAGGCAGCACTTGCCAGATTATTAGAGACCCTTTCGATTGATATCTGCTGCTTGTTTGTGACCCGCTTGCAAGCCACGAGCACTGAGCTCATTTTATGATCCTTTCAGGTTGCAACAGCGCCTCTAGCTCATGGTGTCTGTCCGGTGACTATGCAGCTTCGAGCACCGGCCAAGCCCGTGTTGGTATTGCCCTAAGTCCCCGGGCTGAAGCTACTCTGGTTTATTTAGATCAAAATCAAAAGCCGGTTGTGTGCGGTCCGATTGGCTGGCTCGTTCGAAGCTTCGAATTCGCGCGGGATTAGCACATGTTTAATCGTCCTCGCTTCCTATGCACCCACCAACTCTAGCGATAAATAGACGACTTCTATCGTCCAATGAACGAACTCCATCGCCACAGACGTAGCTCGCACACTGTCGTGCTGGCCGGGGATCTAGACGCTGGGGTTGGAAAATTATCCACTGCTGAACTGCATCTGAGCGGCCAACCTGGTGACGGCCCCCGCAATTATAACTGTGGGCGATTAATTCATTTGCTTGAAGAGGCTTGCTTATACCTTGCGAGCACCAATTTCCGAAACAGCACCCGCCGTGCACCAGCCTCGGACGGAAATTGACGCATTGCGCTAGTTTACCGACGGAGAGACGACCTCCAGAACTATTGCGCGTTTTGGAGCACATGTCTGGACAGCGGCCATGCGGATGTGTTTTGGCGGACGCCCGAGAAGACGTTGTGAGCACACTGACACCAGCCAACTGGCAAAACCAGCTGTTCCGAATGCTTATCAAAGTACGCTGTCATGCGAGTTGAGTAAGCGCTCAATGGAGACAATTGAAGGTCACTGGTCGCATGTTTACCAGAGCTTATTAGCAGCATGCAAATTCTCATGTGTTGAGTCTAATCGCCAACATGGACGTTGGGTCGCTTCGCAGTCTCTGGAACTTATCCGTGCTCGACGGCACAATCCGGCTGGAAACAAAAGCAATGAAATTCGCAAAGAGCTTTGGGCATGCTTCGTGCTAACCTGAAGAGAGTCCGCGAATCCAGGTGACCTCATCATGCATCAGAGATGGAAAGGGCCGCTGCCCTTGGTATCCATCGTACGGTATTCCGGCGGATACGGAAAACGGGCAGCAGAAGACTTGGTGTTAGTGAAAACATACGTGACCAGCGTGGACAGTTTATCCACAAATTGTCAAAACGCTTGGAGCGTTGGGCTGAACACTTTAAAGGAAAATTTAATCGGTCGGAATTGTTAGGTTTCCCGCCATCCAATGATCGCCCCGCTCCGTGGGCTGTCCATTTGGATCCAACCTCTCGCTCAGAAGACGAACGTGAGATCGCGCTGTTGAAGTTAAATAAAGCCGCAGAACCTGATGATCTTCCTCCAGCCCTCATCAAATTCGATGACCTGTTCTTGTGGATGATTTGTGCGAGTTAGTGGGGAAACTGTGGGAGCAGGAAACTGTCCTTCCCAACTGGAGGCGCTGCGTCATGGGCGCAATTTTCAAAAGTGGCGCACGATCGGAAGGCGGCAGCCATAGAGCAAGCAGTCCGACCTCTATCGCCTCCAAATTGCTTGCCTCTGTCATTCCTCACAGATTGACTGCCACCTGTGAAAGCCGTATTTCTGAATAGCAAGCCGGGTTTCGTCGAGGTAGTGGAAAAATGACCACATCTTTATGTTGCGTCCGGTTTTCGAAACACCGTCACAGATTGGCGGCCCACTGTCGTCTTGTTCCTCGATATCAAAGAAGATAGACGTGTACTTCGCGACTGTTTACTCAGGAAAGGTGTACCTGAGAAATATGTAAATATTGTCCGATCATTACACACGCGTAGCTAAGACACATTGAGGGATTACGGCAAGTTATGTTCGCCCTTTAATATCTCCAGCGATGTGAGACAAGGATGTCCACTGTCACCTTTCCTCTTCAGTTTCTCTGTTGATGAAGTCATGGAAATCGAGTGCACAGAACACGACTTAGGATGTGTAAATCTGCTCCCACGTGAACCACCTCTTAACTTGGAGTATGCTGATGATATTGCGCTAATCGTTGCCAGCTCTCAGACACGCCAAGCGACACTGGACAAATTAGCTCTGGCTGTCAGCCGCTTCGGGCTTTGCTTTGCACCCTTGAAGCGCAAAGCGTTCCTCCAACCTTGGCCTCAACCGCCTCCTTTGCTGACCGTTGGTGGGGATCAGCTCGAAGTCGTGCAAAATTTCAACTACCTTGGAAGTTGTATCAGCGCCTGTGGGATTGAAGGCGAGGTCACGAACCGTATAGCGAAAGTTCGAGGCGCTTTTGCTAACCTCGCAACTCTTGGCGCTGGCGCGACAGCACTGTCGCCCTGAAGGGTAGAATAACAATGCATCGGTGCGTTCGACCCTTCTGTACGGTTGTGAAACCTCGCCCCTTAGAGCAGCAGAAATAAAAAGGCTAGGTACGTTCGAACACCGGTGCCTTCGCAAGTCAGCTCGCTTATGGTGGGAACACCAAGTGCACAACGCTCGTGGTCGACGCCTTGTGTACAGCACGGGAAAAGGAAATGAACCGCTCAGCACCATTATTTTACGTACCAGGCTCCGATGGCTTAGCCAAGTACTACGCAAGTCATCCCACCAAATCCAACGACCTGCGTTGTTTGCTCACCGGGGGTGGATGGAAGAAGTGGAGGGGTGGCCAAACGATAACTGGGTCGGGGGAAGGAAAGGCCATCACTTTGATGCTGGCCCCAGTTGCAGCGTCTCGGTTCCCTGGTTGAGTCCGAAAAACGATGAACACATTTGGCTGGATACACTTGTTGACGTGGCTAGGTGCCAACCTCAGTGGCGTTCCGGGTTGTGAATTTCTTCGTCCGCCCCACACCTTCTTAGAGTCCCCTCCAACCACGATCTCATTATTTAGCATTTCATTATTTAGCATAATATATATTTTTGTTGCTGCGCAGTTGCCAGCCTAAAGCTTACCAGAATGATGCCCATCCTTTTCCGGTAGATCAGCTAGCTTGTATCTGTTGCATTTTATTCCTTTTTTCTTATAGGTATTGCAGCATGGTAGTTAAAGTGTTTCCCACCTCTAGCTAAAGTGTTTGGTGTGTAGTGTGTGTGTTTCTGACTGAAGAGAATAATAGAAAGGTTTACACATTGATTGGTGTTGCTTACTTGCTTTATGTATATTATCCGTTGTGTGTTTCTGCTCGTATTTTGTTCGCGGCTGTAGAGGACAATCAAAAGGTCGACATATTGATTGGTGAGGCTGATTTTTCCGGATGTATAATCATCTGTGTGTTTCATTTCGTGTTATTTTTGGGGGCTGAAGCGAACAATCGAATGTTTACATGTATGTCGTTTTTACCGCTGTGTTGTATAAGGATATTACTGCTCTGTGAGCACTAGCCAGTAACCCGGATTTTTGGCGTGCCATACTGAGCGCGCTTCTTGGCTCAAATAACGTGGAAGGCAGTGCTTGAATATACAATTGAAACTGAAGTTTACTAGCGTCAAACTTCCTCTGATCCGCGTAGCCTGGATCGATGAATGTTTTTCTGGCGCTTACGGGTAAATTTTCATGTTGTTCCCGGTGTTAATCCCGATTACACCCAGTTTCCGCCTGTTTATTGAGATCGCTTAACTATTATATAACTGTTACAATTCTACTCCGTTTTCCGCTATATCGGTCTTGCCTTACTTTGAGGCTGTCTTTCCAGTGGCTTGGATTATGAATTAATTGCACTTTGTGGCAGTTGAAGCCGCAATGTGCCAGTAACTGAAGTATCCGACGGTGGGCAGTGCGCTGCGTGTAACCGATGGTACTACCAGTCTTGCACGGACCTGCGCAGCGGGCAGTACACAGCGCTGGCTTCCAGCTTAAATTTACTGTTCCGCTGTGTTAATTGTTGCAGCCGTCGGCAAGGCCTTCGTAGGGGAGACGAACCTTTTTAAACCCGGCTGTCAAACGTGTTGTTCGCTCTTTATGTTCGCACACCTTCGCCTTAAGATTGAGCTGCTCATGAAGACGCTTCCGGTCTCCAACAACGCCGACTTGCTCGCTTACACTGAAGAGCAACTTGTGGCACCATGCATTATGTCACCAGACCATATGCTTGCCGACCACGAAAGTGAAGATGCTTCGAACGTCGTCTCTAAAGCTACCCTTATCGAGCATGAATTGCTGGTTCGAGAGTCCTTTCGAGTAAAGCGCAAGTGCCAGGAAACCTCGTAGCCACTCTGCTAAAAAGAAGTTGTAGTTAGCTCGGCACGGGAGACAAGGGAGGTGTCGTTACTTGTCAATATGTTTGACAGACGTGCAAAGCAAAACTTTCCAAGCGCACTACTTGTCAATGGATGCTGCTGGATATATCGGCTCTTACCGAGAATGCACGTTCTGACGGTTTGCTTGACTTCCCAAAGCGAAGAGTCGTCACGGAACCCTGCTCCTGTTATCAATCAGAAAAAGCAGACCAAATCTGAATTAAAGTCTTTCAGTGGACTCTTTGACCCGAAAAAATAAGGCACCGACAATGGAGCAGAAAACATACGCGACCGTTGTTGCCTTATCTGAGGAGATAAGGACAGCGCCATCACCAATGGTGAAGCCATCTGCTCCACGTGTCGAAGCAAAGACAAGTTGGGGACAATTTCCCAGATCTTAGTGCTAAATTCCATTACGCTGCTGAATCCACTACGTCCTTCCTACTGATCGCACGCCGGCCGACCTTCAGTGGTTGAAAATTTGCGTGACAATGCTTCTTTCGGCTGCTTTTCTGAGCGTTACTGTCAGGTGGCTGATTAGACTGGGGTACGTCCCAGTTTATGTACCAAACCCTCGACCGCGGCTACTTCTTGTGGTACTCTATACCCGGAGGAACACATCGCTCTCATGCGATTTGCCTTTAAACTGAAAAATGCAAATATTAGTGTTCAGCCGGACCTTCCGTTGGCCGATAGTTTGAAGCTAAGGGAGGCCGTCAAGAACATCAAAAGCAGGCGAGCTACCGGGATATAAAGTTTTGGGTTAGTTGGTTTTCGGGTGGTCAGTCGGCGGTTCTCCTGCGCCCTTATGCTGCAGCTTCCGGTAGCGCGCGACCCAGGTCTGGTCCTAACGCATACCTACAGACAATGCTAAGTACTATGCACAGCCTAAGGAATAAGGCGTACGAGTTATGGCTGCTTGTAGATGGGTGTCAACAAGGTGTACTCGGATTTACCAAAACGTGAGTGATGCTGCTCAGCTGGATGGCTGCGCACTATTTATTAACGATCGCTCCGCTGGTGGGCAGGTAGGAAGCATCTCACGTTATGTGAGCTGTAAACGACGTTTTTGAGACTTGGTTGTTTCATTTAACAGGCAAAACGGTTGAACCTCTGACGGATATGATTAGCACATCCCTGACACAGGTTACACTTGTAATTGTGTATAGAAGCCCTGGAAATGTACCTAAAGAAGTGCTTGACTTGGTTCGCTCCAAGTGCGCAAACACGTGTTTGGTGTTGGGCGGCTTCAAGCTCCTGAGGTTTGTCAGGCATTTCTTACTTGCGACTCTGCTTCAGGTACGTTCGGCGCAGATTTACTTAACCATATGCTCCAAGTACTGTTGAATCAGTGCATTGACGTTCCCACTATGTACATGGACGCCCAGGTACTGTCTATCGTAGACCTTGTATTCGCTAAGTCACTCGATTTTGTTGCGGTTGTTACTTACGGGCCTCCACTGGGTACCAGTGATCAAGGTTGTTTGCTCTTAAGTGGTACTCTGTCTAGAGGATATCAGAGTACTGTCGAGTCTCTACCGAACATTTGGCACGCAGACTATCAGACAATGAGAGCCAAGACTTCGGGTTTCCAGTGTGAGATCTCAGACGACGATACTGTCCAGGTTGCTTGGGATAAATTAAACGACTAGTTCACAGTGGTCCCTGCTCCTATTATCTTAATCACAAGAAGGAAATTTGCACAAGCACAATCGCCGTGGATAGATTACACAGGCCGGCATCCGCTCACAAAGAGACCTGAATGTTGGCGGAATAACCGAGATGCTCCGTCCTCCGATACTTTTGGCAGACACTATAGGGCGCGAAATACCTGTAAGCAACACCTAAGGGATGCTCGGCTAACTTTCGAACATGGGTTAGCTGACGATGTTGCAGAGGATCCAAAAGATCCATCGATTATGTCAGAAGGCGCTGGGGTTCGAACATGTCAATTACAGTGTTGATGCATGCTGACGGTATCCATGCGCATACGTACTATGACAAGGCCTGCGTACTTGCTGTGCAATACGCAGCAGGGCCTGAAAGCAAAACCTTTTTGACAGGTCTTGAGCTGGTTTGCAGGATCCCAGCGGGTTCAGGAATTTCTGAATTTATGGCAGCCGATACGAAACTTCGTCGGCTGTTAGAAGGGCTGAACCCTTCTGAGGCCTCTGGGCCAGATTTACTTCGCCAAAGCCTGCCGTATGCTTCGGCTGCGGAACTAAGTGGAAAGCTTGCCACAGTGTTTCAGAAATCGCTTGACATCTGTGCATTATCTTCCGGATGGAAGGAAGATTTCATCTGTCCTATCTTCACAAATGGGGACAGGAGTCTGTCTGTAATTTACAGACCAGTTCGTCTGACAAGTGTAATAGTCAAACATCTCAAGGAAGCGGTGAGAGATTCATTGGTGAATCATCTGAATAACTAGAAACTACTTAGCAATGTACGACAAGGATTTTTGAGGGGATTTCTTTGGCTGACGAAGCACCTGGTGGCTTTCAAAAGTTGGGCAGATGCAGTGGACCACAGCCACGCACTGGACGTGCTCTACATAGACTTTCTGAAGGCATTTGATGCGGTACCCCTTGTATATAGCCAGGTTGATCCGGGCATTGTACACGCTGCGGCTTTACGCTCGGTCGACAACTGGAAGTAGGCCGCGAACAGATATTTCTACATGTTTGGTTAATGCGACGTTATTTCGGAGTATTGGCTAGTGGTATGTTTACGATCCTATTCTCAGCTTTCCTTAGGCCTCATCTGGAATGCTGCGTGCATGCTTATCCGCCCTGCCTAGTCCGAGACATAATGGAGGCAGAGAGGCTTTTAAGGGTGGGTACTAGGTTAGTTGATGGATTACGGGGACGTGCTACTCCGAACGTCTAGTTAGTTTGGGAATGCATTCCATGCACTAGCCATGGCTTAGAGAAGACCTGATCCTAAACTACCGTATCTTTGCTGGAAAGGTTGGTCCACATTTATCTGGGCTATCCAGTCCCGCTAGGTTGTCTGTTCTGCGCGGTCATTCCTTGAAGATGGACAAAACGCGGTACTATCCGATTAGGGCGCATATCCTGCTATCACGCCGAGTCATTGGGCCATGAAACATGCTCCCGGAAAGTGTTATCAGGGAATCTACGGTTAAGGGGTTTGAGCGGCAGCTTAACGCGCTTGGGTGGCAAACCGAAACATTTCCCTTTTCCTGACTAAACCACATCTTCATACCTCGCTTTTCTTTTCTTTATTTTGCTTCACGTATCACTATTATTTGCTTACTGCTATTGCACTTTCTTACTCTGTACCTTCGCTTTTTCTCCCTATTATTTGCTTGCTTCACTTGACGGCCACAGAGGGGTTGCTAGCGCAGACAATATGAACGTTAACTAGTTGCTCAGGGTGCGATACGGGTGTACCGTTTTACATCCAACAAGAGCTCTGCGCATTTCGTCAACTGCTGGCTCAACCACCCACTCAAGATGGAACACACGGGATTCTCCTATCTGTTCAGGCCCAAGTGAACATTAACTTGAAATAGAGGGCAGTTCAACAGCTATGCAAACGAATATGGTACAACTAGGTACTATATTGCTGGGTCCGTTGCAACAAGAAGAGAGAAGCTGGTAGTCGGTAATTGCGAAGGTTGTTTTATGTGTAATTTATGTTGCATAGGTACGTCAGCCTCGATTGTAAAGCGAGCATAGCCCAGTGTGAAGTGCATTTGCTATGAAATGCATACCCATAGGTTTCACTTGGGGAGTGTAAGTTTATAGGTTAGTAATCGGCGCCTGACGCCCGAGGAGGAGCCACACGTCTTGGGTTTGGTGCATTCGTTTCGTAATGCCGGAGAACTGTGAGGCTGTTTTGGACAGGTATAAAGAAGGATTGAATCGACAGGACCTATTTTCTATCTGCCGTCGCTTAGGTGCCACGCCTAAGGGAAAGAATGAAGACGCGGTTGAGGAAATCTTGCGTAAATATGGCGCCTCGCGCGTAGAAAGGGATGGTTCGCAGGTGCCACTCGTACTTTTCGTTCCTGCGTCGATCAATTCCGCAGTGTCGAAATACGGTTAAGGGTTTCTTGCAGATGCCACGCATCTGGTGAACTGTGGTGGTTACGTTGTTGGCGCTGCATGATACCTGATGGTTTCAACGTGGAACGTGGCTTGTTTTACCAGTTGATGCTTAACAAGAAGGTAGGTATTTACCTGGAGGTTGCACGAGCGATGTCAGAAGTGTTGCATGCCGCTCACACAGCGAATACCAGCGCCATGGATCGGTGCTCTGGGCAAGTGAAGACACTTCCTTTGGTGGGTCCACGGGCCATGGTGGTATTATGCCCGTTCCACTTCCTGCGGAAACTTTTACGAAAATGCCAGTCGCTGGCAAAGCTGGAAAACGCTGACAGTTTTGTTGAAGCAGTGGAGGCATAGATTACTCTACACCAACACCGCATTATAATGCATGCTGCTGCTTTGCGCTATAGGGGATAGAAGCAAAGTGACTTCCCATATCTCAGTCGGACGTGGTTACCTTTAGCAAAGAGCTTTGAGTACCAAAGCTTGCTAAAAGCTCACGCTTATGGTGCGTTCTCCAAAAACGTAGGGGAGAACGAGAATAACCGTCTCAAGTGGGGCTTAAGCGAAAGCAAATTGCTGCCGCAACTTTTTGAGATAGCTTTTCGGAGAGCAAGCGATGCAGAAAGGCGTTGGACCAGGTCGGTAGCCAACTTGCTGATGTCGAAATCACGCACCGTTCCTGGAACGGTGCAGATGAAGAAGTCAGTTTCTTGTCTGGCTTCTTATGCTACCAACATGTTTATGCGACACATTTTTCGGTGACAGTGCCATCAACACGATCTGACGGCACTAAGTATGAAGTATCAGGTAAGGGATCCGCAGGCACACCGTTGCGATAAGTTACAACATGAGCTGTGGCTGCTGGTTCGTAAGTCAGTAGAAAATGCCATGAGAACATATTGTGCGGCTTGCTGGCATGTTACTCGCAGACGTAATCTAGCTTACGCACAGAAGCCATTGGTCCATGAAAGGCCTACAGATGTCCATCGCTGATTACGAAACATCCTCAGGGTAAATTCAAACGATGCTATGTACATCAGCCTCTCCGTCGGTGGGGTTGACACGCGATGAAATGTCGACCTTGTGCCAACAGGCTGTTCGGTGACACAACCTTTCCCATGACCACTCTGGGTACAACGGCTTTCCTTAAGGCAGAGAAGTTCTGCTGAGGCAGCCTGAATACGTTACTTTGGCTGGCTGGCCGGACAAGCACTCCGTGGTGTCAGCTGGGTGTTTCGGGTAAGGCCCGTTTCAGCAAAAGGTTCGGCGCCAATGTCCCAGGATGTGTTGGGAGTTCACCTGGCAAGCGGCCTCCCTATAAAACCGCAAACAGTCGTTTAAAAACAATGTGACGCGGCGGACGTGACTTCCCGCTAAATAAAGTAATTGCCACTTCCATTTTTTGGAGGCTCATTCACACATCACAAACGTCATCTGATAAGAAACTTTCCATTGGTGTCCACCTTTTACGCCGAATCCAACTACCAAGGCACACACAGAGTCACCTTTACCTGTTCACACAACCTGTCTCCTTCCAACTACACATTTATACATACTTTTACGTGTCAACAGCTACGCATAAATTCCTATGCCATTTATCAAAATGAAGTAATTTCTGCAATTGCCTATCATACCTGCCTGTATTACCGTGAGCATGCCCTTGATATTGTACCACGCAGTGCCAAGGAAAATTAATTAGTTATTTATTTATTAAGTTGTGCTTTTTGTCAGTTAGAAACTGCCTTCCGCACAACCTTGACCAGCCGGACGTCATACCAAAACATCACCTTTCCAAGACAACAAAAAAGGAAGCAGGCGCTGCCACCTAAGTTGATGAAACACCCGCAGCCGCCAACCAAAAAGCGCCTGCGGTACTTCCGACGCATGCCTTCTGTCATTTCTGCATTGTACAAAACGGCGAATAAAGGCTTCAGAGCAGAATATATGCAAGCTGCATACAAAAGTAAATAAATAAATAGTATAATCTTGAATTTGTCGAGACACCCCAAACCAGGCATGAGCAACATTTGCATGCAATGAGGTTTCGAAACCAACATGTTGCTATGTATGTAAGCGGCGGTAAGCCGAAAGCTGTACAGGTTTTGGGAATTGTAAAATTAAGTATGAAGAATAACGTCATCAACCCATGATGACACGTTGGTTTCTAGCGTGCATATTGTAAGCAGGCTGAGCATTACATGTGCAGTGAAAACGATACATGTTGGCAGGGAGTATCTTACTCTTGGACTCGTCAGGAAAAGATTAAATGATGATTCTAGTCGACTTGCCAATATGTAAACGTGGGCAGTGACTCTATTCAGTGGCGAGTCATATCCGCCACGTCGTAGTGTTGTTAAGCGGATATTTGTGGCCTTTTATAGGGAGAAGGCTTGCCAGACGAAAACCCTCCACTTCCTGGAACACTGTCAGAAATCCGTTTGTACGCTAATGTATGACTGGCAGAGCAGCTAGCCGACTGATTTCCCCCTCGGTTATCCGCAGTCAATTGACTTCCAATTTCCTCTGTTAGTTAAGCAGGTAGCTTTGGTCAGGGCAGCCCTAATGGCTAAGGCCCATGGAGGGTAAGACCTTCACGAAGAACCGTCTTTGTGAGTGTCCAGGTCAGCAAAATTTCAGTTCCTTGCGTCTGGATTTTTCAGGTGTATGTGTACATTTCAGGAGTATGAAGGCCTCGTGTCCAGCTTTCATTACTGGACAACGGTCGTGGTAGTGAGTGCAGTTGTATACATTTATTGTACAGCCATGGCCTTTGTAGGTCCTTGTGGGTTATGTCCTGTCCCGAGCAACTACTCTTTCTCGGTCCAATCCCACATACCTAAGAAGTTCCAAACCTCGAAGAACAGGGTAGGTGAGAGACAAACAAGGCCGCAAAGAACAGGCTTGGAAACAAACACTGTTAAAGTCCTATGGTAAAACATTTAGCGGAGACAAATGATGTACAATGTGCAACAATGATTGTGCTGGAAGTGCCTTTTGAGCGTTCTACGAAAGCAATGGCTGTATAGGTTGGTTGCAACCAGCTACACGGAATACAAAGCGTTGCGTCATTGAGCAAAAATCGCAGTATAGGTTTGCTATGATGCAACTATTGCGTGGGAAGACAAAAAAGAAGGTGAAGACCAGCGGCGTTTGTATAATGGAGGAACTTTTGGTAGCCAACTTACTTCTCAAGGGAGCGCAGAATAAGTAAGTAAAGGTATAAATGGCTTGCGGCGAAAGAGCTTCAAAGGTCAATTGGTGGCAAGTCAGCGGATAAATAGGACTCTCGCGCTGAGTAAAATCTGCTGGGAATCAAAGCAGAAAGACGACACTAGGGTATTAAGGGTATGGTGCTACGGCTGACTGAGATTAGAAATGTCTGTGAGAGAGCATACCACCTACATAAGTAAGTGTCGAAACCTTTGCTGCAAAAACAGACATAAAACACTAGGTGAGAAAGGACTGATCGATAGAATTGAAGTAATAAAGATAAGTTAAAGGAAAGTGGACGTGCGGAACATATGTATACTTAGCGTCGCGCAGATAAACGATTTATTCTGGAGCGCTAAGAAAATAGTATTAGGTTGTGCTGACCCAGGAAAAGTCAGTGAGACTGTTGGACTCATACATGGGTAAGTGTCGCAAACATAGCAGCGAGTAGTTGAGAAATGAACACCTATAAATGAGAAGCTGACTAGCATCTGTGTGCTAACCAGATGAGAGGAGTGATGCACTAAAAAGCTAAGAAAGGTTAATTGACGGAAGGGCAGCGAATAGCTGAGGGTATCAGAATATGAGGCCTAACCGCAGCATCTAGGGTGCTAAGATAATAGTACCAAGCCGGGCAGAGCCAGGGAATGCTAGTCGGAGAGCTGGGGGATCGCAGGTAAAAAAAGCCTAAGACAATACAGCAAGTGAAGGATAAATGAACATCTAGATATATGAGGCAAAACAGCGGCTTGCTCTGAATGCATGGATATGCTTGCACGACAGAAGAAAGCTAAGAGAGGTTTCATGATAGAAGGACAGCGGCCAGGAGAAGCGCAAGCATACAATAAGGTTGCTAAATAGTTCAGAGCATTAAAGACTAAGACTCATCGACGCGCAGCTAATCAAATCATGCTGGGGTGCTATTGGAATATAATTAAGGAAGCCTGTGTCGGGAGAAGCCAGCGAGAGAGCTTAACTACCATTATTTGGGTGTCGCAGATGAGTAGGTGACAGCTGTGCATCTAACAAGGAAGCCTGCGCCGAGAGAAGCCGGTGAGAGAGCTGGGCTTCAGTATAAGTATGTGGCATAGACGTAGCGAGTAATAGATAAATGAACGTCTAGAAAGGAGCGGCTGGGCGCGGAATACGTGCGTTATGTTTGCTCCACAGAAGAGAGCTAAGAAAGATTTCATGAAGAAAGCGCAGCGAACGGATGATGCGCAAGCATACATTACGGCTGTTAGATAGTTCAGAGCATAAAGTCTAAGACACAACGACGCGCAGATAACCAAATTATGCTAGGGTGCTAATGGGATACTACAAAGGTAGCTGGAGCTGGGTGAAACCGGCCGTCCGATTAAAAAAGGAATGAAAACAAAAAGCTATATAAGAAAAGGTCGGAGTCTGGATGAGATGGGTTTATTGGGGAGGAGTGAAAAAGCCCACGAAGCTTCCCAGGTAATGTAAACAAAACGTTGGGTCAGCCGAACCAGGATTTTTAACGTCGAAGAAAGCTGAGTGAAATCGGATAATAAGTGGCCGATCCGGCGAGACAGGATTAGTCAGCGCGTAGGAATAGTAGATACAATAAGGGCAGGGAAAAGACCCGCAACAGCAGAGGGTGAACGAGTCTAGCAGCCTCTCCGTGTCTGGGGACAAGAGCGTTGAGTCTACATAGAGTACACTGTTTAATTCTGGGTAGCGTAGGAGCAATCAGAGGGGACGAGGCTAGTCAGTGGGACTAGATTACCGCAGACGGTGAGATCTGGCCCTCTAGTTGAAGAGGAAATGAAAACAGCGCGATAATAAAGGTTAGGGTCAGGATGTAATCGGGTAGTTGTTTCAGCCGAACTAAGAAGGGTGATGTCTTAGAAGTCTGCAGGAATCCGGAGAGCAAGAGGCCGATCGGGTAAGACTTGATCAGTCGGCGCGTTCGCATTAGGACATATAGTAAAGGTGAGAAGAAAAATAAGAATCAATGGTGGGCACGTCTGCAGGCCCAAAATGTAAGGGAAACATCTTGTTTAGTCTGCGCAGCGTATATGCCTTAAGTCTTAGTAGCAGTGCAGGAGGCGGAAAGAAAGAGACAAATCAGTGGGACTTGACCACGGCGGGGCATTGCGAGCTAGCCATCAAGTAGAAGAAGGCAAGGAAACAGAAATCACACTAAGTAGTACTATTAAAGTGCGTAAATAAGCTATGCTAAAAGAATAAAAAAGGCTAGCAGGCTTTCGTGGGGAGCGAGAGAGCCTCCAGTCCGTACAGCCCATACCGTTTGTGTCTCTGTAGCATAGAGGCTATCAGAGTTAAGAAAATATAGTCTTGGCAAAGCACTGAGAGGTGGTCGTCCGATTGAGGAAGGAAGAATACAATTAGCGCGATTATGAAAGTATTGTGTCATGATAAATGGTGAAGAAACTAAGGAGGCACACAGCGATCCGTCAACCAAATCGTACGCCATGGAGTCTGATTTCCGGAGAATCTTCTTTGGGCGTCCTTTTGACAGTTTTGACGAGTTTAATAGTTTGTTTTCAGACTTTATGCTTCTTCATTACGTCAATTTCGTACGCTACAGGAGCAAAAAGTGTAACCTGACACGGGTGAAGTAAGACAAGGTGATTTATCGATGTGTCCGCTGCGCTCGGCGGAAGTCAAAAAGTACAGGAGTGAGACGTGTTTAGTAGGATTTCGCTTCTATTATTCTACATCTTTCAGCTCACGTGATACTAACTGCCAAGCTCGCGTTAACCTCATTAGAACGGGACGCAAGCTGAAAGTCACAACGTTCGATCTGTCTCACAATCACCCAGTTAATCGCCTTCTTTTTGAGCGACACCCCATCAATCGCCGTCTGACGGACGATGAGTTCACTCAGTCCGTAGACCTTTTCCGCTACAACACCCCAACAAGCGACATCAAGCAGTTCGTCGAGGTTCGATTCGGAAAGCATATTACCAGCGATGATGTCCGCAATGTTCGTCGTAAACTGAGACCTGGCGTTGAGTGTAAGCTTATTTTGATAGTTTTTATTTCCTGCAGTAAAATTGCATCAGGTTATCAAGTCTATGGAAGAAGACGGAGTTGCGCGAATTATTTCTGAGGAAGGCTTGTGCACACACGTATTATTCGCTCGGCATCAACAAATAGAACTTTTCCGCCGATTCTCGCATGTCGTTTGTGTAGACGCTACTCATGGCACTAACCGTTTGAAGTAAGAATTGATAGCGGGCTTACTTGTTGCTTGCAGCTTCAAACTATACCAGTTTTTAATAACTGACGGCATGGGGTATGGCCGGCCAATATTTTATGCGTTTCTGCGTCGGGAAGATTACGCATCATTGCTTACGTTGTTCGAAGCGTTTCGGGATATCATGGGTCATGATATTCCCGTCCGCACAATAATGATGGACAAAATGGCCGCTCAAATACGTGCGGCGCGCGCCGTTTTTCAATGCGACATTTTGTTGTGTTACTTCCACATCCGCCAGGCCATCAGGAAGCATGTAAGTGATAAATCTTCGTTACATTCTGTAGACAAACATTAACCGGTCGCGTTATCTGTTTCATCGCATGGCAACTTCTGACACGGAGACTGAGTAAAATCTCTTTATATATGTAATATTCTTGTTTTAGATTTCAACAAGATTTGAAGCTCCTTCAAAGAACAGACCCCCACTTTGTGCGCTACCTTACGTTGTACTGGTTGTACATAAAACGCTCGTGGGCGAAACACGCACAAGCTGGACTGGTGCATTTTGGCAATACAACGAACAACCGAGTTGAGAATGCCAACTTGCGATTGAAGAAAGTTACCCATGCATCGGATGGCCTTGTTGCAGCCGTTCGCAAAGTCTGGGCGCATTCGGAAGTTCTCCTGAAAGAGTCCCAGATGCATGCCGCGTTTTTCTGTGACAGGCGTCAGCTACTAGAAGGCAGCGCATATGTTCATCGCGTAGTTTGCCTCTTAACTACGTACGCATGCAACTTAGTGATGCGCCATTTAGCACAACCCATGTTACAAGCAGTTTACTCGGACCTTGGAGATGGAGTGGTATGTGAATAAAAATTTCTGACGCTTCCAGTTTGAGATATCGCACCAGGGAAACCGCTTCACCATCGATTGCTCCTTGGGAACATGTACCTGTCCTTTTTATGAAACCATGTGGCTTCCGTGTGTGCATTTAATGACGGCATACAAGCAGCACGCGTATCCGACAAGTAAGCCGTTTCTGATATGTGCATCCATTTGCAGGCCAAATACCTATTTGCATCCGCTGGCTGGCGGACTACAACCTACCCACAGAGTCCATGCCGTTGCGGACGTTGAAAGTCCCCGTTACGAAACCATCTACGTCTAAAATTGCACATCTTGTACATCGTCTGAGAAGTGCTGAAGAGGTTAATCCATCCGGATTTTCGGAACTGTATCAAGAGCTATTGCGAAGGACTAACGAAGTAATTGGTGATTCGTCAGACTTTCAACGTGCAAAGAAACAACCGCGTTGGCCGAAAATTATGGCGCCCACAGATTTGTGTTTCACATGCAGCAAGCCTGTTGTGATTGACGCAGTTCGCTGTGCGCACAATCGGTTACTTTACCATCGAAAGTGTTTGCGTGTGCAATCAGGAGCCCGTTGTACAATTTGTGTCAACGCTTCACAAACGGTATCTGTGCCCATGATGGCAGTGCAATGCTGTACTACCGGTAAGAAAGCAACTTTTTACCTCGATATTTAGCTGTTGGCCGTTCACCCTCACCGGATTTCACAGTTGCCTCTACCCCATCAACCTGCCCCGCTTACGAAGGTAAGCGACAGCTTAGTATAACTATTTCCTGCGCAGACAGTCAGGATGAGATTACCGCCGATCCGAGTACAAGTCAACAAACCGTACCCCATATTGCACGTGCACTTGGTACTGGTGATCTATTTCCTTACCTTTCATCGATAGCTTGTCGAAAAGGAGCCGTGGAGTTCCCCTCAAACAGAGGTATTGTGCAGAATAGAGTGCCAAAGTAAGCTATTCGGTGCAATTTAAACTCCCATTTTCACTTCATTGTAGCGTCGACATGGATGCCAGCCCAGTAAAGAAAACGCAAAGGAAAAAACTTGTTCAGATAAAAACTCTCATTCAATTACCCGACAGTAGACTATATGTTCGCACTACTATTATATTTTAGCCGATGAATACGACTTTGTGTAAAGATACCTTGCATGGGACATGCGCGTCCAAGGCACGAATATAGTGAACAACGCTGAACCTTCTCTCGCTGCCTTTTGTTAAATACAATGCACAGTTTTTATATCGGTTTCTCCGCTCATTTGGGATTACAGCATTTTGAACAATGAACTGGACTAGCGGCACGTTTGTTGCCAGTGTAATAGGACCCAGGTCGGTTGTATATAGGCTCCATCAGTGGCACATTTGGTGTCAACGTAATAGGACCCAGTTGGGTTGTAATAGCATACGGCTCGAAGTCTCGTGGTCGTTGTATATAGGCTCCATCAGTGGCACATTTGGTGTCAACGTAATAGGACGCAGTTGGGTTGTGATAGCATACGGCTCGAAGTATCGTGGTCGTTGTATATAGGCTCCATCAGTGGCACATTTGGTGCCGATGTAATAGGACACAAGTGGGTTGTAATAGCACACTGCTCGAAGTCCCGTGGTCGTTGTATATAGGCTCCATCAGTGGCACATTTGGTGCCGATGTAATAGGACACAAGTGGGTTGTAATAGCACACCGTTCCAAGTCCCGTGGTCGTTGTATATAGGCTCCATCAGTGGCACATTTGGTGCCGATGTAATAGGACACAAGTGGGTTGTAATAGCACACCGCTCCAAGTCTCGTGGTCGTTTGGACGAGAATTGGTAATTCAAAATCAATTTAGGGTTTGGGTTTGCGGCTACTGCATTGCGTAATTATAATTAATATGTGGCTTTCCGCTTCGTGTTTACGATATTTTTACCATGAAATTTTCGTTGCTGAAGTTCAAGCGGCGTTGGAAGATATACTGGGTGACCAAAAGGTCGTCCATAAGGTGTACATTTGCACTGCTGAGGGCCAAAAGTCTGGTCATTTAGGGAGTTACAACACTCACACGACGGCACACGCTTTCGCTGCTCGCGCTGAAGGGATGCATATTCCGTCAACGTTACGCGCTAATCGAGTACAGACTAGTAAGTACGTACTAACACAGTGACGAATTATTCGTCACACATGGCGCGCTAAAAGTCACTTGTGCTGACCGAAAGTACGGTTAAAAAGAAGGATTTAACGCACTAAACAGCGCCGATAATTATTTAGAACATTAGTTAACAATATCCATGGACATATAAAGACATTTATCTTTATCTCCTTTTGCTTCTACGCGAGTGGCCAAAAGCACGCTTCAGTGGGAGGGCTTGCTGTACATATGTTTGGATAAAATGCTAATTCATAGCTACAATAATGCTGCATAAGATTCCTATGATTTTACAAAATCTTCGCTGTTAAAGAAGCCACTTAATTATGTCTGCTATGATGAATGCACTGCTATGAAACTCACAAAAACCCAAGTGTTACTTATTTCATTATATTAATAATGCGTTTCACATTAAAATTCCGAGGCTAAAAATATCGGCACAATAGCAGACTAATTAAATAGTCCAGGACGAAACTAAAATTGGACGGCTTGAATTTTTAATAAATGGGCTCCGAAACGGTATGCTTGTCTTTTATACCTTGTAGTGAATGATTTCTACTTTAGTTGCCAATATTGCATTACTGTTACGCATATTTAAGGCAAATATAGCTGCATGCATTACACACTTCGATGTTTCTCCATCGATACGTGGACGCATAGTAACGCCAGTTGGATATTAGCAATTTTGCAACACAGCGGGCCCAGCTGATTGAGTGGACACCAGTTTGCATTCATTTCAAAACCGTTTTGCTGCACATCTCGTCTGTGTTCTGTTTTGCGTTTAACAACATCTAGACATGACGCCAAGAAGACGCATAAAAGATAACCCACGGACTAATAACGGACGCTCGTGACAACAAGCTTGTCACAAAAGAAAGCTTTTACGGTATAAGTTTCGGAAATCCAATGTTTTTAACGGACTTCCAAGACTGCGAATTAGTTAAATGCAGCATCCATGAAAACAGGCGACCTTATTTTGACTTTTAGCATTACAATGCGCTCACTGTGCAATATTAGACATAAGGTTGTGGAAATTTCTTTGTCTAATTAATTTACCAAATTTACAGCATTTTGCTAACCGTCTTGCCAAGCATTCTAATCGGCGGCAAACGGTTGATAGCTTTTTAGCACACTAAAACACAGTTTTAAGGTTACAATAGACTAGAATGTCAGAGTCTAGAATTCAATTGTTTCACTCCTGTCCGACCAATCAACAAACGTCACCATCTTTAAAGTACCCTGCTAGGACTGCGTCTACCGGGCAGCTGCGTTATGCGAGTGGCCATTGCGTGCCTGGGTCCTTTCCTGTGCCAGATCGGTAGGTCAGGAACTAAGCATTCTTTCTGGATATGATGTGTTGATCATCTGCAGAACCACGTGAAGTCTTGAAGAAAATACGTTGAAATATGTTGAAGTCTTGGAGGACAGGATAGGTTCCGAAGAAAGAATCGCAGATCCCCCGGGGTATGTATGAAATTGATTAGTGATAGGGGAAACCACAGGCCATTTGAGCGGTCAAAGCGGATTGAAGAGCTTAGAATGACCGATTGTCAAAGCTTTGTATTGACAGGAGAATGTGCCTTCCGTAGTCGAAAGTCCTCCAGTCAAGAGATATGTAAAAAAGGTATTGTTAGGTAAATTGAACTCAGTGGTTCCTGCGCGGAGGAATTGTATCAGTGTAAGAGGTTGCTTGATTTGTTCAATTTAAGCAATTTGTTCCGTACCATTAAGTAATATAATTAAATTGCCTCCAAATGTTCCATTTCATGTCGCCCATGTATATCATCGCTGCAATTAGCCTTCCGTGTGGATTTCGTAACCTTACACTTGCTGCATTGTTATAAGTCATTTCCGTTTATAATCTACAAACAGTTTCCGTATCTAAGTACGTAACATAGAACCATTTCCAAAGCAGAAATAATGCCACATGTCTTAAGCCTTATTTCAGCCCATTCCTATCGTTTGATTTTACGCCACCAACACGACCTTACTTCTTTTAACCACTTTCACTCAGTATAATGTTAACACATCATAAGTCATCTACTACTATCAAACGATTCATCTTAATTTATGCTATCTATCCTTACTACTACGAACGCAATTTCTTTCAGTCCAAAAATAGATGTACCGGTAGCCACCAAAAAAGTTCAAATTTCACCGCCGACCTCCCTTCAGACGATCCCCCAAAAATTTTCGACTTATTCGAATTTACCGCGTATCGTAAGAGTTCGTGTAGTCCCATCCACCCCGGAGGAACGAAGAGCGCTGTTGCGGTTTGCCTTCAAATTGAAGGGTGCTAATGTTATCGTTTAGCCAGACCTCCTATTAGCAGATAGGCTGAAGCTAAAAGAGGCTATTAAAGGCCACAAAACCAGGCGAGCTGCCAGTGAACAAGGTCTCTTTTTGGTGGGTTTTCGGGTGATCAGCCGGCGGTCTGTATCCGCCCTACAAGTACCAGCACTGGTAGCGCACGACCCAGAGCTGGACGTTACGAGTACCTCCAGATGATGCTAAGCAATGTGCGCAGCCTAAGGAACAAGGTGGTCGAGATATGTCTGCTTGTAGATGGGTCTCATCCCAATATAATTGAATTCACCAACACATGGCTGTCTCGGGACCTCAAGGACGGTGAAGTACATCTGTCTGGCTAAGCTCCATTTAGATGTAATTGCTTCGTTGGTCGACAAGTCGGTGGCGTTGCGCTTTAGGTTAGCTAGGTTGCAACATCAGTTTGTGCATCGTGCCTGCAGGAAGAGGACTTTGGAACGCGAGGTGGAGATGGTTCCTTGGTGATATGTGACAGGTGCTCATGGTGGTGCCGTCAAAATCGTGCATAAGATCATGCTGAGGATACGTATGAACGCAACTACCTGGGATTTTGTCGCAGCGCCCCTGGGGTTGAAGACGAGATCATGAACGGTATAATGAAAGCTCGAAGATGTTTTGCCACACTTCGAAACCTATGGCTGCGGCGCGACGTTCCGTTCGCCCTGAAGGGTAGCGTGTACAATGCAGCCGTAAGTTCGACCTTACTGCATGGTTGAGCAACCTGGCACCTTAGATCTGCGGACATAAAGAGGCTAGTTACTTTCGACCATCGGTGTTCTCCCAGGTTGACTCACATATGGTGGGAACACAGCGTGAACAATGAGCAGGTTCGACGCGTTGGTTATGGCGCAGCAAAAGGAACTGTACCGCTCTGCACCGTCATTTCAAGCACCCTGCTGCCATAGCTGGGCCAAGTGTTGCCCATACCAGCCTACCGACTTGTGCAAACTGCCTTTTTTGTTCATATGTCGTGTGGATTGACCAAGCTTAGGGGTGGCCCAGCGATGATTTACTCGAGAGGAATGAAGGCCCTCACTTCGGGTTCGGCCTCGGTTGGATCCATCAGTAGCCATCTACAAGAGTACGCCAAGAGTTACTTCCGCACCCACTGTGTCCGTCCGAGCCTAGGAGCAAGGACTCACGGTGTTGTTGATTTAATGGTTCCAGGTTTCTTCTTTATTGGTTGCGCAACTCCGCAGGCTCTGCTGCGGTAATAACTGGTGAAGCTGAAGTGGGAAGCAGTCTAGCCTTCAAGGCTGTGGATGTCGGTTCATTGGGTTCCTGTTGCCCGCCTTTTTGGTTCTACTCTGTCGGCGTATGCATTTTGTTTAAAATGCTTGTGCCTAAAGGTGTTCCGGTAATAGGTGTCTGCCTCCAAGTTACCTTTGTCCCTGCTATCTAATCCGCCGCACCTCCGGTACGTGCATTGTCTGTCCACATGTGTCTTTGAGAGTTGTCGTTTAGCCGGGCTGTCTGTATGATTGATCCAACATTATTGGTCGGCCTCTACGTAACTTTTGCCACCGCTATCAACTCCGTTCAACCTTCGGCGAATCTATTGGCTCTTAACCATTTTCTTTGAGAACCGCTTACTATCCGCGCTCCGTATATGCGTAATCCGCCAATACCGGTCGGCCTCCACGTTACTTTCGCAGCCGCTATCTACTCCGTTGCACCTCCAGTAAGTGTAGTAGCTCTTAACAACTAGCTTTTAGGGCTGATGTCTATCCGTGCTGCCTACATGGATTATGCGCCACTACTGTTCAGCATCCATGAACCCAGTGCCGCCGCATATTTACCCCGTTGCTTCTCCGGTAAATGTATCGGCTGTTCACACGTGGTTTATAGAACTGCTGTGTATGCGTGCCACCTATTTGGGTGATAAGACACAATTGCTCAGCCTCCACGAAACCCTTCTTTCAGAACCCCTGTCTATTTGTGGTGCCTAATTAGTGGTCCGCCAATACTTGTCCGCCTCCGCGTAACATGTGACACAGCATATCTACTTCGTCGCACCTCCGGTTTGGGTACCAGGCATGCACATATGATTTTTAGAACGTGCGCATATTCCCTTCGAACGCATGATTGCTCTGACCGTCATGTCGTTTGCAGACGGATGCAAAAATGCCACGCGTGTAAACAACACCGCGTATTTTACACACACCAGATATTCGCATGTAAAAGTGCTTTTTAACTATACTACATGTTTGTACTGTCCAAGGGGTTCTTTTTCCCATGTCCGGTTTACATTGATTTTGAACTGTCAGGGTGGCCTCTTAAGAGGCTGGCGAAACCATTTCTCAGTGTTCACCCTTGAGGGGTTCTGAGCTGTATGTACGCTCATTCAACTAGTGGTGAATATTTCTGAATGGTTCGAACGTTCGTCACTTTTATTGTATCCAGTTTTCCAATGTCCGGAACCACTTACATACACCGCTGCTTAGCCGTTAGCACCTTATCATGTATCAGCGGCACTGCTTCTCTTCCCACAACCTGCCACCGGCAAACGATGCATCATTGATTCATAGCCGCAGGTACAATGATATTTCCGTGATCACATCTCTTTCAGAGCTCAAGTGATATGCGCTTCCGTTTGCCGTAGTACTTAACTCAACTACTGCGCCTGCTCCCACGTACCGCCACCCGCACGTGATGCATAATGTATGCATAGACGCATTTACCATTGGATTCCCATGGTCACTTCTCTTTCAGAACCACAGTGATATGCGCCGCCCTTCGTCATCCCAATTACCGCTGCCACTGCGTCCCCTCAAACGTACAGCCCCCGTAATAGGACGCATCTACGAGACTTAGGTACAGGTATCTTTTCATTTCATTACGGACAGCTCTTTCACATCCAAAATAGCATAGGCCGCCGTCAAAGTGAACCTTGCTACTGTCTAGTTTTCCACGTGTTCGCCCCCTTGAGCATTCACCAGTGATAAAGGTACAGAGGTAAGGTTGAATTTCAGTTATGACACCCCTTTCAGCGTCAAAGGACCTATGCGCCGACCGCAACGGCAGGGTTATTGCTGCCCCTGGCCCTCCTCCCTCCGACTGGTACCTCTGTATCAGGCGTTAGTGAATGCGCACCATAGGTACCATTAACTTTCAATGATGACCTCGCTTTCAGAGACATAGGACACATTCGCAGCAATCCGCCGTCCTCATTACCACCCTTGGTCACTCTGTGAAGTACCTGCATTAGTCGCCTCCTGTCATAGCACCTGAGCCGGTCTTCCTTCGATTTCTCCTTTTTCTACATTTTACATTCCTTAGAGAACGGAACAACGGCCCTTTTCAGGGACACTATCTGTCACTGTTACTTGTCGTCCCACATCGCATAGACAACGTGCAAAGCTGCACATTTTTGCGGCGTAATACAAGTTCACATAGTTCAGCGGGGGTTCCGGAATCCTCAGACATTATATGGGCCGATTCCTACACCTTGTTTTGTGAAGAAACACTGCAAGCAATGTGAACCAACTGCTCAGCCATTAAGAAAGTGGTACATTCAGCTTATGCAGTTATTTTCAACCATGAACATGGTGGTACGGGTGCTACTAAGGTCAGTGCAACATCCTAGGCCCCGTTAGATTCCCCTTCCTACTGCGCCTCTCTTTATTAAACCTTTTGGACTAGTCCGGCCTCTCAGACTCCAAACGCCCATAGGTCACCAACCAAAGCCTCTTCTTTTGAGCATCGGCTGTCATTGAACAAGGTGATCAATGATAAATGCAAAAGCTTCAGACGTGTTTCCGTCTAATTCATTACCTGTATGCGTAGTCCTCAATACCCAATCTGAAATTTTCGGTCTCTGTTTGAGTTCCGCCTCTCGGCTCCACAACCAAGCTTTTCAGCTCCCAATAATGTCTTCAACTCTCATTCGGCATTGCTTTCGGTCCATATAGTAACAGTATCATGATACCCGTCCCCATCAGATTCATTATCTGGATGCTTGGTCCCCTACCAGAATTGAAATTTTCGGTCTCTGTTCGGGTTTTGCCTCTCGGCACTACTATCATGCATCTCAGCTCAAATTAACGGCTCCCTCTTTTGCTTGGCCTCTCTTTTGGTCCATGTCGCAACTGTTCAATGGTGGTATAGGTATCACTAGCGTCATCGCATCGGCTGCCGTTCTCTATTAATTGTTCACATCCCTGTCTAGCGGACTGAAGTCTTTCTTATTCCACCAGCACCAGCTGTTGAGCGTTTGAACTCCTTCGGGTCCCATGCACTCCTATTTTAACCACACTCTACTGTATACTTGTTCGCCACCTCTTCTAGTCAACAGCGCAAATCTTGGTGTGAAACATTTAGCAATTGGCAGTGCTGTCTTTATTATTCGCTTACCCTTGGTCACTTCCGGGGCCAGCACTACTGTCGTTTTCTCTCTACAGCTGTCACAAGTAACACTGTCTGTTCTCTCTCTTGTATTCAGCATTGTCTTTGCTGAGCCTAATAAAGCGTGCCGTTCCTGTATACTAATTAATCAGGCTGCCAGCAATTCCCTAATTAGTGAGTTATAACTAGCAGTCCATTTGACTTCAACGTTCCACCGTGGAAGTCCACCTCAGAGTGGCACACCTGGCATCCTTTGCGGCTGCTGCACACACTACTGACATTCCCGGTCCCTTTCAGCGCTGGCTCTACAACCATTTTCTAACTAAACCTGTATTATTCAAGCCTTTCTCGCTCCTGTTATTATCGTTGAGGGCCTGTCAGCAGACAGTTTCTTCCTCATAACTTACCCGACTCCCAGTATCACCCTTTATTGTCGTATATTTGACTTTCTTGCCGCACTGTAGATGCCCCTATCGTTTTCCGCCACATCAGGTCCCTTTAGGGCTGGTTTTGCGACCTTATTCTTGCTGCAGCTGTAGTATATAAATCCCATTTTCGTCACAACGTTGACACTCCGTCTCACCTATTTACCCAGCTGTTTAGCATCCGATTACCGAACATGTTACGTTATGGTTTGTATGGGTCTCAAACCCGGCGTAATAACTTCACTGGCTCTCAAACATGTTCGAACGATAGGCTCTATCACTGTCAACCGATCGCTCAACCTATTTCTTAAGAGCACATCAAACCACTCACTATGTTCTTCTGATTTCCTCAACTCATTTAAAGGTTAGCATCGCTTGATACTCACGGTCTCCACACAGGACAACGTTTACGTACGCTTGGCCACTCCGGACAGGATCTTCCTCTCACATTCAGCAAATATCGAGTCTCGTGCTTGCACGCAAAACTAGGGATAAGATGTATAACACATCCGGTCACTGCATAGCTTTCAACCAACACAAATTTACCATACATTTTACATTTATACATTAACATAGTCCTGTTCAATTTTCTTGGCAGTTTGCTCGGTCCGTTATTTTCACTCTCTTGTGCTAAAGGATAACATTACCTGCACGGAACACCGCTGAGGACATACCTGTGACGCTCCCATGGACAAGGAATTAATACAGAACGATGAAATTATCCGCACTTTGCCATCCCGACCCCATAAAGGACCCCAGAAAACTAATCAAATCAATACCAGTCACCTGTCGTCCGACTTGGACAGCTCCAACCGCTTGCGGTCGACTCCGAAGAAGACTATACAACCATGGAACACAAATTGGCGTAATGTGACTGCGAATATCCCGGAGGGTAATGGGGCACTTGCAATCTTTTCTATATCATATCACTAGTCGGCAGTGTTCCAGGACGTGGTGGGTCTTCGTCTGGCAAGCCTTCTCCCCACAAAAAGCCACAAATGTCTGTTTAACAACACTGCGATGTAGCGGACGTGACTCGACACTCAATAAATTCACCGCCCCTAACACACGTTGGCAAGTTGACCGATACCACATTTACAACTTCTGTGCATATATCTGCTCTCACACGAACACACCTACATATTTGATTAGTCACATGCCGCTATTCTTAAATATTTTTTAGCTGTTTCCTCAAAGTTCACTCACCTGACCCACACTGTGTATACAAACTCATCGGACTAGTTCCTCATCAACATACTACTCATTAGTGGTTTGATTCTTATCTCTACATCTCGCATTCTGTGGACATAGACTTCGTACAACCTTTGGGCCATATGGGCCCACACTACTGTCTCCAACTGTACTACTCCTGCTCTTGGTGCTGCTAATCCTGCTATCATGTACAATATTGCAATACGTTGATCATGCCCCAAAAGCGTGCTTCGCTTTGGCGAGAATAACATTTATTTATTTGTTCATTCATTTGGACTGTGCAACACCGCACAAAACTTTAACGCTTTATTTACGATGTCACCTGTGGCCTAGACTTAGCTTATTCCTACCTCGATGATATTTTAGTAGCCAGTTCTTCGGAACAAGACCACCTCGAGCTGTAACAAACTCTCTTCCAGCGTTTGACATAACCTTGTGTCACAGTCAACCGGACTAAGTGCGAACTCGGCGGATCAACGACAGAATTACTAGGCCACCTCATTTCATCGTCTGGTATTGAAGTCCTTTCTGATAAGATCCAGGCAATCAAGGACCTTCCAGCTCCGACTTCAATCAAGCAACTCCGTCAATTTTGTGGTTTGGTCAACCACTATTGCCGCTTCATTCGCGCTGCGCTCAGCTCATGCAGCCTCTGACCGACCTACTCAGAGCGAATGAACATAAATCCGCTTTCCCTATCACAGCATAGGCAGCCTTCCTTGAGCTCAAGGATGCCATTTCCAACATAGCCCTCCTGGCTCCTTCCGAATCGACTGCGCGTCTTTTATTACGACTGATGCCTCAGACGTCGTGATGGCAGCCGTCTTCCAACAACACCTTGTTGGGCAATGGTAACCCCATGGAATCTTCTCCAAGCGCCTGCAGCCAGCAGAATCCCGCTACAGCACTTTTGTCGGATAACTGCTCGCCATTTACCTAGCCATTCGTCACTTCCGGCACACACTTGAAGGTCGCGTTTTTACAGTATACACTGACCACAATCCCCTTAAATTTGTCTCCAACTCAGCTAGCGACAAGTACTCACCACGGGAAACAAGACACCTAGACTGTCACGCAGTTCATTGCTGACATACGTCATGTCTCAGGTGTCCACAATCTCGTCGCCGATGCTCTCTCACCCTTCAACCTCACTCTGCATTCCTTGCCTACCGTCGACCTTGCTGCTATGGCACCTGCTCAGGCTCAAGACAATGGTATACAGCGCACTATGCAGTCCACTTCGCTGCATATACAACCCGTTCCCCTCCAAACCACGGAAGGAACCATTCTCTGTGACTCTTCCACAGGTTGTCCTAGACCCCTCCTGCCTGTCTCATTCAGACGCACAGTCTTTGACGCACTACACTCACTTTCACATCCCGGTATCCGTGCACCTTAGAGACTGGTCACCGAATGTTTCGTTTAGCCACGAGGAAAAAGCAGTTGGTACCTGGGCTCGCGGCTGCTTTTAATGCCAGCGATCCAAAGTATATCGTCACACCCGCAGTCCTCTTGGTTCATTTCCTGCCCCTGACTCTCAATTCTTACATGTATACTTAGACCTGGTAGGTCTCTTACCTGCGTCACGTGGATTCGTATGCATTCTTACATGTGTCGACCGCTTCACCAGATGGCCAGAAGCCATTCCCTTAAAAGACTTTACAGCTGAGACTGCCATCCGGGCCTTCTGCGATCAGTGGGTCACGCACGACGGATGCCCATCCAGCATTGCAACAAACGGAAGAACGCCTTTTAAATCTTCACCATTCGATAAGTTCTGCAACTTTTAGACTGCCGCCGCGTTTATACCACAGCGTAGCACCCAACCGCCAACGGGTTAGGTGAACGGTTTCATAGACAGCTTAAAGCAACCCGCTGCGCCTCCTCCGACCCTGGCTGGAGAGGGAACCTTTCGCTCGTAATCAAAAGCGTTCGCAGCAGCTTCAGAGCTGACTTGTAACGTGCCCCAGAAGACCTGGTTTAAGGGCACAAACCTAAACTTACCAGGATAGTTCGTTTCACCTCCTACATCCTCGGGTATGCCTCCGCCTAACTTTGCGTCTTCCTTAGCTCAACGTATGCCTTCACTACGCCCGACTCCGTCCTGTGAACAGACTAGAGGTACGCAAACGCACAGCGGACTCTCTACCTGCACTCACGTCTTTCTCCGCACCGTCGCAGTGCGGCGCACTTTTCAGCCTCCCAACGCTGGTCCTTTCAGAGTTGTGCAACGTACGCCGAAACACTTTACTTTCGACCCGAATGTTCACCAAACAACGGTGTCCAACGACCGTCTCAAACTGGCTTTCTTTGATGAACCACGGGCAACACATCCCGATGCTATCACACAAGCACTGCACCTGCGGTGACTTCCCGAGCACTAGATATCCCGAAACCCTCCGTTCTCTTTGAATCTCAACGTCCCCGCCTCAACCCAGACAACCTACGGACGCGGTAGACAAGTCAAGCGTCCGGTCCGTTTTTCAGAGTTTGTAACAGTTTGCTATTTCTATTAACACGCCATTTTCGTCTTTAGTGGTTATCGTGCGTCCTGTTCACAAACGTTTAGCAAAATCGGCAAAATGAAACCCAAAACATTTTGAAAACCTAAAAGGCATATTTACTTTTATCATGCATGTCATGTTCCTCCCTGCCGGCAAGCCACTTCCCTGACACTTACCCACCCCCTGAGTCCGACCTCCTAGAAACTCGACCGCTGGAACTGCCCAGGCAACCCTTGAGTGACTCATTAACCGGCTTACTGCAACCATTGCTAGACTCGCCAGCCGACCCGAGGTCGCTTTCCTGACCCAAGGAACAGTCAGTCATCTTCGGCCGCACAGAGCCACGAACGGTTGGTCTAAAAGCGCCTAGCTAGGCAGGGCCAACGAAGGAATCGATCTCTTAATGAGACGAGGTGGTCTGGATTTCTTCGTGGGACGAGGACCGTGAACTAAAGTGCGGTTGGTGGAGGGACTCCTCCCAAGCGCACCACCGGTTCTGTAGCAAAGGGAAGGTCCTGTCGGCCTTTTCCCTGGACTAGCCAGATTTTGCAGTCCGAACAGCCCGTCCCGACTGCCCACCCATGAAGTACTGTTGTCCACACCACCATCATAACTTATAACTAACCGAAGCCTGGAACAAGCAAACTCTGCTATACACCCCATCTTGGAAGCCCTTGCTAAAGCCCACGCAGCTATTCGCATCCATCGCCACTTTCCGTTTTCCCCAACTAACAGCACCATCGAACGCTTCTATGGTTCCGTCTTTAAGGGGGAGGACCTGTAGTGTACCGGAAACCACGCACTTCCTGTATTTTATAACACTGGCTTTTGCGGTTAGTTTAATTTTTAAAACTTTTACTTGCTTTGCTTACTGCACACCCGTTGAACTAAAGCGTTTCGGTAAGTACGTTGCTGTACCGTTCTCGCTGTGGATGGTTCGCTTCTTATTTTGTAGCCTGCACAATATACCTTGGGTTTAGACGCCCACAACTTCTATACTGTCCCGTATTTGACACGTCTTTTACGTATCATTGGTTACCGATTAGCAACCCAGGATCCGCCCAACAACGCCGCTGAATGCATGGCCACATTAGAACTCGCTTCCCTAACCCTGAAGCTGAATGTCCTTCGGCAGTACTGGTTGAGGACGCAATCCAAACCATGTCAGCTTCTCAATTAAAAAATAATGCTTCACTTACTCAAAGGATTAAGTGAAGTCAAACTAGCACACCTCTACCGACAGCCCACGTTCGGGTTCGCTCTTTTAGAGACGGTTATCAAATATCATTAGTTCCAACATGTCACCATGCCTACTTGTATAATTGCAGGACCAAAACCCCATATTGTTGACCTTGTACTATCAATGGCACAACTAGACGCCACCGGCGTAGCCGTTCGTAAACCCATTGGTAAAAGCGATCACTGTGTGGCTTCATTCCTCTGGACTCGACGCCCTACGCTCCGCGACCAAGGTCGGTTCCGCAGCAATTTCTGGCGTGTTGCTTCCCAATGCCTACAAACGGCTGCCAGTACTGTGGACTGGAGTAAACCCAACCCCTTGGACCTGAACGATGAGTGGAACCTCTTGTACTCCAAACTGATTGCGCTCGTTGTGCAGGTCGTTACTGTCTACAAAAGACTTTTGCCATAGGTCATCCATGGATTGCTCGAGAACTGTGGGGCCTAATGAACAAAGGACGAAAACTGTGGGTTTGATTCAAGCTCACACAACCCGAATCTGACTATTCGGAATATAAAGTGGCCAGGAGTACCTGCAACTTGAAAAACGAGCAGAGCGGCATAAGCACGAACTCGGTTTGGCTGTGCAATCCAAGAGGACTCCCAAGACACTCTTCTCTTTTCTGAAGTGAAGTGCCAGAGCAGGCAATGACATTCCTGCTCTGTATTTCTTGTCGCAGGCCGGTTTACTTGACGATGACGCTGCGAAAGCCGATCTCCTGGCCATGCAATATGCATCCGTTTACTCGATGGGAACGCCATTTTCCAGTGATGCGGTGCAAATACTCCCTTCTTCGTTGGAGCATGTAGAAATGAGCGCTATGGTCGTTGCCAAAGGCATTCGTAAATTAGATTCAAACTCCTTGCCCGGTCCTGATGGGTTGCATCAGCTGTTCCTCAAGATTGTCGCCGATTACATTGCTGCTCCTGTTTGCGGGGTATTTCGCCATTCCCTTGAAGTTGAACGGCTTCCCATTGCTTGGAAAGTGGGGATTAGTAAAAGCGAATACAAACGAGGGTATCGTCGAAATTCTGCTACTTATCGTCACGTCTGCTTAACGTCCATATTGTGCAAGGTAATGGAGAGGATGCACAAGCGGACACTTCTTCTCAATCTCAAAGACCCAAACACCATCACTTGTGCGCAGCATGGTTTTTGGCGGGCTGGCTCATGTTTTTTGAATGTGCTTGCGGCCCTGAAAGCTGGGCGAAATCATTGGGCCTTGAGAAACTTCTGGGTGCTTTTTGTCAACTTCAGCAAGGCCTTTGACAAGGTTTCTCATGAAAGGCTCCTTCATAACCTACGGTTACTCGGTGTGCCTGAGTACATTCACTCTTGGAGCGTTGACTTTTTGTACGACCGGGTAATGCTAATCGACGTGTATGGGATTTACTCTGCTCCAGTGTTCGTGACTAGCGTTGTCCCACAGGGATCGGTCCTGGGCCCAGAACTTTGCAAGATCTTCCTCAATGACCTCCTGGCAGAACTTCAGTTAGATTGCTTGGTTTACGCTGACGACTTGAAGTTGCGGATGGAGGTATCCTGTCTTGACGATGCGGACCGATTACAGGCTACACTTGCTACCTTATAAGAGTGGACAGTCACATGGCGATTGCCCATAAACCGCGATAAGTGTTCGTTCCTCACCATTGGTGCTCCTGAGCCTTTCGGGACGTATCCCCTTTGTGAGGCGTTGCTTGGAATTTCAATCCTCGAAAAAGACCTCGGCGTGTTGGTGTCATCTGATCTACAGACTACACGGGACACATTACGAAGGGTTGCTGCTGCCAACAGGATGTCCCAGGCCATACGAAGCGAATTCTTGCGTTTATCTCAGGGTTTCTTATAACGCTTGTTTACCTCCCATGTGCACCCCATTCTCGAATACGGATTACCTGCCGTCTTTCCTCTCAACAAGTTCGAATGTGACCTAATTGAGAAAGTCCAACGGCAGGGAGCGAAATACATCTTGGAGGTACGAGAGTGCCTTATCCCCTGAGACTTCAGCGGAGGAAGCTTTTCTGCCCGGATAATCGCCGAAGTCACGGTGACCTGATTTTTACGAGGCATATCTTGAGAGTTGAGATGGGGATGGAGCTGAAGGCATGCTTTCAATTCACTACAAACAGTTCAACTGGAGGACATAACTGGCAACTTTTTAAACCCAGAGGGCCCGGAGTTCATCCTGCTCTCGCTCTAACAAGTCGCGTAGTCAACGACTGGAGCGACGTACCGAAGCACGAGATCGATGCCCAGCCTGAGGAATGTATAAGTCGAGTGTTAGCTTCTTATCTTTTAGGTGCCACATGCCCTTTCGGCTTCCACTGTAGCTGTCACGGTCCCTTGTGGATTACCGCTTAACGTCGAATCGCGGCATTCACACAATAACCTAGGATTTTTCCTACTGCTCTCTACAATCCTATGATCATATGATCAAGACGTCGGGTAATCTTATCGAAAAGCGCAATAAATTGATGAGCCACGACTTCTTTTTAAGTGGCCATTCTGTCACGCTCTAATTAGAGTGCGTCCAGCCAAGAGATCCCAGATGCTATTTCTTCCGAGTTTTTCCAAGCCCCTCAACATGATGCTGGTAAAACTAACAGGTCTACAGTTAAATGGCACCGAGTTAGAACCACTTTATGGATAGCAACAATGGTCCAATCACGTGGCAGTTTGCCTTTTTGAAGAGACGGGTTGAATAACTCTGCGACAGAATACTGGAGGATATTAGCCAGTGGCTACGCTATGGTGGAATGCACACTGCCAGGACCAGCCGATTTATAAAAGTTCAAACTGGCCAACACTGTGAAGACTTGACACATTGAGAACAATCATATAGCCACTTGAGCTGTGCGGCTGTGATAGCGAGGCTGATCCACTTTCCTACCGATGCAGATTTTAGCAGACACATATCAATTGGTTAACTTTTTGATTGTTTTCTACAGCTTGTAATGCGATTGTGCTGAAGTGAGCAAGCAAAACTTTGAAATATTGATTGGTATTGCTTATTTGTTCCATGTGTGCAATCATTGTGCATGCTTCTGCTCATATTTTGTTAGCGACGGTAGAGAACCATCAAAGTGTTAACATATGGATTGGTGCAGTTTATTTGTTCTACGCATGTAACCCTTTGCGTGTTGCTGTTTGTGACGCAGAGTTCACCAAGCGTTGGATTATTCACCCACTAATATGGAACGTGAGGTGGGTTTAGACCGTCGTGAGGCAGGTTAGTTTTACCCCACTAATGAATACAATTCCATCTCGAGGAGGCTGAACCATACCGTGGTAAGATGGTTTGTGTGGCTCAGCGATCCATCGAACTATACTGGGTGGCACTATTATTTTGCACCATCAGAGCCACTCAAACCAGCTTGGTCAATGATTAGGGGCCAGACCAAATCTGCCTCCTGAGCCTCCAGGCTGGGGGTTGAAATGAGGGTGGCTCCACATTCCACAAAAAGGGATCCTTGTAGCCCAACGCCAAACCCGTTGCCTTGCGGTAAGGTCAATGAACCAAAGGCTTCGGTTGAGAACCCTAATCGCTCTCCTGTTTAGGCCTGGGCAACCTGAGAGTATCCTGCCCACGCAATACTATGAATCTCTCTTCAAACAAATTTCCCATGCTCTGGTCACCGCAGAGGATAATCGACGGTGCCCTAGCTGCTGCATCGGGCAGGGTGGACGGGGACTTAGATACTGCTGCTCAAGCCTTCCCACGCTTTTCTCGCTTACCGTCTTGCTCCAGCTTCAGCTTTATCCTCTCTGTTTTCAATCTTGCAATCCTTAGCCCTCCCCACCTTGGTTTGTTAGACTTTTACCACCTAGTTTCAACTCACATACATAATTCCTGCCTTGTCAACAGGCCCATGTCCAAGCAAGCGGCCAATTCTAGTTCATCGGCTTCTATTATGTGCCCTGGATCCTCCTTCAAATTGGCATGCCTCAACGTTCACACATTTCTTCAGATCGGTCAGCATGCAGCACTTGCCCTAATATTAGAGACCCATTCGATCGATATCTGCTGCTTGTCGGTGACCCGCTTGCAGGTCACGAGCACTGAGCTCGGTCTGTGATCCCTTCAGGTGGCACCAGCACCACTAGCTCATGGCGTCTGTCCGGTGACTATGCAGCTTCGAGCACCGGCCAAGCCGGTGTTGGTATTGCCCTGAGTCCCCGGGCTGAAGCTACTCTTGTTTATTTAGATCACAAGCAATAGCCGGTTGTGTACGGTTCGATTGGCTGGCTCGTTCGAAGCTTCGAATTCGCGCGGGATTAGCACATGTTTATTCCTCCCGGCTTCCTATGCACCCACTATCTCTAGCGATAAAAAGACGACCTCTGTCGTCAAATGAACGAACTCCTTCGCCACAGACGTAGCTCGCACACTGTCTTGCTGGCCGGGGATCTGAACGCTGGGGTTAGAAAATTTTCCACTGCTGAACTGCATCTGAGCGGCTAACATGGTGTAGGCTCCCGCAATTATAACTCTGAGCGATTAATTCATTTGCGTGAAGTGGCTTGTTTATTCCTTGTGAGCACTGATTTCCAAAACAGCACCCGCCGTGCACCAGCCTCGGACGGAAATTGAGCACATTGCGGTAATTTAGCGACGGAGAGACGACCTCCAGAACTGCTGCTCATTTTGGAGCACACGTGTGGACAACGACCATGCGGATGCGTTTTGGCGTACGCCCAAGAAGAAGTTGTGAGCACACTGACACTAGCCAACTGGCGAAACCAGCTGTTCCGAATGCCTATCAAAGTGTGCTGTCATGGGAGTTGAGTAAGCGCTCACTGGAGACAATTGAAGCTCACTGGTCGCATGTTTACCGGAGCTTATTAACAGCATGCAAATCGTCATGTGTTAAGTCTAATCACCAACATGGACGTTGGGTCGCTTCGCAGTCTCTGGAACTTATCGATGCTCGGCGGCCTATTCCGCTGGAAACAAAAACAATGAAACTCGCAAAGAGTTTTGGGCCTACTTCGTGCTAACCTGAAGTGAGTCCGCGAATCCTGGTGATCTCATCATGCATCAGAGATGAAAATGGCCGCTGCCCATGGTACCCATTGTACGGTATTCCGGCGGATATGGAAAAGTGCGGCGGAAGACGATGTTAGGGAAACCATACTTGACGAGAGTAAACAGCCTATACACAAACTGTCAAAACGCTTGGAGCGTTGGGATAAACACTTTAAACGACAGTTTAATCGGTCGGAATTGTTAGATTTTCAGCCATCCAATGATCGCCCCGCTCCGTGGGCTGTCCCTCAGGATCTAACCTCTCGTTCAGAAGACGAACGTGAGATTGCGCTGTTGAAGTTAAATAAAGCCGCGGGACCAGTTGATCTACCTCCAGCCCTCTTCAAATTCGGGGACCTGTTCTTGTGGACGATTTATGGGAGTTAGTGGGGAAACTGTGGGAGCAGGAAACTGTCCGACCCAATTGGAGCCGCTGCGCCATAGGAGCAATTTTCAAAAGAGGCGCACGATCGGAACGCGGCAGCCATAGAGAAAGCAGTTTGATATCCGTCACCCCCAAATTTTTTGCCTCTGTCATCCTTCACAGATTGACTGCCACCTGTGAAATCTATATTTTTTGAAGAGCAAACTGGGTTTCGTCGAGGTCGTGACTAAAATGACTACATCTTTATTTTGCGTCGGTTTTCGAAACACCGTCACATATTGGCGGCCCACCGTCGTCGTGATTCTCAATATCAAAGGTGGATAGACGGGCACTTTGGGACTGTCTACTCAGGAAAGGTGTACCTGAGAAATAGGTGAATATTATCCGAGCATTATATGCTCGTAGCTTGGGCAGAGTGAGGGCTTACGGCAAGTTGTCGTTGCCCTTTAATATCTCCAGCGGTGTGAGACAAGGATGCCCGCTGTCACCTTTCCTCTTTAACTTTGCTATTTAGGAAACCATGGAAATCGCAAGCACAGAACACGACTTCGAAGGTGTAACTCTGCCCCCAGGAAAACGACTTCTTGACTTAGAGTTTTCTGACGATATTGCGCTAATCGGTGCCAGCTCCCAGACACGCCAAGCGGCATTGGACAAATTAGCTCTGGCTGTCAGCCGCCTCGGGCTTTGCTTCGCACCCTCGAATTGCAAAGCGTTCCTCCAACCTTAGCTTCAACCGCCTCATTTGCTGACCGTTGGTGGGGATCAGCTAGAAGTCGTGCAAAAATTCAACTACCTGGGAAGTTGTATCAGCGCCCGTGAGATTAAAGCCGTGGTCACGAACCGTATAGCGAAAGCTCCAGGCGCTTTTCTAACCTTCGCAACTTATGGCGCTTGCGCGACATCACTCTTTCCCTGAAGGGTAGAGTTACAATGCATCGGTGCGTTCGGCCCTTCTGTACGGTTGTGAAACTTCGCCCCTTAGAGCAGCGGACATAAAAAGGGTAGTTACGTTCGAACACTGGTGCCTTCGCAAGTCATCTCGCTTATGGTGGGAACACCGAGTGAACAAGGCGCGTGGTCGACGCCTTGTTTACAGTACAGGAAAAGGAAATGAACCGCTCAGCACTGTTATTTCACGCGCCAGGCTCCGATGGCTCTGCCAAGTATACGCCAGTCGGCCCACCAAATCCAACGACCTGCGTCGTTTGCTTACCGGAGGTGTGGATGGAGGAAGTAAAGGGGTGGCCAAGCGATAACTTGGTCGGGGAAAGGAAAGGCCATCACTTTGAAGCTTGCCCCAGTTGGAGCGTTTTGGTTCCCTTGTTGGGTCCGAAAAGCGATGAACACGTTTGGCTGGATACACTTGTTGACCTGGCTAGGTGCCGACCTCACTGGCGTTCTGGGTTGTGAATTTCTTTGTCCGTCCCAATCCCTTTTAGTGTCCCCACAAACCCTGACCTCATTATTTAGCATTTCATTATTTTGCATAATATGTATTGTTGTTGCTGCACAGTTGCCAGCGTATAGCTTATCGGAACGATGCCCATCCTTTTCCGGTAGCTCAGCTGGCTTGTACCTGTTGCATTTTATTCCCTTTTTCTTATATTTATTGCAGCACGGTAGTTGAAGTGTTTCCCACCTCTAGCTAACGTGTTTAGTGTGTAATATGTGTGTTTCTGATCGTACTGTGTTTGTGACTGAAGAGAATAATAGAAAGGTTTACACATTGATTGGTGTTGTTTACTTGTTTTATGTATATAATACGCTGTGTCTTTCTGCTCGCATTTTGTTCGCGGCTGTAGAGGACAATCGAAAGTCGGCATATTGGTGGGTGGGGCTTATATTTTCCGGGTGTATAATCATTTGTGCGTTTCATCTCGTGTTATGTTTTGGGGGCTGAAGCGAATAATCGAATGTGCACAAGTATGTCGTTTTTACCGTTGTGTCGTACAAGGATATTACTGCTATGTGAGCACTAGCCAGTAACTCGGATTTTTGGCGTGCCATACTGAGCGCGCTTTTTAGCTGAAATAACGTGGAAAGCGGTGCTTGAAAATACACTTAAAACTGAACTTTACTAGCGTCAAACTTCCTCTGATCCGAGTAGCTTGGATCGATGAAAGTGTTTCTGGCGCTTCCGGGTAAATTTTTTTGTTGTTCCCGGTTTTAAGCCCGGGTGCACCCAGTTTTCGCCTGTTTATTGAGATCGTTTAACTATTATATACCTGTTTTAATTCTACTCTGTTTTCTACTATATCGGTCTTGCCTTACTTCGAGGCCGTCGTTCCAGTGGCTTGGATTATGAACCAATTGCACTTTCTGGCAGTTGAAGCTGCAATGTGCCAGTAACCGAAGTTTCCGGCGGTGGGCAGTGCGCTGCGTGTAACCGATGGTACTACCAGTCTTGCACGGATCTGCGCAGCAAGCAGTACGCAGCGCTGGCTTCCAGCGGAAATTTTCTGTTCCGTTGTGCCAATTGTTGCAGCCGCCGACAAGGCCGCACGGCTTTCGTAGGAGGAGACGAACCTCTTAATACCCGGCTGGGAAATGTAGTGTTCGTTCTTCATGCTCGCACAAACTCGCCTTAAGATTGAGCTGTTCATGACGACGCTTGCGGTCTCCAACAACGCCGACTGGCTCGCTTACACTGAAGATCAACTTGTGGCACCAAGCATTATGTCACCCGACCAAATGCTTGCCGACCACGAAAGTGAAGATGTTTCGGGCGTCGTCTCTAAAGCTACCCTTATCGAGCATGAATTGCTGGTTCGAGGGTCCCTTCGAGTAAATCGCAAGTACCAGGAAACCTCGTAGGCACCCTGCTAAAAAGAAGTCGTAGTTAGCTCGGCTCGGGAAACAAGTGAGGTGTCGTTACTTGTCAACCTGTCTGACAGATGTGCAGAAGCAAAACTTCCCAAGCGCACTACTTGCCAGTGGAGGCTGCCGGATATCTCGGCTCTTACCGACAATGCACGTTCTGACGGTGTGCTTGACTTCCCAAAGCGAAGAGGCGTCACGGGACCCTGCTACCGTTATCAAGCCGAAAAAGCAGACCAAATTTGAATTAAAGTCTTTCAGTGGACTCTTTGACCCGAAAAAATAAGGCACCGATAATGGAGCGAGAAACCTACGCTACCGTTGTTGCATTATCTGAGGGGATAAGGACAGCGCCATCACCAGTGGTGAAGCCATCAGCTCCGTGTCGAAGCAAAGACCCGTGGGGTTAATACAATTTTAACGTTAAATTCCATTACGCTGCTGCATCCACTACGTCCTTCCTACTGATCGTATGCTGGACGACCTTCAATGGTTGAAAAGATGCGTAACGAAGCTTCTTTCGGCCGATTTTTTGGACGTTACTGTCAGGTAGCTGATTAGACTGGGTATCGTCCCAGTTGATGTACCAAACCCTCGACCGTGGCTGCTTCTTGTGGTACTCTATACCCCGGAGGAACACATCGCTCTCATGCGATTTGCTTTCAAAATGAAAGATACAAATATTATTGTTCAGCCAAACCTTCCGTTGGTCGATATGTTGAAGCTAAGGGAGGCCAGCAATGATCTCAAAAGCAGGCGTGCTACCGGGAAATAAGGTCTCCGGTTAGTTGGTTTTCGGGTGGTCAGCCGGCAGTTCTCTTGCGCCTTGCCCCTGCACATTCCGGTAGAGCACGACCCAGGTCTGGACCTAACGCATACCTACAGATAGTGCTAAGTACTATGCGCAGCCTAAGGAATAAGGCGTACGAATTATGGCTGCTTGTAGATGCGTGTCATCAAAATGTACTCTGATTTACCAAAACGTGGGTGATGCTGCACATCTATATGGCTGCGCACTATTTAGGATCGATCGCTCAGCTGGAAGGCAGGTAGGAGGCATCTCTCTTCATGTGAGCTGTAAACGAGGTTTTTAAGAATTGACTGTTTCAGTCAACAGGCAAAACGGTCGTAGCTCTGACGGATATGCTTAGCACATCCCAGACACATGGTACACTTATAATTGTGTATAGAACCCCTGGAAGTGTACCCAAAGAATTACTTGACTTGGTACGCTCGAAATGCGCAAACAAGTGTATGGTGTTGAGCGGCTTCAACCTCCGGAGGTTTGCCGGGCATTTCTTACTTGCGGCTGTGCTTCAGGTACGTCCGGCGCTGACCTACTTGACCATACGCTCCAAGTACTGTTGAATCAGTTCATTGACGTCCCCACTATGTACATGGACGCCCAGGTACTGTCTATCGTAGACCTTGTCTTCGATAAGTCACTCCATTTTGTTGGGGACATTACTTACAAGCCTCCACTGCGTTCCAGTGATCATATTTGTTTGCTCTTAAGTGGTACTCTGTCTAGAGGGTATCAGAGTACTGTCGAGTCTCTACTAAACATATGGCATGCAGACTCTCAGACAACGAGAGCCAAGACTTCGGGTTTCCAGTGTGAGATCTCAGGCGACGATACTGTCCAGGTTGCCTGGGATAAATTGAAGGACTACTTCACGGTGGTCCATGCTCCCATTATCTCAATCACAAGGTGGAAGGTTGCATAAGCACAGTCGCCGTGGATAGATTCCACAGACCGGCATCTGCTCACAAAGAGATCTGAATGTTGGCGGAATTATCGAGCTGCTCCGTCCACCGATACTTATGGCAGATACTGTAGGGCACGAAAGACCTGTAAGCAACACTTAAGGGATGCTCGGCTCACTTTCGAATAAGAGTTAGCTGACGATGTTTCCGAGGATCCAAAAGATCCATCGATTATATCAGAAGGCGCTGGGGTTCGAACATGTCAATTCCAGTGTTGATGCAGGATGACGGTATTTATGTGCATACGGACTATGACAAGGCCTGCGTACTTGGCGTGCCATACGCAGCAGCGCCTGAAAGCAAAACCTCTTTGACAGGCCTTGACCTGGATTGCAGGATCCCAGTGGGTTCAGCAGTTTCTGAATTTATGGTAGCCGAGATGAAAGTTCGTAGGCTGTTAGAAGGGCTGAACCCTTCTAAGGCCAGATTTACTTCACCCAAACCTGCTGTATGCTTTGGCTGCGGAACTAAGTAGACCACCCGCTACAGTGTTTCAGAAATGGCTTGATATCTGTGCATTATTTTCCGGATGGAAGGAAGTTTTCATCTGTCCCATCTTCACAAATGGTACAGGAGTCTGCCTGTAAATTACAGACCAGTTCGTCTGGCAAGTGTAGTAGTCAAACATCTCAAGGAAGCGGTGAGAGATTCATTGGTGAATCATCTGAATAACTTGAAACTACTTGGCAATGAACGACAAGGATTTTGGAAGGGAGTTAGTTGGCTGGCGAAGCACCTGGTGGCTCGCGAAAGTTGGGCAGATACAGTGGACAACAGCCACGCCCTGGACGTGCTTTACCTCGACTTTCTGAAGGCATTTGACGAGGTACCATTCATATGTAGTCAGTTGATCTGGGCGTTGTACACTCTGCGGCTTTACACTCGGTCGACAACTGGAAGAAGGCCCGAAAAGATATTTCTGCACGTTTGGTTAATACGACGTTATTTCGGAATATTGGCTGGCGGTATGTTTACGATCCTATTCTCGGCTTTCCTTAAGCCTCATCTGGAATGCTGCGTGCATGCTTGTCCGCCCTGCCTAGTCCGGGACAAAATGGAGCTAGAGAGGGTTTTACGGGTGGGTACTAGGTTGGTTGATGGATTACGGGGACGGGCTTACTCCGCACATCTAGTTAGTTTGGGAATTCATTCCATGCACTAGCCATGGCTTAGAGGAGACCTGATCCTAACCTACCGTATTTTAACTGGGAAGGCTGGTCCACATTTCTCTGGGCTACTCAGTCCCGCTAGATTGTCTGTTCTGCGCGGTCATTCCTCGAAGCTGGACAAAACGCGGTACTATCCGATTAGGGCGCATATCCGGCTATCACGCCGAGTCATTGAGCGCTGGAACATGCTTCCGGAAAGTGTTATCAGGGAATCTACGGTTAAGGGGTTTGAGCGTCAGCTTGACGCGCTTGGGGGCAAAGCGACCCCTTTCCCTTTTCCTGACTAAATTACATCTTCATACCTCGCTTTTTTTCTTTACTTTGCTTCACGTATTAGTATTATTTGCTTATTGCTATTGCACTTTCTTATTCTGTACCTTCGCTTTTTCTTCCCATCCTTTGCTTGCTTCACTTGACAGCCACAGAGGGGCTGCTAGCGCAGACAACGTGGACGTTAACTGGTTGAGCAGGGTGCGATACGGGTGTATTGTTTTAGATCCAACAGGAACTCTGCGCATTTCATCAACTGCTGGCTCAACGATCCAATCAAGAGGGAATTCACGGGATTCCCCCATCGTTTCGGGCCCAATTAAACATAACGTTGAAAAAGAGGGCAGTTCAGCAGCTATGCAAACGAATACGGTACAACTAGGTACAATATTGCTGGGTCCGTTGCAACGGGAAGACAGAAGCTGGTAGTCGGTATTAGCGAAGTTTGTTTTTGTGTAATTCATGTTGCATAGGTAGGTCAGCCTCGGTCGTAAAGCGAGCATAGCCCAGTGTGAAGTGCATTTGCTATGAGACGCATACCCGCAGGTTTCACTTGGAGAATGTAAGTTTATAAGTTAGTAATCGGCGCCTGACGCCCAAGGCGGAGTCACAGGTCTTTGGTTTTGTGCATTCGTTTCGTAATACCGGGGAACTGTGAGGCTGTTTTGGAAAGTTACAACGAAGGGTTGAATCGCCAGGACCTGTTTTCTCTCTGCCGTCGCTTAGGTGGCACGCATACGGGAAAGAATGAAGACGCGGTTGCGGAAATGTTGCGTAGGTATGGCGCCTCGCGTGTAGAAAGAGAAGGTTTGCAGGTGCCATTCCTACTTCTCGTTCCTGTATCGATCACTTCCGTAGTGGCGAAATACGGTTACACGTTTCTTGTAGATAAATAAATAAATAAATAAATATTTTATTCTCGACTATGCGAGGCACGCCAATTGAGGCATGATCAAGTACGTACAGCTGTACAGACATTTTATGGGAACTGTAGTGACAGTAGAAATTTGTTCATATGTCCATGCTTGGAACTGTGTAATAGTGAACTTGCAAAACAACGAGTTGGTTGTAGTGGGATCGGGATCCATTTGTTTGGACATAATCACTCTGCCATACATCGCAGTCATACCTCGAGTAATAATAGATAAAGAATCCTGAGTGATCCATTGGAAGATAATTGAAGAGCAAGCTATCCAGTATGATGATTCTAATTGAGCTGCCAGTGTGAAGTTATGGGCTGTGACTTTATTCGGTGGCGCGTCACATTCGCCACGTTGCAATGTGGTTAAACGGACATTTGTGGCTTTTTATTGGGAGAAAGCTTGCCAGGCGAAAACCCACCACTTCCTGAAACACTGCCGCCAATCCATTGAATGGCAAGTTGTAACTGGCTATGTTTCTTGTTGAACGTTCTTTTGCTCCGTTATTCGCAGTCAAGTTGCGTCCCAATTTTCAGCTGACTGATGCGCTATGCGAGTGAACATTGCGTGCCTGGGTCCTCTCCTGTGCGAGATCGGTAGGTCAGGAACTAAGCATGCTTTCTGGATATGATGCGTTGATCATCTGCGGAACCACGTGAAGTCTCGAAGAATATACGTTGAAATATGTTGAAGTCTTAGAGGACAGGATAGGTTCCGAAGAAAGAATCGCAGATCCCCGGGGTACGTAGTGAAATTGATTAGAAATAGGGGAAACCACGGCCATTTGAGCGGCCAAAGCGGATTGAAGAGCTTAGGATGACCGATTGTTCAAGCTTTGTATTGGCAGGAGAATGTGCCTTCCGTAGTCGAAAGTCCTCCAGTCAAGGGATATGTGGAAGAGGTATTGTTAGGTAAATAAATAAATAAATAAATAAATTGAACTCAGTGGTTCATGCTGCGGAAGAATTGTATCAGTGCAAGATATTGAATGATTTGTCCGGTTAGTAAGTTGTAAAAAAGTTGATAAATTTCCAGTCATGTCCAGGTAAAGGAACTGTGTGCCTTGTACTGTTGTCGAAACGGAGGACAATTCTTTGGGTGCGTGTCGCCGTACCTGTGACAGACTCGGGAGAAAAAGGAAACGAACAGAGACAGCCACACAAACAGAAGAAAGGAATGCATCTGGAATGCATTCAATCAATTGCGGCGATGCCTGAACTATTGTACCCCTATGCATTTAATTGTTACTTAAATATCGCATATACACGTACATCGTAAGAGCGAAATACAAGGAGAATCGTGCAGACCACGGATCAGTAAAGAATGAAAGATTGGAGATGAAGCAGCAGTGTTTGGGGTGTCCTAAAATAGACACCTGCTCAATCGGTGGGAACCGGAGAGAAAAGAAAGAGGTGTGCAGATAATGGGAAGGAATTGTAGAAAGAGCTTTGACCACTTCAGTCTCTCCCATGTTGAATGCCCAATTCTACATTGCTCGGCCGTGTGGATCGATTATGGTTGCTAACTCCCTTACTTTCCATTCCTTTGTTCTCTGCCCCGATGCTCTTAGCTAGTGACCCCGGTGACTCATCTTAACTTCACCCCGCCCCATGGACCTGTCATTGTTTTCTTGACATAAGCGATTTTGTGTTCCCACAACTCATGTATCCAGTGTGGCAGGTCTGTCTGTCCTCAGCCCGTTCCCGTTGGCGGACGCTTGCGATTGGCTCAAGTGCCTTCTCATAACTTCGGTCTCACCTCTGTGTTCATTTGTTTCGTGTGCACTTTGGCTTACGGAACTTTTGTGGAACTGATTGAAATCTGTTGGTAAAATTTTGTGTTTGGAAAACCGTCAAGGTAATTTCTACTTTGGTACGATGAATTTGTACAAAAAGCACCGTTCTCTCAGGTCCGGATCTGGCCTTTTGTTGAATTTTCCGGTGGGGAAAGCGTAGCTTAAATTTCCAAACGCCTTGTAGCGTTACAGGAATATCACTCAGAAGAAGCGACAGAGGCGTATTTTCTTAATCCTGAATTGGTAAGAATGCAAGAAGTCAGGGAGGACAAACACATGTAAGTCAGCGTCGAATGAAGAAGGAATGCAACAGAAAGCACAGGAAGGTAAGCAGAGAGTCGGTAAAAGATTTTCTATTGATTGGAAGTGAAAAAGCTGCCGACGTTCATCTGCTGATGCTTCATCTTTGTTAGCAACAAGAAGGATGAATAATGTCCAGTGATATAATTAGGGCGGCGGAGCGATGCGCCGGAATATGTAGATAGTATGGCGAGCAAAACACGAAGAATGAGGGGCAAAGAGTGTTGGGACTACAGAGCCTAAATCGTTTATGTCTCGGATGTCTGGAGGCAATCAGAAAGGAGACTGGGCAGACAAGGATAGATTAGAGCCAAGCTTGAAAAGTTGCCGTGCAATTGTAAAAGGAATGTAAAGAGGGCGCGAAAACGAAAGAATGAAGTCTGAAAGGAGAAATAACTATTAAGGAGAAGTGAAAAAGCCTACAATGGTCTCGAGGTGTTGTGAACAGACCATTGGATCTGTCGATGACTCATTGATAAGTCCTCAGCAGTCAGAGAGGAGACCATTGAGACGGGCCTAAAATGTCGGCCCATAGAAAGAAAGCGATATTATTATTGCCAGAATGTTAACAGTCGGCAGAAATGGATAAGTTAAGCTTGTAAGGGGAGTAGAATAAATAAGATAAATCACGACCAGTACTGTTCATGAAAAGAGAGTCACAGAGCGGTATGTCGGCCGAGCAGAGATCATTTAGATCTTAGACGTCTGGGAGGGGTCAGAAAGCAAAAGAGCGTTTAGATGAGACTGGATAAGTCAGCAATATAAAGCTAGGCAGTCAGATTAAAGTGGGGGAGAGGCTATATAAAAAGCCCGTTAACATATAAAACGAAGCTCTCAGGCTGAGGGACAGGGTGTGTTGTGACTGCACAGCCTAGAACACGTGCGGCTCTGATTTCTGGAAACAGTCAGAAAGTAGGAGACTGGTCAAACGAGGCTAGAGTGGAGCCAGGCCCGATGTGTTATCCGTCCAATGGATAAAGGAAGGCAGACAGAGCGCGAAAATGAAAGAAAGTAATCGTGAAGAAGACACTTAAGGGGAGTGGAAGAGCCTACAAAGACCTCGAGGTGTTCCGACCGTACCTTTGGGCCTGTCAATGGTTCAAAAGTATGAGCTCAGTATTCGGATAGCAGGAGACCATGGAGATGAGAGGAGGATATCGGCTCATGGAGAGAAAGCCGTATTATAAATGTCAGAAAGTTAACAGAGCGTCAACAGGATAGAAGTGTTAAGGATAAAAGCAGTTATACTAGTGATGAATCATGAGTAGCAGTGCTCTAAAGGCGAGGGAGACAGAGCATTGCGTCTGCAGAGACTAGATCATTTAGAACTCAAAAGTCCGAGAGAGGTCAGAAGGCAGGAGGCCGTACAGCCAGAACCAGATAAGTCAGACTAGAGTGTAAAAATAGGCTCTATGGGTAAGAAGAGGAAGCAAAAGAAAGCCAACGATATGCTCCAGGTGCTGTGCGCAGACAGTTGGAGCTGCCGGTTTCTGATCATTAGGACACGGAAGTCGGAAGGTACTAGATCGTTGAGACGAGCCCAGAATGTCAGCTCGTAGGGTGAAAGTCGTATTAGTAATGTCTAAGTGCTGACAGAGAGCATCAACCGAAATGGACATGTTAAGGAAAAAAGGGGACATGATAATAAGGTTCAAGCATGACCAGCGGTTGTCTTGCGGTGAGGGTAACAGACTTTCGTTGGCAGAGTCTAGATCATTAGATCACAGAAGTCCGAGCGATGTCAAAAGACAGGAGAGCGTACAGTCAAATCCGGGTAAGTCAGCAAGCTGAAGCTAGGCCTCCAAAGTAAGGTGGGAATAAAGTAATGAGTGTCATCAGAAAAGCAGTTTGGGAAGCAAGTGGCTATATGAAAAGGCGGTTGCATGCCGAGGAACGGTCTTATGATAAGGGGGACAGAGTACCAGGACAACAAAGCCTAGATCGTTAACGTTTGGAATGTAAGAAAGTCAGAAAGCAGGAGGCTGGTCAGACACAGCTAGAGTAGTGCCAGACCCGGAGAGTTGCCTGACAAGTGGAAAAAGGAATGCAAACAAAACGAGAAAAGGAATGTTTTCATTAATGAGTGGAAAAGTCAGCGATATTCCCGACGTGTTATGAACAGACCATTGGGTCTGCCGACCCCTGATCATTAGGGCCACAGAAGTCGGAAGGTAGGTCGTTCAGACCAGACTAGAAAGTCAAGTCATAAGGAGAAAGGCGTAACAGTAAGCTAGGAATTTTCTCGGAGAGAATCGGCAGAAATGGACACGTTAAGGATGAGAGGGGACATGATAATAACGGTTACTCACGACCAGCAACGTTCTTGAGGTGAGGGTAACAAAGCGTTGCGTCGGCAGTGACTAGAACAGTTAGATCGCAGAAGCCCGAGAGAGGTCAGGAAACAGGAGATCATTCTGTCTATCCCTGATCAATCGGGTCACAGCAGTCAAAAGCAAAGAGACCACTGAGACGGGAAAGCAGACTGATAAGTCTGCCCATCCCTGGTCATACAGGTCACAATAGTCAGAAGCAAAGGGACCATTAAGACGAGATTAGAAAATCAGCACAAAAAGTGAAAAACGTAGAATTTAGGTCTAAATAAATAAATAAATCAATAGTATACTCTCGGTAAAACGAGACACACCTGTAAAGGCGTGATCAAATATGCATACAAGCATAGCTTCTGTGGAATGTTAAAACATTTCGTTCTAATGAAAGGTATAAAAGAAAAGATGTTGTCCGTATGAGTGAGCATACTGTCAGGTAATAGTCAGACCCAGGGACATTATGGCGCTGTGGCGCGCAAAAATCCGTCAAAACACAATTTGGGGGTAATTTCGCCAGGTAGTGATCCGTGAGCACAGGAACCTAAACAAGGTTTTGTTGCAACCAATAACCATTACGAGATAGGGATGATCTGTGCACCAACAAAGCATACTTCATAGCAGAATTAGTTGCACAAGTTCGATGTAGAAGGCTGAGGACTGCGTCAGTGTGAAATGCTTAGCTGTGACTTTATTTTGTGGCGAGTCACATCCGCCACGTTGCAGTGTTGTTAAGCGGACATTTGTGGCTTTTTATAGGGAGAACGCTTGCCAGGCGAAAACCCACCACGTCCTGGAACACTGCCGTAGCTTTCGTTGAACAGTAGTGCAAGTCGGTTATGCATCGCATAGACCGATTTTGCATTCTATTATTCGCAGTCGGTTGACAGCCAAAATTCTTCGTTGGTTGGCCGAATGGCTTAGTACTGATACGGCAGCAGTCGTTGGGGCCGGTCAATGATGCAAGATTCGAAGAGTCGAATGATGATGATGCAGGTGAGTAAACACATTATTAATAGAGGCCGGCTCTTCTATTATATTCTTGCTCGGCTGGCAGACCGTGTCCAGCTATCCACGCTGGACTTGTCATGAGGTCGGTGAGTGAAGTTGTTTCTTGTGGCTGAATATGTCCTTAATAGGTAAAAACGCCATTCTCTGCAAATTGGATTTGGGATTCCTGCAGATGTAAGTAAGTGTAACTGTTTCCATAGCCAAGTGAAAAGTCCATGGAAGACCATCGGAATAGCCACGTATCAGTGCGCAACGCTGTCCGTGAAATGACGTCAGAATAGCTCCAGGTGACTGGCGAATACGAATGTTTGAGGCAGTGATGGTAATCACGCCAGAGTTGTTTGTCTTCGGTTGTGGAACGGGGGATCCATGTACATATATTATTCCAGGTGAGTAAATTGTTCTCTGAGTACGAGGCAAGCTAAACCCATTTGTTTAGACCCCGTGAAGGTAGCGCCTCCGGAATGGCGGAATGGGCTCCATTTGGACCAGTGTGTGGGCTTTTCATTTCCTGGAGAAAGGACCAAGCGTTTTGAGGATGGGTCGGCCAGTCCCAGTGGATAAACCTTCTTGTTTTGGCGGATGTACCTGTGGGAATCTCGGGAAAAACGGGCAACGGACAAGAGGTGGCCAACCAGAGACAGCAATGAATCAAGAAGCACTAACACAGACTGGGGGCGCGCCCCGGTGCCTATGATACATTAAAACTTATGTTATTTTGTTTAGTATACATAATTTGCAAGCGCGTTCTATACATTAAGTCGCTGGTGTGACTCGGACTACAGATACTACGTGGGAAGAAGGTTCTGCACGCGTAGGGTCAAAATACCGATATAACAAAGCGTTTTAACAAAAGTTAAGCGAATGATGCGATGGTTTTAGAGAAACTGGTAAACCGATGATGATGGCAGTAGCCAGAATGCGAGAGGCATCTTAGGTGAAACTTAGGACAACTAGGTTGAGACCGAATGCGGGAGCAAGATAGGTAGAGCAACGTTGCAAAGGAAAAGGAATTTCAGGGAATCGGCTAGAAGCGAATGAATGCTGACGGCAATACAAGGAGTAGTTCGTAAGAGTAATTACGCTAAAGCGTTCATGATTCTACAGTCAAAAAGCCGTCAGAATCTAGGAAATGGTCACAGGGGGCCAAAACTGCCGTGCATTGGGAGTCGTTATGACACGTACGGTCTCAATAGTATACCAGTGCGAGCATAAGGTAAAGAGCATAGGAATAGGAAGAGTGGTAAGTTGAGCATACTAATGGAAGTACTAGTCAAGCAACACTTAGCAATGGTCCGAGTGTCGCCAATACTCAGGATCGAGTTCTGAGCGAAGGAGATAATGCGCACGAAAATAACTTGGCTAGGCACAATGGGTGTAAGCTGTGGGAATAAAATTTGGAGCGCAATAAGAGAAAAGGCCAGGGATAATAGGAAATAAAAGCAAGCAGAAAGTGACAGACGGGTCAGGTGAGGGAGGATAACGGCAGGACAGTAAAGCCGGACGTCCGAGTTATAAAGAAATGAGAACAGAAAGCGATAGAAAAGGTTAGGGTCTAGATGAGAATGAAGCATTGCTAAAGCGTGGAAAGGCCCACAAGTCTCTCCACGTAGTGTTTACAGGACCAATAGGTCAGCCGAACCAACAGAAGTGACGTCTCAGAAGTCCAAATGTATTCATTGAGTATGGGACGGACTAAGCGGGTTTGGGTTAATCGGCGCTTTGGGACTAGGTCGTACAATGCAGAGCAGAAAGAGGCTATAACAATAAGGTGGGGTAATAGAGTTAACTTTGCGGAGCCAATACCGTTTAAGGCTCTGTATCATGGGAGCAGTCAGAGATAGACAGACTAGTCCAGTGAGACAGGATCACGGCAGGGCAGTAAGGCTGGCCGTCCGATAAATAAAGGGGAATGAAAAGAGAAAGCGAGATAATAAAAGGTTAGGGTCAGTATGAGAATGGTTTACTGATAAGGAGTGAGGAAGCCCACGAAGCATTCCAGGTGATGTAAGCAAGACTTCGAGTCAGCCGAACCAAGGTTTGTAATGTGGAATAACTCTAAGTAAAAGTGGAAACAAGTGGCTGATCTAGCGAGACTAGATTAGTCGGCGCGTAGGAAAAGCACGTAAAATTAAAGGCAGGAAAGGAGGCTGTAACAAAAGGTGAACGAGTCTAGAAGCCTCACGTAGTAAGGGATCAAGAGCGTTGAGTCTGTATAGCGTATACCACTTAAGTCAGAGTAGCATATCAGCAATCAGAGAGAAGGAAACTGATCGGTGGACTAGATCACCACACCGCCAGTTGAAGAACAATTGAGGACAGAGCGCGATAAAGCATAAGTTAGCGACAGGATGAGGAGGGTTTATTGACGATGGGTAGGAGAAGCCCAATAGGCTTTCTAGGTAATGTAAAGGGATAGTAGAGTCAGACGAGCCAAGAGAGGTGACGTCTCAGATGTCTGAATAAATCCGGAGAGCAGGAGACCGATCGGGTAGGACTTGATTAGTCGGCGAGTTTGGATAAGGACATGTAGTAAAGGTAAGAAAGGAGCCAGCAGTAAATGGTGAGCAAGCCCAGCAGACTCTAAATTTAAGGGAAACATCATGTTTAGACAACGGGGCGAATACCGCGTAGGTTTTATTAGCATAATAGCGGACTGAGGGAAACACACTAGGCAAGTAAGCCAATATCACGGCAATGGAGTAAAGCCGGATGTCCGATGAAAAGGGATTGAAAACAGAAAGCGAGAGAAGAATAGGTTAGGGTCGAGATGAAAAGGTTTATTGGTAAAGAGTGAAGAAGCCCACGAGGCTCTCCAAGTAGTGTAAACAGCAACATTAGGTCAGCCAAACCAATAGAAGTGATGTCTCAGAAGTCCAAATAAATTCAGTGAATAAGAGGCCGACTAAGCGGTATTGGATTAATCGGCGCTTTGGGACTAGGTCGTAAAACACAGATAAGAAAGAGGCTATAACAATAATGAGGGTACCAGTCTATAAGTCCCTCAGAGTAGGGGTAATAGAGTTAACTCAGCGGAGCCAATACCGTACAAGGCTCGGCAGCATGGGAGCAGTCAGAGATAAACAGACTGGTCCAGTGAGACAGGATCACGACAGAATAAGCACGTACAGTAACAAAGGGGACATAGTAATAAGGATTAATCAGAGCCAACCATGCATTTCAGTTGAGGTTTGCAGGACGTTACGTCGGCAGAGCCTAGGCCATTGGGATCTCAGAAGTCCGAGGTGGGTCAGAAAGCAGGAGACCGTTCAGACGAGTCCGGATAGGCTGCCAAATTAACTTGTGGATAGCAGAGATGAGTGTCATTAGAAAAGGGACGACTTCGTGAACTGTGGTGGTTACGTTCTTTAGCGCTGCATGGTACCTGACGGTTTCGGTGTAGATCGTAGCTTGTTTTACCTTTTGATGCCCAACAAGACGGTAGATATTTACCTGGAGGTTATTCGGGCGATGTCAGAAGTGTTGCACGCTGCTCACACAGTGAACACCATCGCCAGGCATAGGTGCTCTGGGCAAGGGAGGACATTTAATTTGGTGGATTCACGGGCCATGTTGGTATTATGCCAGTTCCACTTCCTGCGGGAACTTTTACGAAAATGCCAGTCCCTGGCGAAGCTGGAAAACGCTGGCAGTTTTGTTGAAGCACTGGAGGCATAGATTACTTTACACCAGCACCGCATTACAATGCATGCTGCTGCTTAGAGCTATAGAGGATAGGAGCAGTGACTTTCCATATCTCAGTCGGACGTTGTTGCTATTCGCAGGGAGCTTTGAGTACCATACGTTGCTCAAAGTGCACGCTTTGGGTGCGTTCTCCACAAACGTAGGGGAGAACGAGAATAACCATCTCAAGTGGGGCTTAAGCGAAAGGAAATTGCTACCGCAACTTTTTGAGACAGCTATTCTGAGAGCGCGCGATGCAGAAGGGCGTTGGACTAGGTCGGTAGCTTAGTTGCGAATGCCGAAATCACGCACCGTACCCGGAACAAAGCAGATGAAGGAGTTAGTTTCTTGTCTGTCTTCTCATGCTACCGGCATGTTTTTGCGACACGTTTTTCGGTGACGGTGCCATCAACACTACTTGACGGCACTAGGTATGTAGTATTAGATAAGGGATCCGCAGGCACACCGTTGCGATGGGTAACAAAAGGAGCTGTGGCTGCTGGTTCGTAAGTCAGTAGGATATGTCATGCGCCCATATTGTGAGGCTTGCTGGCATGTTACCCGCAGACGAAATCCCGCTTACTCACAGAAGCTATTGGTCCATGCAAGGCCTTCAGATGCCCATGACCGATTACGAAACATCCTCAGGGGAACTTCAAGCGATGCTATGTACATCGGCCTCCCCATCGGTGGGGTTGACAGGCGAGGGAATGTTGCCCCCGCGCCAACAGGCTGTTCGGTGACCTAAAGTTTCCCATGATTAATCTGGGTACAACGGCTTTCCTTAAGGCAAAGAAGTTCTGCCGAGGCAGCCCGATTACGTTACTTCGGCTGGCTAACCGAACAAGCACCCCTTGGTGCCAGCTGGGTGTATTGCGTAAGGCCCGTTTCAGCAAATGGTTCGGCGTCTGTGTCCCAGGATTGTTGGGATTTCACCTGGCAAGCGGTCTCACTATAAAACCACAAATAGCCGTTTAACAACAACGTGACGTGGCGGGTGTGACTTCCAGCTAAATAAAGTAATTGCCAATTTTTCGGAGGCTCATTCACACATCACGGACGTCATCTAATAAGAAGCTTTCCATTGATGTCCACCTTTTATGCCGAATCCAACTAACAAGGCACACAAAGAGTCACCTTTACCTGTTCGCACAACCTGGCTCCTTCCAACTACACACTTATACATACTTCTACGTGTCAACAGATACGCATAAATTCCTATGCTATTTGGCAAAATGAAGTAATTTGTGCAATTGCTGATTATACCTGCCTGTAGTATCGTGAGCATGCCCTTGATAGTGTACCTCTCATTGACGCGGAAAATTTGTTTATTTATTTATTTATTAATTTGCGCTGGTCGTCAGTTAGAAACTGCCTTCCGCACAACCTCGACCAGCCGGAAGTCATAACAAAACTTCACCGTTCCAAGACAACAAAAAGGAAGCAGGCACTGCCACCTAAGTTGATAAAACACCCGCAGCTGCCAAACGAAAAGTGCCTACGGTACTTCCGATGCATGCCTTCTGTCACTTCTGCAGGGTACAAAACGGCGAATAAAGGCACCAGAGCAGAAAATATGCAAGCTGCATACAAGAACAAATAAATAAATAGTATATTCTCGAATTTGTCGGGACACGCCAAACCAGGCATGAGCAACGTTTGCATGCAAGGTGGCTTCGCAACAAACACGTTGTTATGTATGTAATCAGTGGTAAGCCAAAAGTTGTACAGGCTTTGGGAATTGTAAGATTAATTATGAGGAATAACATCGTCAATGCATGACGACACTTTGGGTTCTAACATGCATAGTGTAAACCGTCTGGGCATTGCATGTGTAATGAAAACGATACATGTAGGCATGGAGTATCTTACTCTTAAACGCGTCAGGAAAATATTAAATGATGATTCTAGTCGACTTGCCAGTATGTAGTTGTGGGCAGTGACTTTATTCAGTGGCGAGTCACATCCGTCACGTCGCAGTGTTGTTAAGCGGATATTTTTGGACTTTTATGGGGAGCACGCTTGCCAAGCGAAAACCCACCACGTCCTGGAACACTGTCAGAAATCCGTTTGTACACTAATGTAAAACTGGCAGAGCAGCTAGCCGACTGATTTCACCCTGGGTTATCCGCAGTCAATTGACTTCCAATTTCCTCCGTCAGTTGAGCAGGTAACTTTGGTCAGGGCCGCCATAATGGCTGAGACCCATGAAGGGTAAGAGCTTTACGAAGTATCGTCTTTGTGAGTGTCCAGGTGAGTAAAATGTCAGTTACTTGCGTCTGGATTTTTCAGGTTTATGTGTACTTTTCAGGAGTATGAAGGCCTTGTGTCCAGCTATCATTACTGGACAACGGGCGTGGTAGTGAGTGCGGTTGTATACATTTGTTGTACAGCCATGGTCTTTGTAGGTCCTTGTGGGTTATGTCCTGTTCCGGTCAAATACTCTTTCTCAGTCCAATCCCAGACCCCCAAGAAGCTCCGGACCTCGAAGGAAAGGGTAGGTGAGAGACAAACCAGGCCGCAAAGAACAGGCGTGGAAACAAACACTGTTAACGTCCTATGGTATAACAAATAGTGGAGAAAAATGATGTACAATGTGCAACAATGATTGTGTTGAAAGTGCCTTTTGAGCATTCTATGAAAGCAATGGCCGTATAGGTTGGTTGCGACCAGCTACATGGAATAAAGAGCGTTACGGCATTGAGCATAAAACGCAGTATCGGTTTGCTATCATACAACTATTGCATGGGAAGACAAAAAGAAGAATGCGAGGACCAGCGGCGTTTGTAGAATGGATGAACAGTTGGTAGCCAACCTACTTCTATAGGGAGCGCAGAATAAGTAATTAAAGGTATAAATGGCTTGCGACGAAAGAGCTTCAAAGGTCAATTGGTTGCAAGTCAACGGATAGATAGGACCCAAGCGCTGAGTAAAAGCTGCTGGGGATCAAGCCAGAAAGACGACACAAGGGTATTAAGAGTATAGTGCTATGGCCGACTGGGATTGGAAAAGCCTGTGAGAGAGCTTACCACCTACATAAGTAACTGGCGAAACCTTTGCTGCAAAAGCAACCAAAAACACTTTGTGAGAAAGGACTGATCGATAGTAGTGAAGTAATAAAGATCAGTTAAAGGAAGGCGGATGCGCGGAACAAATGTATACGTAGCGTCTCGCAGATAAACGAGTTATTCTAGGGCTCTAAGAAAATAGTATTAGGGTATGCTGACCCAGGAAAAGCCAGTGAGTCCGTTGGACTCATACATGGGTAAGTGTCGCAAACGTAACAGCGAGCAAGCGAGAAAGGAACGCCTATAAATGAGAAGCTAACAGGCATCTGTGTGCTGACCAGATGAGAGATGAACTAAAAAGCTAAGAAAGGTTAATTGACGGAAGGGCAGAGAATAGCTGAGGATGTCTGAATATGAGGCGTAAACGCAGCAGCTAGGGTGCTAAGATAATAGTACCAAGCTGGACAGAGCCAGGGAATGCTTGCCCGAGAGCTGGGGATTGCAGGTAAAATAAGCCTAAGACAATACAGCAAGTAAGGGATAAATGAACCTCTAGATATGTGAGGCAAAACAGCGGCTTGCACTGAATGCATGGATATGCTTGCACGACAGAAGAAAGCTGAAAGAGATTTTATGATAGAAGGACAGCGGACGGGAGAAGCGCAAGCAAACAATGAGGTTGCTAATTAATTCAGAGCAGTAAAGACTAAGACGCATCGACGCGCAGCCAATCAACTCGTGCTGGGATACTAATGGAATATAATTAAGAAAGCGTGTGTCGGGAGAAACCAGCGAGAGAGCTAAACTAATATTAATTGGGTGTCGCAGATGAGTAGGTGACAACTGTGCATCTAGCAAGGAAGCCTATGCCGAGAGAAGCCGGTGGGAGAGCTGGGCTTCAGTTTAAGTATAGGTCATAGACGTGGCGAGTAATAAAAAAATGAACGTCTAGAGAGGAGCGGCTGTGCGCGGAATAGGTGCGTTACGTTTGCTCCACAGAAGACAGCTATGAAAGATTTCAGGAAGGAAGCGCAGCGAACGGATGATGCGCAAGCATACATTACGGCTGTTAGATAGTTCAGAGCATAGAGACTAAGACACAGCGACGCGCAGATAATCAAATTATGCTAGGGTGTTGATGAGATACTACAAAGGTAGCTGGAGCTGGGTAAAGCCGGCCGTCCGATTAAAAAAGGAATGAAAACCAAAAGCGATATAAGAAATGGTCAGAGTCTGGATGAAAAGGGTTTAGTGAGGAAGAGTGGAAAAGCCCACGAAGCTTTCCAGGTGATGTAAACAAAACGTTGTGTCAGCCGAACCAGGATTTGTAACGTTGAAGAACGCCGTGTGAAATCGGATAACAAGTGGCCGATCCGGCGAGACTGGATTAGTCAGCGCGTAGGAATAGCAGATACAATAAAGACACGGAAAAGACCCGCAACAACCGAGGGTGAACGTGTCTAGCAGCCTCTCTGGGTAGGGGGACAAGAGCGTTGAGTCTACATAGCGTATACTGCTTAAGTCTGGGTAGCATAGGAGCAACCAGAGAGAACGGGGCTAGTCAGTGGGACTAGATCACCGCAGGGGGTGAGATCTGGCACTCCAGTTGAAGAAGAAATAAAAACAGAGCGCGATAATAAAGGTTATGGTCTGGATGTATTCGGGTAGTTGCTTCAGCCGAACTAAGAAGGGTGACGTCTTAGAAGTCTGAAGGAATCCGGAGAGCAGGAGGCCGATCGGGTAAGACTTGATTAGTCGGCGCGTTCGCATTAGGACACATAGTAAAGGTGAGAAGAAAAATAATAATCAATTGTAGGCACGTCTAGCAGGCTCAAGATATAAGGGAAACATCTTGTTTAGTCGACGGAGCGTATACAGCTTAAGTCTTATTAACACTGGAGGAGGCAGAAAGAAAGAGACAAATTAGTGGGACTTGACCACGACAGGGCAGTGCGAGCCGGCCATCCAGTAAAAGAAGGCAGGGAGACAGAACTCACATTGTCGTACTATTAAAGTGCGTAAATAGGCTATGCCAATAAAGAATAAAAAAGTGTAGTAGGCTTTCGTGCGGAGCGAGACAGCCTCAACTCCGTACAGTCTATACCGTTTGTGTCTCTTTAGCATAGAGGCAATCAGAGATAAGGAAATATAGTCGTGGCAGAGCGCTGAGAGGTGGCCGTCCGATTGAGGAAGGAAGAATACTACGAGCTCGATAATGAAAGTATTGGGTCATGATAAATGGTGAAGAAACTAAGGAGGCACACAGCGATCCGTCAACCAAACATTGACTGTTAACGTAACAGTGATCTGAGAGAGTTCGGAGAGTAAAAGATCTTTCAGGCGATACTTGATTAATCGGCGTACAATGAAGACAGAGAGCGAAGTACGGAAATGCCAAAGGAAAATCGATAGCTTCACTGATTAAAAGAAGCTATACTAATAATGTGCAAGCTAATCCAGCAAAGTTCCTTGGGTGAGGGAATCGGTGCGTTGGATATGTAGTGCCTAGATCATTTAGGTCTCGGTAGTATGGATGCAGTCAGAAAGCAAGAGACTGGTCAGATTAGCTTAGATTAAGGCAAGGTTCAGCGTTGACTGCCTAGTTAAAGAAACGCAATCAGACACGACGACAAGGATAAGGCAGGGCAGGGATGAGAACGATTTTATTGATAAAAAGTGTAAAAGGTAACGAGGCTTCCGAAGGAATTTGAACAGTCCAATAGTTCAACCGATTTAATGGAGGCAACGTCTCACAAGTCTGAATAAGTCCGGAAAACAGTAGGCCGATCTGTCAAGGCTGGATTAGGCAGCGTGTTAGGATTAGGACGTACAATAAAGATGAGAAGGGAGCTATAACAATAAAGGGTAATGAGTCTAGGAGGCTCACGGAGTTAATAAAGGTTAAGCAATCCTTGCACGCGCTTGAGGTGAGGGGAACATAGCATTGAGTCAAAAGAGCCTAGCCTGTTTGTATCATCGTAGTTTTGAAGGCAGTCAGAGGGAAGTAGACTGGTCAGATGAGACGCGGTCAGGGCAGGGTAATGAGAGTTAGCAGTCCGATGGAAGGACGAATGCAGACAGTGAAGTAAGGAAAGAACAGGGTCAGAGTGGAGAAATCTTTATTGCTTAGGAGTAGGGAAGCCAACGAGACTCTCTAAGGTAATTTGGACAGGGTATTTGGTCTGCTTAATATTGGCCGGTAACGTCAAAGTAGTCAGAGAGGTCAGGAAGTAGGAGCCGAAATACGAGAGGCTGTATTGGCCGGCACATTGAGATTTAGTAGTGCAGTTAAGTTGGGAAGACAAATAGAGGGTGGCAGCAGAAATGAACATGTTAGATATGAGAGAGTATAAGGTAGTTAGGTATAAGCTCTCGGGTTGAAGGAAATAGTGTTTTGGTTGTACCGAGCCTATACCGTTTACAGCTGACTACTCTGTAGGCAGTCAGCAAACAGGAGACTGGTCAGAGGAAACTAAGTCAGCACACAGCGCTGGGTTCCTGATAAGGTGGGGAAAGGCGACTAGTGAGGGGAACAGAGTGTTCGGCCTTCTGAATAATGACCCGTACCGTCACAATCTTCAGAGACGGTCAGCAGAAATGGACAGGTTAGAGATGGAAGTGGCTATATTAAAACATAGGGTGAGCAAGACTAGCAGGCTATTTGGAAGAGGGGGCATAGCCAGAAGTCTACAGAGGCGTGACCGTTTACATTTTGGTAGTCTGCAGTAAGTCGAAGAGAAGCAGGCCAGTCAAATAAGCGTAGGACAAGGCAGGGCACTGACAAACGGCAGTCCGATAGAAGAGGAATTAAAATCAAAGAGCGCGATAAGGAGAGGACACGGTTGGTTTGTAAGGAACTTTGTGGATGTCACGTGTATAGGCTAACAAGGCTCTTGGCGCATTGGGATTATTTCGCTCAAGTAAGGCTTTGTATGTAATTCTATATGTGATCGGGGCCGTTCTCCTAAAGCTAGTCCTCAGGGATGCAGGTGCCCAAGATGGCTGCTACCTTGGGGACACTTAGTAGTCCATTTATGACCGTGGAGAATTGCAGGATACTAACAGATGCTCTGATGGCTTCAGGTAAGCTATTCCACACATGCACATATCTAAAGAGCAAGGCGTGTATCATTTGCGACGCCGAAGCTGGACCAAGGACCAGTAGAGACGCCGTTCTTTTGTTTAGGCACTGCAAATGCAACAGATGGTTTCATCAATTAGGTGCGGCGTACAACGGAGACGAAGAGCACTCGACTGCGTCATTTGCATGTGGGTTACCTTTTCTGTAACCCATTTTCCCTTATGCATGCGCATGAGAACGATATCCGGCCTTTTTGGGCCCACCCTGTGGTGCTGTTGCGGCACGCTTTCCCCAGATGGCAACTCACCCTTTCTGGAAGCTGCTGGGCGCGGGTTGGAACCTACCGCATGACAGCCAGTGGGTGGCTCTACGAACGTCCATTATACCGTAATGTTTATTTGCTTGACAAAAGAACCCCATTCGGAATGGCTCTTCAATTATCTCCCAATGGATCACTCAGTATTTATCTATTATTACTCGAGGTATGACTGCGATATATGGCAGAGCGATTGTGTCCAAACAAATGGATCCCGATCCCACTACAACCAACTCGTTCTTTCGCATGTTCACCATCGCACAGTTCCAAGCATGGACATATGAACAATTTTCTACTGTCACTACAGTTCCCATAAAATGTCTGTACAGCTGTACATACCTGATCATGCCTCAATTGGCGTGCCTCGCATAGTCGAGAATAAATATTTATTTATTTATTTATTCATTTATAGTGCATATCGTATGACAAACATACGGCCGCTACACATGAGCACTCAATTAACATGGGTGAAACAGGTAATGGTACGTCATTTCCTCTCGCCATATGCATGCACGTTACCAAGTTTTCGTTTTTTATACAAATGTCTTTCTATGGCTTCTTTCCCAAGTGCCGTAAAAAGGCTCATAATTGCATCGCTCAGCAGGTATTTGCAACTTTATTTCTTGCCCAAATGACAGCATGGAATATAGCCCGCACCTCAAAGATCTAGTGTGTTGAGGTGACGTACAATTACTGGCCTCAACCTCAGCGTGAGCACTTTCCATGGACCGGAGCAACACTACCACTGCGTAAGATTCAATGTTACCGTGGTGTTACGCTGAGGTTGTATTGACGTGAAACACTTAATGGAGCCGGCAACAGCATCCCGTGGAGCCGACTACATCTAATAATTACCGGCGGCTAGCTTAGGTGCGTAATGCTTTAGTTCTGTTGCATAAGGCAGCATTGTTGTGGCACTTTCTGTGGAGCCGGCATCATCTTTGCTTTACTGGCTGCCAGCTTTGTGGGTAGTCCGTAAACTTCATTGCATATGGCGGCGTTGCTGTGGGACATTAAATGGAGCCGACGACGTGTTTTAATTACTGGTCGCCAGTTGATGTTAGTAGTCCGGTAGCTACGTCTCATTGCGCAACACTTCTGTGAGACGTCACAGGGAACCGGCCACATCTTCCAAGTACTCGCAGTCACGGTATGTAATCAGTCCGTAAGCTCTATTGCATCCGGTCGTTTGGCTGGGAGACGGTACACGGAACAGGCCACCTCTTTTCCCTCATGGCAGTAAGCATCAGGTATTTGTCTTTTAACACCATCGCACCCGTTGGTGCTGCTGCCTGACCAATTTTCAAGCTTCACCTTTTGCAGCTGTCAAGTTTCGTACCGGTAGCATGTTTGGGCTGGGTTTTTGAACACCATAACAGTTGCATACCAGTTCACGCGTCAGTAATAAATTCCATTTTTTCACTGGTTACATAGATCCTTACCACCTATTTTTTATTGGTCTAAATTTCTCCCATTTCCGTTAAGTTATCTTCTCGGGATACCTCATTTATATTATAGGGAGTATCTCTTTCTTCGCATAACCAATACCTTACTTTTGGTCAAAAAGTGCAATTAACTTCATTACTGGGGGATAGTATCAAAGAATTTATTACAAATGCAATTTTATGTATTACTTATGCTGGACCACATAATGGCCTCTTTATCTGTTAATTATCTGACGATAACCATTCAACATGTCTTTTCTTGCAAGTATACCTATTTATAGTCTACTGCTTATTTATTTACTTCATTACTGTTATTTACCCATTCACCCTATTAAAAAGATTTACCTTTTCACACCGTAATTTAGGGCACAATATATCTATTAATAAATCGAGAAATTCACAGATTTTCACAACCTCGCCTTCCCTTGCATATTCATGGCTTTTTGACATTGTTTTATATTGCTCCAATAGAACAGCGCCTTTTGCCGCATGAAACTTCCTTGTAAATATCCTCACCGGTTAGTTTGTCATTAACCACTCCAAACCTGGTGGCGATTACAGCGTGCAGCTTTCTTATTTACGTTCACGGTTGGCTCCTACATAACCACTCATTAGAACCAAAGCTTATGCCACTTCGAAAACAAAAAGATGTTTTTAAATACGCGTTCATTTTTATACCTTTCTCGCACGATGCCAATAGAATTTTCTACCTTTGTAAATCATTGACAATGATGTACCAAGAAACTTATTTTCGCGCGTCATATTGATTCTTCCTTCCCTCAGACGGAGATTCCTCAGTTTACACTGTTTCAAGTTCTGGCCTCTTGTCGAACTCACAGTGCTGTTGAAAGGTCCTGTATCTCGCAAAGCTTTCCATTAGAAATTTTCTCTATTTACCTATTTTAGCTACACCAGTTTATAGCTCTGATTATGCAGCAATAAGTTTAGTTAACAATAACAAACTTTTCAGTTGTATATCTGTATTTATTTATATATCGTTATGAAAACGGTGAAACACTTGCATCTATGCTTGCCTATGTAAGTAGTCAAAAGTTTTCATTACATTGTCCTTTTATGGTTGAAGTTAAGTTATTTAGGTCAGGTCAGGTCAGGTGCAATGGACGATAGTGGCGTTCGCTTAACCAGTGTCCTGTTTCTTGTGCCGGTAATTAAAGCGGCCCCCGCACTTCGACGTTGGCTTGACGCTTCTTGCTTCCGCAAGGAAAGGAAGCAAGGACAAATGCCTTCTTTGCAGGTCTATGTGGCAGCATTAAAATATACTATTTATGCCAGTACAATTACAATATCTCTTGGAAAAGGACAGACCAACACTCGTGTAAGCCCCTTTTGAAGGCTTCTACAGACTCACCCCCACTAAATCAGAAGGAAGTTTATTCCGGATGTTAACTACTCGGTTCGTAAAATATATTGCCCTGATCTGCAAAAGAGCTCTACGTTGTTTGAGCTTTAGGCAATGCCCACGCAAGTAGTCTGACATAGCTAACTCAAACAGCTGGGTGGGACTAATACCACTAAGTCCCTTAATGATCTTAAACGTCTAAACCAACTCCTCTCTAAACCCACGCCGTTCCAAGGAAAATAATCCCAAGCTACTTAGACGATCTTCGTATGACTTTCCTCGTTTACATTCGATCATCCTGGTCGCAAGTTTCTGAATCAGTTCTATACACTTGGCGTCACTACGGAGGTACGATGACCAGGCCTGAACACAATACTCCAGATGTGGCCTAACCACCGCTTTACGTAACAACAAGAATACTATTGATTGGTGTTAGTCAGCGCCCTCCTTATACGAAATAACTGTTATGACGCTTTATTAACAGCTCGCGACACTGCCGAAAGTTTAAAATTGCTCACTGTGGTGTCACCTAGATCGCGGACTTCATCAGTACACTGCAATGTCGGAGATCCCGCAGGAACTCACTGCAATTCCGCGACTATCATCGGTCAATAGCTGACAATTATTGGCATTCAGAGGTAGATCCCATTGGCACGACCGATTAGCCACAGTAATGACGTCCCTGGCCAATGTCGCTCGGTTTCCCCTACTAACTAGCTTTTTCATCTGCGAAGCTATAACAGGGATCCCCAAGTAGAGGAGCCAAGTCATTTATAAACATAAGTAACAATAATGGATCAAATACTGAAGCTTGGGGAACACCGCTGTCGGCTTGGCTCACACTAGAACTCGCTTCCTCACCTTGACTCCGAACGTGCTTCCAGGTAATTACTTAGAGCTACAGAAATAATTAAGGACGCAATCCAAACCATGCCAGGTTCTCAAAACATCAAGTAATCTTACCTGGAACGCAAAATAAATTGGGACGATGCTACGTCTTTTTAAGAAAGCCACGCTGTTCCGCTCTAAATAAATAAATAAATGAATACTTCATTCTCGACTATGCGAGGCACGCCTATGGAGGCCTGATCAGATATGTACAACTGTACAATCATTTTATGGCAACTGTGACAGTAACAGTAGAAAATTGGTCGTATGTCCATGATAAAATAACTAAATAGATAGTTTACTCTCAGTTTCATAGAGACGCACCAACTTAGGCATGATCAAGGTTTAAAAACACTTGTGTATCACGACGATACATCGGGTTCAATCGTGTGTAGTTGAAACGGTGTCGGGGAGAGTTGATACGTGAATCTAGTCGACTTGCCAGTATGTAGTTGTGGGCTGTGACTTTATTCAGTGGCGAGTCACATCCGCCACATCGCAGTGTTGTTAAACAGACTTTTGTGGATTTTTATAGGGAGAACGCTTGCCAGGCGAAAACCCACCACGTCCTGCAACACTGCCGAAAAGCATTTTGAACATTAAGGTTGAACTGGCAAAGCCGCTTGGCGACTGGTTTCACCCTCGGTTTTTCGCGGGGTAATGGCTTCTAATTTCCTCTGTTAGTTGGACGGGTATTTTGATCTGGGTCGCCATGATTTTCGAGGTCGGTGGAGGAGAGGGACATCGCGATTTAGGTTGTGCCCAGTTAAGTGCTCACAGATCCTATTGTTTATACGCTTTTCCAAGCACGTCAGCAGGACGCTGGTCGAACTAGCAGACCTACAGTTAAATGGCACTTATTTTGAACTACCTTCTGGATAGCAAGCATGGTTGCCTCCTTCCAATCATGTGGCAGCTTACCTCCTTGTAGCGGCTGGTTGAATAGCTCCGCGACAGAACACTGAAGGAAATCCGCCATCGGCTTGACTATGGCCGGAAGTACACTGCCTACGCCAACACATGTATGAGTGTTCAAACTGACCAACACGGTGAAGACCACTAACACGTGGTGCATAATTCTCCACACTGCATAGCTACTTGAGCATTGGGGCTGTGCTAGCAAGGCTGCCCCACTAACCCTCGGGTGTAGATTTTGGCAGACAAGTAGCGGCGCCTCCACTTTATCGACGTCGTCTACAGCCCGGCTGCCATCCTACACGGTTGGGCATCCTATCACGTCTCTTAGAACATCCTTTGATTGGACATATTTAGAAGAATACCTGGGATTTGTTTTCGCCAATTTGTCCGACCTAAGCTCATATGAGTACTTCGCGTGCCGCTGTCATTTAATGGACATGTTTAGACCATTTGCATTGCAGCCGACATCGGTGACCATGGGTTGCGTGGTTGCTTCTCCACTTCGCATTACTCCTCTTTACCGTGCCGTCAACCATCTTCCTCCATCATCGGGGTTTCTTACAGTGTCTCATAGGGCGTATAGAAGCGAATTCGTGCAGCAACTGAACGAGCCCAAATTTGACTAGAAGCCCCCTCTGTTCCATCTTGGCCTGGTATTGTTAAGGGACGCAAGTGAGTTAAAGGGGCACGTTCAAGCAGCTTGGTAAAATTACTATAATTTATACATAAATAAATATGTTTAATGCTCGATGAATAAAGGCAATCCCTACAGGCGTGCTCAAGTACTTGTCAGAACCACAAAAACATACTGTGCTTATATAAACCACATGAGATAGATAAGCGTTCGCAAAATACATGGTTGTATAAGTGGTAACTAGGTTCCATAAAAGAAAGTCGCAAGGATGATGGGCGTACCCATTGGGGTCGGGTAGCTACGTGGCACGGAAGCAATGTAAAGTCTATAAGTGTATCCGTTACAGAAATGCTGAGTTTAAGTTCGAATAGCTCAGGAGATAGACCTCAGTCATGCCACGTGCGTATGAACTTGATGGAATGATTGATAAACACAGTTTGACGAGTGGGTGAGGTTTGGTTCTCATGCTAGTGTGTCCACAGATTTCAGTTATCGGGAAATTGTCAGTGTTTAGTAGTAAGGGGTGATTTAGTTTGGTGGCGAGTCACATCTGCCATGTTGTAGTGTTGTTGCTCAGACATGTGCGACTTTTTAAGGGGAGGCCGCTTGCCAAGCGAAAGCCCACCAGTTCCTGAAACACTGCCGTTGACCACAAGTGGAAAAAAATGCGCCATTAGCAATGCCACGGGATGATCGGTTTTCCGCACGGCTAATCACAGCCATGGAGCACATGCTGAGTGTGACTGAGTGTGACTTAGTCAGGATACACCATTAACGGTAGGAACAGGCGGTACTGGACGGAATAGGGCTATGTAAATAAGGATGCAGTTTTGTAGGTGAGCAAGGACCACAGAGTAATGATGGTCGGCTAAATCCTACTTAGCATAAGCGTCCAAGCACATAACCTACGGGCCGGGTATAATTCGGAGACAGTTCGGGGAGGAAGAACCATTGCAGATAAGTGGAACACTTCCATGGAGTTAAAGCGTTTTGTGAGTTGTTGCGGACTTAAAATGGTTTCGCATCCAACTGTGCAGGCCAGGAAACAACCGAATCATGGGGCTTGCGGTAGTCTCCGAAATAGCCAAAGTTTTATTCTGGTAAAGATTATAGCCGATATTATATGAAAGGCGTAAGGTCATGGGCAGATCACACCGGCGTGGTGAGTAAGGTATCTACAGTATAGTATCGCCAAGTAGTTAAAGGTTGTGGCATTGCAATGAAAGTAGGCTACTGGTGAGGTGGACGGGACATAACTCCATACTAGCACTATTAATTAAAGATCTTACAAGTAAATAAGGCGCCTTTTTGTATTAATGTAGGGGATTTGAACCCAACTGTTCAAAGCAGTAGATTGAATGAATGGGATGGTTCACTGTAGTCTCCAGGATACTGGTAAGGCCGAACGCACTAGTGCAGACGATAGTAAATAAACTCTAGTAAGCATAGGATGAATGGTAGACATCACTGGTGAGGTGGGTAATGTACTCATTGGTAATGGCGCCGAACAGTTGGGGATCCCGATAGTTGGAGAAACCCACCGACGTGATGGACACAACATAATGCCATGACATCACAATAATCGGAACACTTGCAGGACGATGTTGATTTGTTGAGGTGTTCCGATGGTAACAAGGACTTGAATCCAAATGTTCAAACCCTTGGAAACTGGGATAGAGTGCCCTGGATGGTGGGCCGGGCTATATACCTATGCCTTGTGACCTACGAGGATTAACTTTAAGGTTGTTACTGAGTTACGACGATCAAGGTAGGTCTATTTAACCCTTCTACATAGGTCCCGGGGAGGGGCAGGGAAGAAGAGGTCAGAGCGAGAAACAATTTCAAACGAACAGGGGAGGTGAGCAGAGCCATCTGTAGCCCTGTCACGCTCTTTGTCTCCTTTTGTTTGTACACAAGCTGCAGCGTCACGTGCATGTGTGCGCCTTCTTATATTAACGTGGCGAAAGGATTCTACGTATGCAGGAACTTGGTGGCTGCAAATGTGGAACGGTTCAGCAAAGGTAAGACACGGTACACGGGAGTGGGGTGATGAAAGAGCGACATCCTCAGGGGAGGGGCGTTATTTGACACGAAAAATGCTCCAGCTGTAGCACAGATTGGGTTGCAGGACAGAGAAAAGTTCAAAATGCAATGATCAGTCTTATCTACCGGTGGCTCTACGCGTAGGTCACTCAAGTAATCATGTCTGGCAAGCACGATACCAAGGGCTGCAGGGGTACTCCCAGTAGGACTCCTTGTCGAACTATTGCCGTATTGCATGAACGCGTTTTCGTTCGCATAACCAAACAGTTCCTTCTCCGGAATGCCCGCCCTGTTTGCAGCAGGCTACATACCAGTATGGGGAAGATGTACGTCATCAACGTTGACGGTTGTTGACGTCACCGTGACGTTGATGACGTCCTCAACCGTAATTGAGAAAACACAGTAATGTTTACTCACTCAGTCTCCTTAGTACAAGCTTCCCAGCCAAATTTGAATAAAAACGTTTGATGGAATTGTTCAATATTTCAAACCACCAGCCTAAATTCTTGTCCACGCACACACCTTAGTACAGTTTTATCTTTTCAGTAAAGCCTTTCCTTTAGTTTCACCCTACTTTCCTTATTTAGTTCTTGAGTAATTTCATTCCTGCTTTATTTCCATCATTAGATATGCAGTTGATTCTTAGAACACCTGCTATAACTTGGTCCCCGTCAGTCCGTTATTTACCGGCTACCACAGCTCGCGTGCTCTTTTCTAAACGGCGCGGTAGTTTTAGAGGCCCCGCGGCATTTTCGATAAAAATTTCTTATACAATACCACTGTGGGCAATTGTTAAAATCCATCAATCCAGAATAAAGAGAAACGGCGTTGCTTTTGCTCTACTTATTTACTGGTACAGCAGATTAGTTTGAAGCAGAATTGTTGCACCGCGTACGGCATTACAGGCATGTCGAATGTCTCAGCTTCTGGATTCTTAAAAGGTACATTACATTACGCAAACATTTCACGTCGGCATTTAACGATACGAATTTCTGTGACCAGTTACAGTGTTCGAAGCTTCAGCCATCAGTCCACGGTAAGGTTATTGGACCAAACGATGAAATGGAAATAAATGGTTCGACACAAAGATCCCGAAACCAGGTCGAATTGGCTTACCGCCAAGTTGGACTTTGAATGAAGAATAAAATAAGCAAATCTAAACAGCCACCTTTTTGTAACTTTGCAGAGATTCCCTTTCAATAGTAAAGTAACTGAGAACACTCATAAAGCACGGAAAATGGCATACTTTCTCTCTTCGGCTCCTGGGCGTTGGAACGTGTTACTGGACCTCAATTTGCGGTATGTCGTTTTCGGAAGAAAGTACCAATCGAAGTGGACACAAGTAGTGGTCATAACTCACCACAGTTTTTGTCTTCTGCTGAAAGACAAAGCCGGATTTAGGTGAACTAGCGCGGACGAATAATAGTCCATCTAGCCATTACTTATCTCGTCACGGTGAGATTACCATAACAGAATCCGATGGAACTGCAAGTTGTTCATTCACTATCCGCTGAGAACTCTATTCTGTTCACAGAATTAAGTGGTCAGTAACCTTATAGGTGCACACATTGGAGTTGACACAGCATCTCACTAGCTCGTGTGGTAGGTAATGAAGTAACTAGTTCCCAGCGAAGAACCCCAAGCTCTGGCATGCTGCCGCTGTTTGTCCGCAACCGCCTATTCTTCTTGCTGCGGGCAGTCAAAGCTTATTCACAGGTACCAGCGCAGGAGATGCGTTCCATGAGCCGCAACCAGGGGAGGTGTCTCTGTTCCGCCAAAACGCCCAGTAGTCAGTACACCTCCGGGAACAGTATACTTTTAATTTCTAAGCCTTTTAATTATATATCCTTTGAAGTTGACAAGTTTGAGATAAATGTATACTTGCAGCAGTTTCAAAACGTAAAAGACAGCAGGGCTGTGTGCTGCTGAATTAGTTAGCTCAGGTCACGCCAGGATCCAAGGATAACACAGGCTTGCGTCCAGCTACCGCTTTACATCCTGTGACAAAAGTGAACAACAACCCCAAAAGTTGCACGTTTGAATAATTTCCGGCATGCCTGTAAAGATATATCCTTGATTCCGCCCACCGTGTAGTGTGGAGAAATAAGACATCTAAATTGAAACAAACCTGAAAGTGTGTGCTATTCTAATCCAGGTTTTTGGATGAACCATCGCGGTAAACGGTTTTTGAACAGGGATGTGAAACGAACGTTGTTGTCAAACGTTTCGCTTATCCAAAGCAGATTGCATCAATAAAAATCGCACTGGACCAAGCGTCTCGTTAACACCTACTGGTAAATTTTTCCGTTGTTCCCAGTGTTACCTCCGTCTTAAACCATAGTTTACCCTTTTACCGCCATCGTTATACGGCGGTGTACATGTTATAGTTCTGCTCCTAGTTTTGCAACTTAACATTAGTGGCTCGCCAACCACCGACGCGAACGTAACTCCAGGGTACTCGTTTGATGAGTCTGATGCAGCTTCAAGGAAAGCTAACTGTTTGATTTCGGCCAGGTATTCAAGTGGCGGAATGCCGTGATGTTTGCTGCCGCTAGCATCATGAACCTTGTATGGACCTCCGAGCGGACCAGTACAGGATATCACCATCCAGCGCGAACTTGCTTTTTAACAGTGCAGAAGGCTGCACTCGGAGGTCAAAGCTTCCGGATTCTACCGATATCGAGTGCACAGCACTACCATCCAGGTTAGCAGATGTTAAGGAGGCGGTAGCCAAGTCTGCCTCACTTGTCTTGTTCAACGTCCAGTGTATTTGATGCTGTCGCCCCTGGATGTTGGAAGTAGAGGCACTGCAGTTGACTGCGCCACTGCTGATAGTCCATCCGCTGATATCTGTGACGAGGTCAAAGAGTTGCCCATCCTAAGAGAAGCCGCAAGTATTCTGGATGTGCTTGGATTATATACCTCGGATGGCACGTTTGGCTGCTCGAATGGAATGTGAGTCACGGAACCTTGGCGAAAAACGAATACGGGTTATATCGCAAGGAAGGGCCCTTAATCCTGCGCCACTGAACCGGAAGGCGAGAAAACGCTCAGCATGTACCGGTCTGAGTTGGTGACACGGCGTTTTGTTAAAATACCCTCAGGGAAACGTGAGGTGATCTCATATTCGGCCCACAGACAGTAGTCAAAAAGGTAACCGGTGTACGTAGCAGAACGTTGGGATTAAATACACCCGTCTGGACGATACCTACAGAGCTAGCAATTATATTCCATCGCAATGAGGCTGGACCTTACCGTGGTGCGATGGTTTGTGTGCCTCTGTGATCCACTGACCTATACTGGGTGGTGCATTTTTGCACCTTCAGAGCCACTCATACCAGATTGGTCAATGGTTAGAGGCCAGACAAACTCAGCCTCCCGGTCCTCAAGTTTGGGGGTTGGAATGAGGGTGGTTCCTTATTCCTTAAAACGGACTCCTTGTAGCCCAATGCCAAACCCGCTGCCTTGCGCACAGGTTTTTGAACCAAAGGCTTTAGTTGAGAACCCTAAGCGTTCTCCTGTCTAGGCCTGGGTAACCTGACAGTATCCTGCCCACGCAATACAGTGAATCGCACTTCAAACAAATTTTTGATGCTCTGGCCACCGCAGAGGATAATCAACGGTGCCCTATGTGCTGCTTCGGACAGGGTGGATAGGGGTTTAGATGCTACTGCTCAAGCCTTCCCGTCTTCTTATTTCCTCTCTTGCGCTTGTTCACATTTATCGTCCCGTTCCAGCTTCACTTTTACCTCCCCTGTTTTCAAACCCCCAATCCTCGGCCCTCCCCCACATTGCTTCAATAGTCGCTTGCCTTTTAGTTTCAACTCGCATGCGAACGCGGAGCGTCATTCCTGTCCTATCAACAGGCCCATGTCCAAGCAAGCGGCCCATTCCAGTCCATCGGCTTCCATTTGGAGCCCACGATTCTCCTTCATATTGGCATGCCTCAATGTTCGCACATTGCTTCAGCTCGGCCAACAGGCAGCACTTGCTCGAACACTAGACACCCTTTCCATCGATATCTGCTGCTTATCGGTGACCCGCCTGCAAGACTCGAGCTCCGTGCTCACTTTAGGATCCCCATCAGGTGACACTAGCAGCACATTCTCGTTGCGCCAATCCATTGACAATGCAGCTTCGTGCAACGGCCAAGCCGGTGTGGGTATTTCCCTGAGTTCCCGGGCTAAAGCTACTCTGGTTGATTGAATTACAATCAGTAGCCGGTTGGGTGCGATCCGATTGGCTGGCTCGTCAGTTGCTTCGAAGTCGCGCGGGACTAACAGGTGTCTATTCGTTATCGCTGCCTATGCACCGACAAACTCTAGCGATAATTCGGTAAAAGATGACTCCTATCGTCAATTGAAGGAGCTCCTTCGCCACAGAAGAAGCTCGGACACTGTTGTGCTGGCTAGGGATCTGTGCACGCAAGTTGGAAAATTATCCACTGATGAGCTGCATCTGGGCGGCCAACATGGTGTAGGCTCCTGTAATGATAACGGTGAGCGGTTACTACATTTGTGTGAGGATGCTCGCTTATTTCTTGCGAGCAATAATTTCAGACATGGCACCCGCAGGAGGATGACTTGGCGCCCACCAGCCTCGAACCAGCTATGGACGTAAATCGATCACATTGCGATAAGTTACCGATGGAGAGTTTGCGTCCAGAACTGTCGCTCGATTTGGAGCACATTTGTGGACACCGACCATGCACTTGTATGTGCTTACATTCGGATGCGTGTCGGCGGACGCCCACGAGAACGTTGTGAGCGCATTGACACCTGACAACTGGAGGAACCAGCTGTTCTGAACGCCTATCAAAGTACGCGGTCATGCGAGTTGGATAAACGCCCACTGGATGCAATTGAAACTCACTGGTCTCATGTTCACCAGACCATACTAGCAGCAGGAAAATCCTCATGTGGTGTGTCCAATGGCCAAACGGACATTGGGTCTCTTTACAGTCTCTGGAACTTATCCATGCCCGCCGGCATATTCCGGCTGGAAACAAACACAATGAAACTCGCAAAGTGCTCCGGCCAAAACTCTGTGCTAGCCTGAAAAGAGACCGCGAATCCTGGTGACGTAATCGTGCAACAGAGATAAAGATGGTCGCTGCGCTTGGTAACCATCGTATGTTATTCCGTCTGATAAATAAATAAATAAATAAATAAATAAAATGTTTATTCTCGACTAAGCAAGGCACGTCTGCACAGACATGATCATTTTAAGAGTTCAAACTGTGATCAGTCAAGGTACAATGGATCAATGGGATTGTCGCATAAGTTGATATATAAATGTATGTAAGTGTGTATGTGGGCGTTTAGCCGTATTTATGGAATTAGTAAATGTATTTCAGTCTTTTTGATCGTGCTTGAACGTGTGGCCAGTGTTAAATGGGTGCTTGATGGCTGGGGACTTGAAGCGGTCGTCCGGATAAGCAATGGGTGACTTTATTTGGTGGCGAGTCACAACCGCCACGTCACAGTGTTGTTAAGCGGACATTTGTGGCTTTTTATGGGAGAACGCTTGCCAGGCGGAAACCCACCACGTCCTGGAACACTGCCGCCGAACTATTTGCTGGAAGGGGTAAACCCAATCCACCCAGCTGGCACCACGAGGAGGTTGTACGGCCAGCCAGCCCTGGTGTTAGTGAAACTATACGTGACAAGATTGGACAGCCTATCCCCAACTTCTCAAAACGCTTGGAACGTGGGGCTGAGCAATTTAAAAGGCAATTTAATCGGTCGGAATGGCTAGAGTTCTCGCCGACCAATGATCGCTCCACTCACTAGGTTGTCCATTTGGATCCACCCTCTCGCTCAGAAGTCGAACCTGAGGTCGGACTGTTGAAGTTAAATAAAGCCGCGGGACCTGATGACCTTCCTCCAGCCCTCTTCGAAATCGGGGACCTGATCTTATGTATGATTTACACGAGTTACTAGTCAAACTATGGGAGCAGGAAACTGTCCCAACCGATTAGAGCCGCTCCATCATAGTCCCGATTTTCAAAGGAGGCTCACAATCGGAATGCGGCAGACTTTGAGGAACCAGTCTGATCTCGATCGCCTCCAAATGGCTTGCCTCTGTCATCTTCACGGACTGACTGGCACTCGTGAAAGCCAGATTTATGAAGAGCAAGCTGGATTTCGTCGTGGTCGTGGCTGCATTGACCACATCTCCACCTTGCGTCAGTTGTTGGAGCACCGTCACATATATTGGCGGCCCACCGTTGTCGTGTTCCTCGATACCAAAGGTGCATTCGATTCGGTGGATAGACATGCACTTTGGGACTCTCTACTCAGGAAGGTGTACCTGAGAAATATGTGAATATCATCTGAGTATTATATGCTCGTAGCTAGGAAGAGTGAGGGCTTACAGTAAGTTATCGTAGCCCTTTAATATCTCCAGCGTAGTGAGACAAGGATGTTCGCTTTCACCTTTCCTCTTCAACTTTGCTGTTATCGAAGTCATAGAAATCGCGTTTACAGGACATGACTTAGGAGGTGTGGAGCTACTCCCAGGAGAACAACTTCTTGACTTAGAGTCTGCTGATGATATTGCCGCAATCTCTGACAGCTCACAAATGTGCCCAGCGGCACTGGACAGATTAGCACTAGCTGTCCGTCACTTCGGGCTTTGTTTCGCACCCTCGAAGTGCAAAGCGTTCCTCCAAGCTTGATCTGGACCACCCACTACGCTGACCGTTTTTGGGGATCAGCTAGAAGTCGTTCAAAAATTCAAGTACCTGGGAAGTTGTATCAGTGCCCGTGGGATTGAAGACGAGACCACCAACCGCATAGGAATAGCTCGGGGCGCTTTTGCTAACCTTCGCCACTTATGGCGCCGGCGCGACATCTCTCTGGTGCTGAAGGGTAGAGTGTACAATGCAGCGGTACGTTCGACATTTCTGTACTGTTGTGAAACCTGGCCCCTTAGATCAACGGCCATAAAGAGACTAGTTAGGTTCGACCATCGGTGCCTTCATAATTTAGTTCACATCTGGTGGGAACACCGAGTTAGCAACGAGCATGTCCGACGCCTTGCTTTTGGCACGGGAAAAGGAACTGAACTGCTCAGCACCGTCATTTCACGCACCAGGCACCGATGGCTCGGCCACGTGTTACGCATGCCAGCCCACCGTCTCCCGCGACGTGCGTTGTTTGCGCGCCGGGGGTGCGGATAGAAGAAGAGGAGCGGTGGCCAAGCGATGACTTTGTCGAGAGGAATGAAGACCCTCACTTTGGAGCTGGCCTCGGTTGGAGCGTCTCGGCTCCCTGGTTGGGGTCCAAAGGACGATGAACACGTTTGGTTGGACACACTTGCTGATATGGTTAGGAGCGGACCTCAGTGGCGTTCGTGCTCTGAGTTTCTTTGTCCCACCCCATCCCTCTTAGCCTCCCCTCCAACCACGATCTCCTTATTTAGCCTTATATAATTTTGCATAGTAATATTTTTGGTGCACAGCAGCCGGCTGGTAACTACCGGAACGATGCCCATCCGTTACCGGTAGCTCAGCCGGCTTGCTCCAGTTGAATTCTTTTTTCCCTCCTTTTTTGTGTATCGCCGCGTAGTAGCTGAGGTGTTCCTTACCTCTAGCTAACGTGTATGATGATGCTGATGAGGAGCAGTTTTGTTCAGGAAAGTCACCGAACCCACTGTTGCCATTTTTAATGGGTGAATGCTTGAAGACCATTGTTGGTTTGGGTTGCTTGAGCAAGCATTTCCTAACAGGGTTTTCTAACGTTACTGTCATGAAGCTCATCAGGCTGGAATCGTTTCGGTTAATAAACCAAATCCACCACGACTACTAGTTAAAGTGGTTAACTTCACCATACAGGAGCGCAAGGCGTTAGCGTCATGTGCCCTCAAGTTCATAAATGGTATCGTTAGTGTTCAACCTGACATTTCGTCAGCAGGCACGTTAAGGTCAAAAGAAGCCAGCAGCGACCTGGAAACCTGGCGCATAGCCGGTAAGCAAGCTCGGCGATTAGTTAACTGTCGGTCCATTTCTGCCCCACGAGAAGCTGTTCTAATTGTGCCGAAGTCATACAACTACAACTTTACAATTTGTGTAGCTTGAGGAACAAGAAGTACGGAAGCCTGTTCGTAGACAAGTTTCAACCAAATATATTTAACTTCACTGGCCGGCAACGCTTCCCGCATATGAGGTAGGAGCCTCGCCGACAAAAATATAAATAACGAAATAAATAATTATTTTATTTTTGAATAGATGCAGGCATACCAATTCAGGTATGATCAAAATCTACAATCCATTAGGTGGCGTTACAGATAGGTACCAACGCACGTAATAGGCTGTGGCCAGAAGTTGTACAATTTGCAGAAACTATCATGAGGAGCAAAGTCAGCAGTGGGGTGCCAATAACAGGGTTTTAATTGTGCGTAGAGTAACTAACAAAGCCCAGTAGGTGGAGTGGGGACCGTATATGAAGACACAGTAAATTTATTGTAGTGTCAGTAAAAGCTTGAAAATGGACTAGTCGATATTTCAGCGTGTAACATTGGACAGTGAATTTATTCAATGTAGAGGCACATCCGCCACGTCACAGTGTTTATAATCGGAGTTTAGTGGCTTTCTATAAAGAGAAGGTTTGCCCGGAGAAACACCCACCACGTCCTGGAACCCTGTCGTCGATTGTTTTGAACGGTCATGTACCGATAGCAAAGCGTCTTATAAAGCATTTGTCCATGCGGTTACTCGCAGTCGTCACTCCTCTGTCGGCTAAACGAACGGCACAGTAGAAGCCAGCATGGACGTCGAGGCCAGTCGAGGAGGAATTATGGGTTTGCAGGTAAGTAGAATTTCCAGTGTATGGGGTGTCAAGGTCTCTGATTACGTATATTTTCTGGGGGGTGAAGGATTCGTGTCCATGTACCCACACTGGACTTTGTTTTTGAGGTGTTGGGTGAAGGTGGTTGGTTTTGAAGTAAAGCCATGGTCCAGCTAAGTCCTTGTTGGTTAGTTCATCCCATCTCAGACGGAGGTAGTTCCTCATTTTAATCCCGGATCTCGAAGATGTTTATGACCTCAGAGGAAAGGAAAGAGAGAAACTGGCCGAGAAAAGACCAAAAAGGATGGACATGGTATTAGGCATTACGGAACTCTTACTTTAAAAAATTTACTTGTTACACACTTGTGTACGAGGTGTAACCGGTATTACGCTGAAAATGCATGGCCCAATGGTTAAAGTACTTTCATTGTTCTTATCTACCAAGTCTTTCACCTGCCTTTGGAAGCGGGACGTTTACCCGTCGACTAGAAAACTGGGGCCGTAAGACCGAATTACACAAGGGTTCCGACAGAATCTGTGAGCTATCGCCCAATCTTCGTGATAGCCATTATCTGTAAGGCCAGGAAAAAGAGCAGAAAACACAATATGTAAAAGCATTACAATGGAAAACATAATTTACGCGTTAATGTGGTTTCTAGTATTGCCCCGCTGCTATTATGACCTGCTATCAGCGAGCGAAAAGTTAACAGAAGGTGCGGTTTGTTACCTTCAGCAAAGCGTTTGATAAAGCCTTTACTTCAGCGACCGCTGTTGAAGCTTGTGGAACTCGGGGTTGTTGGCAGGCTTCATTTGCGGATTGCCGACTACTTGAAATGTCCAACCACGCAGGTGGAAGTGAACGAAAAGAAATCGAAGCTAGTGAGCATGGTCAACAGGTTTCTACACGCAGTTGTCCTTGGGCCCGAACTGTCCGGGCTGTACCTCGATTACCTTTCTGCAGCACTCGAAAACAAATGCTGGATCTCTGCTGACGACCACAGGCCGTGGTTTGAACTGGCAGCCCACAACGCCGTTGAGCAACTACAGAGCATTCTTAACCCACTGCATGACTGGTCCAGAAACTAGGGCCTTGCATAAGCAACAAAGGAGGCTAGTCCTTTCCGGTTTAAGATTCTGGGCCACTTGAAACTTACGCCATTGTAAGGATGTTTCCTCTAAACGGCCGCTCAAGAGAAAATTCTGGACGCAATAACGCCACCTGATCGGAAAACCGCACTGAATGCACTGGAAACAGTTACCATTGCACGCAATCTATGCTGTGCCACAGGATTCCTCTCTGGTATGATGCTGAAGGTGTGCAAGTTATTGCGCGCTACCCACTTGCCGCGAATTCTAGAGTATGGTCTGTCAGCTGTATGCCCAAATTCTAAGCAAAGGTTGCCTAAGTGAAGAAGACCAGAAACCTGGCACTAAGTTCCTTTCGGGCTTCGTGAGCTTCTCCTGATTCAGCAGATGTGTCTGTTTGTCATGGAATACCGACGTCGTCATTGGTATCACATCTTTACTTAATGCAACTAAGAGCAGAACTACGGAACAAACTACAGCATCTATTTTGGCTCAACACAGATGGCTCGCTACGTGGTCACAACCGGGAGCTGTTTTTACCGAGAAGGCTCAAAGTCCACTCCGCTGTCACTCTGTTCAATTGGGCAGCGAATGACTGGAATCGCTTACCGGAGACAGTTGTTGATACGCAGCTAGAGGAAAATATCAAACGGATTTCAGGCACCAACCTACGTAAGACACCAGGACCTACTTGTACTGTGGCCTCTCCGGTTCCATGAGAACTATCGAGTTGAGACAGGATGCGTACTCCTTTGCTGAACTGGAGGCCGTGGGGCTAATTAACTCCGTGAGACCTCTCACCTGCCCCTAGCTCATGTTCAGATCGTACGTGGAAGATAGAATCCCGCAAGTTATCCTACTTAAGCACATGGTTGGGCAAAGGGTTGATAAAGTTCTCGGAGTTCTTGATGGATAAAAAACAAACACACCTATCTCACCCAGGTCAAACAGTTACTTCCCATGTCTTCTGCACTTGCAGTCACGTGAAGTAAGCGAGCGAGAGGCAGCGAACTCGAAGGTTCAGAACAACTTCTATTAGGCAACAGCTTGCCAAACTACGCGAGGCTCGTAATATAACTGGTCCTGCCAGGTCAGCCTTGTCAGACCAGCGGCATTATAGCCCCGCGCTCTTCCACACTAGGGAGTCCAGTGCCTTTTTACCCCAAGTACTCCACGATCACGATGTCGAATGTGGCATGCCTTGCGACGCGCAACGCTCACAGAGCAAAACTACGTGCTAGTCCGAAGGGAGACTGCCAGGCACGGGGATTTCATCATGTGTTAGAAATGAAAGCAGCCGCTGCCCTGGTGCCCTTGAAACTTATTCTATCGGCTACGAGAATTAGGCAGCAAGAAACGACCATATCACGACTATGCGTTAACATAGTGCAGTTTAATTTTATTGGCAGTTTGTTCGGTCACATTTTTCTTTCCTCCATTCTTCTAAAGGATATCAGTATCTACATGAAACACCTCCCAGTGCATAGCTGTGACGCCCAACTGGCCACGGAAGCAACACAAATCATTGACCTCGTCCGCACCACGCAATCCTGACACACTAAAGGAATCGGAAAAACTAATCTAATGAATAAGGTCACCTGAGTTGTCCGACTTCAATAGCTCCAATCACTCGCGGTCGACTCCGAAGAAGCCAACCACACAGCCATCGGCATTCAGTTGGCGAAACCTGACTGCTAATAACCGCAAGCACAACCGTTCAAATGCAATCTTGTCATTGCCACGTCACCGGTTAGCAGTGTCCAGGACCTAATGATTTTTGCTTGGCAAGCGTTCTCCCTACCAAAGCCACAAGTGTCTGTTTAACAACACTGCGACCTGACGGACGTGTCTCGCCAATGGATAAAGTCACCGCCCAAACAAGCATTATAAAGTTGGCCGAAACCACATTGCACAAGTTCTGTGCACATACGCGCTCGCACACCACTACGCCTAAATGCTTTAGAAGAGACGTGCCACTATTCTTAACACATTTTTACAGCTATTTCCTCTTGGTTAACCCAACCGATTTGCATTGTTTACGCAATCGCATCGGACCAGTTCCTCACCATCCTGCACCACTCCAGCTATCGCCAATTCTTAGCTTCACGTCCTAAACTGCGAGGGTGGAGTTTATTCCATCTTTGGGTCAAGTGAGCCAACACTACTGATTAGAATTGTATTACTCCCGCTCTTGGACCTGCTTTTATGCTAATATGTAGAACAGCGCTCTATTCTGCTCACGCCCAAAAGACGTGCCTCGCATTGTCAAAAATAATATATTTATAGTATTTCAATTCAAGTAGAATGCCCATTTATTATGTCAAGTTTCGAAAGATAAACAAAACACGGAGCTTTGAGCAAACAATTGTTTTCGATTACTTCTTCATCAGGCTCATACAGTAATATACTTACTTATGTGAGAGGAGTAACATCTAAACAGGTAGACAAGAAACGATGCAAAATGCAGAAAAACTTAAGCGAAACAAAGGGTCAAACCAGACTACCATCAGTTCCAGAACAATACGTGCACAACCATTCTAGTGTTCATTTAGACAGACTGCAGCTGCAAGCACTTTCACTTGGTCTAAAATTTAGCCATCCGCAAAACAAATACAATCGTGTTGAAATAGAAACACAGTTTGAACACCTATTCAAGCAGACAAACGACTTGGTGGCCAACGCTGATATGGAACTTGAACAGTTCAAATCAACTTTGGTCAACGTTTCTTTTCAATACCAAAGACAACCAATAGAACACCATCGACTACTGACAAAAGCGCACCTTGATGCTTTGAGAGAATTTCAGAAAAACGAAGATCTCATGATAACCAAACCAGACAAAGGATCTGGGACTGTGCTGATGGATCGCGCAGGTTACATCAAGAAAATGAAAATGATACTCTCGGACACTTCACGTTTCGTGAGATGTGAACAACAGAAAGATAAAACAGAATGTGTAGAAAATCAATTGATCAAGTGTTTGAAATCACTAGTGAACGACGGCGCCATCACCAAAGAAACGTACGAGCGACTTCGTCCCATAGGCTCCACTACTCCTCGCCTTTATGGTCTCCCAAAAATACATAAACCTGACACACCATTGAGACCCATACTAGATATGAGGAATTCACCGTACCACAACATTGCGCAGTGGCTGACAAAAATGCTGAATCCCATCAGACAAATGATTGCTCCTCACAGACTGGCAGATACATTCCAGTTCATCAACGAAATTAGAGATATGAATGTCCAAGAACATCGGATGTTTTCCTTAGATGTTGTTTCATTGTTTACCAACGTGCCTCTGATAGAAACAGTTAACTACCTGTGCTCATACATTGACCAGCATGGTATAAATATCGGTATACGAAGCAACCAACTGAAACAACTGATACTCAGATGTACGTACAACGTTCAATTTCAATTCAATAGTGAGTTTTATAGACAGGTTGATGGCGTTGCAATGGGCTCCCCGCTTGGTCCATTGTTAGCGGATATTTATATGGGAATGCTAGAAAACGGTCCATTAAAACAGGTCATATCCGGACTGAAATTCTATCGGCGCTATGTGGATGATATAATTTGTATAAGTGATCGGACCACCAAACCCCAAGATATAATCGACTGTTTCAACAATGCGCACCCCAATGCCGCATTTACAGCTGAAGAAGAAAACAACAACCAAATGAACTTTTTGGACGCAAGTCTTATCAGAAGAACCGATGGATCAATCCAAAGAAAAGTATACAGGAAGCCATATTGGACTGGACAATACATGAACTTTCATAGTTTCGCCCCACTCAGCCAAAAAAGAACGCTGGTACGAACGCTAACCGATCGGGCATATAAAATCTGCAGCGAAGATACCATAAAAGCCGAACTCGCACGAATCAAAGAGGCGCTTCTCGAAAATGGATATCCGGAGCGATTTATCGAGACCCATATGAAGCGATGCATACCAAAAGCATCAAAACAAACCGTTGAAAAGAAACAGCTTTACTTGACACTTCCATTCAAAGGAAATAGTGCGGCTGAAACATGCACACGCCGACTACAGCAAAGCTGCAAAAAGACCTTTAATGCGGCTCAACTGAATGTGATTTACACGAGCAGACCTTTACTAGTTCCGAGATTCAAAGACCGAGTGCCTGATCATCTCCAATCGATGTTAATCTACCGGTTCACCTGCCCGTGCGGGGCCAGGTACGTTGGACGGACGACCAGGCATCTAGGTAAGAGAATTAAGGAACACCTACCAGGTTGGCTCTACACGCGCGAGAATAGAACAAACTACAGTGCGATTACAAACCATCTAATAAACACAGGTCACCAGATAGACAAACGAACAGCCTTTCAAATTCTCTACAAAATACCATCAAGACAAAATCATCGTCTAAGAGCAAGCATACTCGCCACCGCTGAGGCAATATGCATACGTCTCACAAATCCGAACTTGTGTGTTCAGAAGAAACTAATACAAACACTACAACTTCCCTGGCCGACCACCAGCCGTGAAGGAAGTAATGGTACTCCGCAAATTCACCTGACCTCAGTCACGTGATCAGATGAAGGCCATCACGATCACAAGTTAAATTGTCTGATCAATTGTTTCTTTGTTACACTAACGATTGCAGCAGACGTTAACATAATGTATATTACTGTATGAGCCTGATGAAGAAGTAATCGAAAACAATTGTTTGCTCAAAGCTTCGTGTTTTGTTTATCTTTCGAAACTTGACATATTTATAGTCTCACGTGTAGCAAGCTTTTAGTTATAATTCCGAGAAGTATTTCTTCTCAATAGTTTACAAACTACATAGCAGAGCCTAGTCCGGAAAAGCACCAGACGCGTTTCTCCCTATCGGGGCTCGTCAGTGGTGCGCTTCCATTTGGTCCGTTAAGGAGGGTCGAACCCATGACCGCTAGAGGCATATGCCAACTAGCCAGCCTAGTTTCAAAATACTATGGATATAGCTTTTAGCGAGAGGAAGTTACCTCGCAGCCTAACCATTATCAGTGACAGTGAAAGATAGGTGATGCTATATCACAGTTGGCTTACAAATTAGGTGGCCCAGCAAGCGTCCCCATGGCTCAGTGGCTTAAGCTGCTGGCAAGTTTGCACCTGCCTCTGGCAGTCATGACTTCGATCTTCCTTAGAGGACCGAGGGCCTGAGCACGACTCACGAACCCCAATAGGACGATATGCTTCTGGTGCATTTCCGGACTAGGCTCTGCTATGTAGCTTGTGCACTGTCGGGTTGAAAGCCTTACCAGCAATAAAATATTTATTCATCTATAGTTTTAAATTCTAATTAGCTGGGCTCAATGCTGGTGAGCGCTCAACAAAGTGAGAAAACACTTGTACTGCAATTGGCGGTGCTCAAAGAAATCGGCCTAGAAGGAGCATTTTCGTGGGCGAAGCAACTCCAAGACTGATCTCGTCCTACCTAATTAGGCTTTAAGTATGAAGATCCACGATCGTACGGTCCTGGATCGGCTCAAGTCTGCTATCCGTAAACTGAAAATACGTACCCGTGTGAAGGAAGCAACTATCCGTGTCGTAAACTTTCCGGTGGTTCCCGAGGAGCTGCAAATTAGCGTAGACAAGTTGCTCACACTACAAGCACACATGGTGGTACCGTCTGCGGTCTGCGTGTATCCTTTACCAACGATTGCCGTGTTAGGAGCAAGCGTGCTAAGCTACGTCACTGCGTTGGGTCTGAGCGGTTTGGCTTAGTGGGACCCGCGGACATGGCTGCATTCAGCGGTGTGCAGCCAGGAAATTGCACACACGGTTACTCGTGCTTCCACTATGAGAGACTAACTAATGCCCACGGCAGTGTCTTGCTCTACCTCCGGTCTTCTCTGCAAGTGAGATTTGTGAGAAACTACAACAGTGACGGTGGTCTGTGTGAGCTAATGTGGTACACCATCCACCTCAGGCGCGGGAAACTACTTGTGAGCCCAATCTAGCGCGGCCCCTAAGTTGTTGTTTGGATTGGCTGTCCCATACCACAACCAACATGGGTGATCCACATTTTCCTCTCATGGGCAAGTTTTAATGCCCTCTAATACAGTGGCCTGATGCGCATTTTATGCTTGCTTATGAGGAGGTGGGTGCAAGGTTCTTGGAGCTGGTACATGAGACTGGGGCATCGTAATACATGCCAGCCAACACGCACAATATAACGCTAAAACCCCTCGTTTCGCGACCTGATGGTAAAGATCCAGGAACCAAGCGCGCTTAACCTACGGATCCTGGAGCTTCTGGCTACAAGTGACGGCACAGCGCTCATAGCTGAAATGGAATCTGCCGGATTCATGTTGGCTGGAGCCAGCTTACAACTGCGGGAAAGCAAAGTTGGACGATTTAGGTTGAGCCGCAAAACAAACGCATTGACCTCTGTCATAAGCTGCTTCTGTGGGCGTGTTGGACGGATATAAGAGGGACGCTGACGCTATTAGGTTCCCAATTTGTGACCCTGAAATGTGTGACCTACGTTCTATCACTCGAGTAATCAGCTCAGTCAAATGGTCATCACATCCTGGTCCCGATGACCTCCCCTCTAAGTTGCTGACACTCAGTGGCCAGGACATTCCAGTTCTACTTCTCAACATATTCACGCTTTACATGACTAACGGGATTTATCCAACCACATGGAAACATGCCACCTTCATCCACAGAAACAAAAAGGGCAGTCCGCAGAACATGGAAAACTATCGCCCCATCAGCCACTCGCCTATAGCTTCGAGAGGAATGGAACGGATAGCCACAGAAACCATGCTCACCTTCCTGCTCACTCGTAACCTCGTCAATCAAAAATAACATGGATTTCTGCCGTCTAAAGCCTGTCAGACCTGTTAATTTGAGTTCCTGAACCGTGTAACTCAACAGATTGACAACAAGCAAGCACTAGCCATCATCTTCCTAGACATGACAAAAGCATTTGACAGAGAACCACATACAGAACTCTTGATGAAGCTGGAATCATAAGGTATCTCCGGCAAACTGCACGCTTGGTTCTCATCATATCTTGCAGCTCGCTCACAGTCAGTAATGGTTGGAGAATTTATATCACAACCTAAACCAGTCAAAAGTGGCGTAATTGAAGGTAGCGTTTTAGGCCCTCTACTTTTTCTGCTCTATAGCAATGACGTGTTCCAGGTTTTCAAACATGGGACACCCTACCTATTTGCGGACGACATCAAAATTGTCTTCCCATTTCCTCCGTCAAACTTCCACACCGCCCTCTCCCATATACAATACGACTTAAGATCGCTAACTGCATGGTGCGACATGGAAGTTGGCTTTTACACCATCAAAATGCAATGTCCTTACGTACCGATGCACCATGCCTCCAAATACCTTAATGCTGCAAGGCACGCCATTAGGGAACTGCCTAACAGTGCGTGACTTAGGCGTGCACTACTCCTGTTCGCTGAACTTCGCGGAACAAGTAATTTATTCCGCAGCTAAAGCACGCTCTCTCATCGGTTACATCCCTCTAACCAGAAAGGGGTGGGGGGGGGGGGGGGAAAATAAAAAGGGGAGGTATATATGGGGGGGGGGGGGGGGGGGGGGGGGGGGGGGGGGGGGGGGGGGGGGGGGGGGGGGGGGGGGTGGTTGTGCGGGGTGGGGGGGGGTTGGGGGGGGGGGGGGGGGGGGGGGTGGGGGGGTGGTGGGGAGGTTGTGGTTGTGTATTGTATATTGAGTTTAGAGTAGAGATGTTTTGGAAAGGGGGAAGGGAGTGTGAAGTTTTTAAATTATTGTAAAGAGGTTGTGGGATGGGGTAAGAATATTTTAAAGAAGGGGAAATTGAGATAGTAAGGGTGATGATTAATAGTTAATTAAGGGTGGATGGAGAATAGTATTAATTGAGAGAGGGAAAGTGGGGGGGAGGTGGTTTTGGGGGGGGAAATGGGGTGAAATAGTTAATTGGAGATTGAATGTGTATAGAGAGTTAAAAGTTTAGGGTTTTGTAGAGGTAGTAATGGTGGGTAATTTAGAGGTGGTGTGGAAGGGGAAGAATTTTGATAAGTGTGGCGTATAGATATTTGGTGGGTTGTGGGGTAAGAGTTATTGTATAATGGATGATGTTTTAATGTGGTAAAGGAGGAGAGAGTGTATAAGTAATAGTGGGAAAATTATTGGAACAAACTACTGCATATTAACTGTCCTGAAGACCAGTTTTTTGAAACTGGACCGGACCACTTATAATCGTCTCTTTTTACCTACCCACACTTTCTCCTTTTCGACTCGTAATATTCCTATCTGCCTGCTTCCTCCAACAACCCCTTATGTCCTCCACCACCTATGCATCAGCCACCGGATACCGAATGCCTTTGCATTCCTTCAAACCTCCCACATCTGGCTAGCTCGAGCTATCCGCCTCTGGCATAAACGTAACTGGCAGTTACGCAGATGGTGAAGTGGGCGTGCGTAGGACCACAGGTACCAGTTGACGTGTAGTGCCTTGACGAATGCTACACAAGAAAACCGTAGCCCAGTAAGACAGAAGACGGCAAGATATTAAGAATGTCTTGAGAAAATAGCTATGTACAATAGCTATGTAAATATAGCTTGAGGACAATGGGAGAGAGTGGTGAAGCAGAGTTACACCACGTCGGAGCACAACAGTCGGCAGCGCGGGCAAGACGGCGGACCAGGTTCAAAATTGCAGTCCAGTATATATAGGCTTTGGACGGGTGCAAAGTAAAACAAAATGTGTACAAGTCTGAATGTGATGTTTGATGGAGTAAAATGTCATGGTCACTACACAGGCCTCCCCCTAGAAGGCCGAGGGACGAGGACTTCGATCGTTGCTGGCTTGCAGATGTAAGAAGGCAGAACCATAGGAGTAGGTTAGTATTTAGATTATTTATTCTTCTTGTGGATTGGAATGCATCATCGGTGGGCCGTCCCAGCGGGCACACCGGACTACAAAAAAACTGGATAATCCAGAAAAAGGGCCGGTAGGACCTTCCACCGCTGCTGAAGGACGGTGCGCTTGGGAGAGGTCACTCCCCCCACCGCATTCCAATCCACTGCCACAACGAAGCTGAAATCCTGTCCGTACCGGCGAGCCGTGCGGGGACCAGAAACAACGAGCCAGGCACACGAGCAGCCAAAGCCAGGAAGGCGAGCCAAACAAACGACCAAGGCGAGCCAAAATGAGCCAAGCAGACCACGATCCAAAGGCCAACGTGGGCGGGCGAGACGACAAAGCGTTGGGGGTAGACCAAAGCATCCAAACGACCAAAACAATTGAGAAACAGCCAACCATTGAACGGACGGACCCAAACGTGTCAGCCTTATGACTCTACCTGATAGATGGGGAAAAAAACTCGGGGACAGATTCCGATATGTACTCTGTTAACGGAAAAACATAATACAAACAACGAGAGAAAATGAAAAAGATTCATGAGGTATGGATGAGTTCGACAAAATCGGAGAAACGAATAGGTTTACGAACTCTTCTACCGTGACTGGTATTAGTTTGAGGCGAATCTGGTGACTGGGCTTGTGGTGGAGCTGAAAAGCTGGGTCTTTTGGTCAACGAGTTTGCGATGACGCGCATCGACGAGAAGATCGAAGTGTTGGAGGAAGTCGATACCCAATATAGCAAACGGAACAGCAGCGATTGTGAAAATCCATCGAAAGGGACGTCGTAGTCCGAGATCAATGGTAAGGGAGCGTTGACCGGAAACTCGGATAGCGGTGCCGTTAGCGGCACGCAAGTTAGTTGTCTGTGGCTTAGTCGCATCGCCTGGAACCGGTGGGATCACGCTAACTTCCGCCTTGGTATCAACCAGGAACATGATCCCGGTGTTCCTATCAGCGATTTTGAAGAGGCGATTTGGATGACTTCGGCCGACGTCGTTCGTCGCCAATACGTGTCGGCCTGTCCTTTTTCTCGTTACGGGAAATGAGCATAGTTTTATACAATTTCTAGCGGACCTTCTTAAACGTGTGTGATAACGGCAAATTGGGCGTCGTGTTCGTCTTCGAGATGGGCTAGGGGAACGGGATGGAGAATCCCGTTGGTGCCGATGTGACTTTAAGCTTTGAACTTCTTGCAGTAGTGCGGCTATCTCTGCTAAGAGCTCACCAGTCGAAGGTGGAGTAGCGGTGCCGATGGTTGGGACCGAAGGGTCAACAGTAAAACCTACGTCAGGTAAGCGAAGAAAACTAGACGACGGACACGGTGGTCCGGTGAAACGATCCATCATGTCATCAGCAATATCAGCAACTTCTGACAAAGGCTGAGATTTCACAAGCGATAGCATAGCTTGTACATTTTCAGGCGAACGCTGAAGCCATAACTCTCGAAGCAGCAACTCGTCCATATGCAATCCTTGAAGAAGACCACGCATCTCTATCAATAGCGCGGATGGCTTACTAGCACCTAGCTGTAGACCAGTAAAAAGTTTATGCAGGCGGGACTTCAATGAGGGAGTAACACGCTTTATTACCGCGTTCTTGAGAGAATTATAGCGGTCAGGAGGACAAGATGTAATAATAAGATCACGTAGTGCTAAAGTAATATCAATCGGCAGGTGTGTTAGCAAGTGCTTAAACTTTGCAGAGTCATTGGTAACATGCTTAGAAGTAAATTCAGCTTCTAAAATCATGAACCACAAAACCGGATCCTTTTCAATAAACGGTGGAACTACGAGAGATAAAGCTTGCACAGACTGTGAATCTTCACACTTTTTAGAAACTGAGGCCATGGCTTGCGTGGAAAAACCAAAGAAATGGAACAAACTCACCGGAAAGCGAATATGGGTCACCAATTATGTAGCGCCTTGACGAATGTTACACAAGAAAACCGTAGCCCAGTAAGACAGAAGACGGCAAGTTATTAAAAATGTCTCGAGAAAATAGCTATGTACGATAGCTATGTAAATATAGCTTGAGGACAATGGGAGAGAGTGGTGAAGCAGAGTTACACCACGTCGGAGCACAACAGCCGGCAGCGCGCAGGCAAAACGGCGGACCTGGTTCAAAATCGCAGTCCAGTATATATAGGCTTTGGACGGGTGCAAAGTAAAACAAAATGTGTACAAGTCTGAATGTGATGTTTGATGGAGTAAAATGTCATGGTCACCACAGACGTTGCCCAACTATAACCTTATCTCAAAGCTGACACCGTTCTCTCTTATATTTGTTACCCTATGAATCACGACAACACTGAAGATTCTGTTTTAATCGCGCTTCCATTTACCGTATATTCCTACTACTTCTACTTGTTTGGTTCCGGATTTCCCCTCCCATTACGGAATGTCTGTATTACTTAATTACGTTGACATATTGACGCATTCTGCGACACTCTATATATACACTAATAAACACGCGTCTTAGTGGAATGGCTACACGTGGCCACTGATGGCTTTTCCTAGCTCCACCATCTGTCGATCGCCTTAAATTCAGTCTCTGTTTAGAACAGTTAGTGGTCGTCCGCTCCAAGCATCCCTGTTCATATCGGCAGCTTGCTCTGAGCCACTCTCTTTTATCACCAAACTTCATCCTTTGGGACTGGCTGCTTCACATATATTTTCTGTCTGTTGACATATCTTGGGACACTTTAGGTATCCACCAACCACTAGAAGGCTGCATCCCAGTGCCATTGCTAGCCGTCGACACTCTCTCCCCTGGTACCATTATCAGTTCTTCGTATTACCTACGTCACCACTTTTCAGCTGCAGCGAGTCATTGTAGGTAGCATTCATCTTTGCGCTAGCAGCCACTCCTTATCTCTCCAACACTTACTCACTTGAATTGTTTTCATCGCACACCTTCGCTGGTTGGTTGACTTCAGCTTCCCCTGTAACTATACACCAATAACTAGAAGGCCTAATGCGAATTCAGTTGCTGTCCACTGCTTCTCTCTTTTTGTACCATTATCCTTTGTTCCTCTTATCTCCATCACCTTTTCTGCAGTGCTTCGTTATAGGATCCATACGTCTGTGCATATCCGCAGCTACCAGGAGATATCCCTTGTTGCTCCCAGCTGTACTCTTTTAAAATGTCTGTATCACCTACCCCACTGGCTTGCTGATGTATTCTGCGACATGGTAGGAATACACTAGTGACCAATCAGCTTAATGGGATGGTTATATCAGGCCACCAAAAGATTTGCATAGCGCCATCATCTGTCGATCCTCTTAACCAGTGCATCTCTATTTAGTAACAACTAGTGGTCGTAGGCTCCAAGCATCTTTGTGCATATCTGGAGCTTGCTCAGAGTCACTCCTTTAACCTCCAACCTTCACTGTTTTGGACTGTCTGCGTCACATACATTTGCTCTCTGTTGACTTATGCTGGGACAATTTAGGTGTCCACTACAACTAGAAGGCTTCACTTCAATGCTATAGCTAGCCGTCGATACTCTCACTCCCTTTGTACCATTATCAGTTCTCCGTATTACCGCTGGCACCTCTGTTTAGCGGCAGTCACGCTTCGTAGACTCTCACCATCTCTGCGCATATCAGGAGCTTACAAACAGCCACCTTTTTATTCCTCTCTGGTACTGCGTGCGGTACATACACTTGCTGTCTGTTGACTTACTCTGGGACACTTTAGGTATCTACTAGCCACCAGATGGCTGCACCCCAATGTCACGGCAAGCCGTCGATACTCTCTCTCCCTTAGTACCATTATCCGTTCTTCGTATTACCTACGTCACCACTCTTCAGCTGCAACGAGTCATTGTAGGTAGCATACATCTGTGCGCTATGAGCCACTCCTTATCTCTCCAGCACCTACCCACTTGCATTGTTTGCATCACATACCTTCGCCAGTCGGTTGAATTCTTCTGTCACTGTAACTATCCACTAATAGCTAGAAAGCCTAATGCGCATTCAGTTGCTGTCCAATGGTTCTCTCTTAGCACCATTATCTTTCTTTCCTGTTATCTCCAGCACGTTTCTTGCAGCGATTCGCTGTAGGCTCTGTCCGGAAGAAAGTAATATGTGTCTTGGAAATCCATCGTTTTAGCGATTAATCTATTATTAACGTTTATCGCATCGCTTTCGAGCGTTCCGGAATGTTCCACTTCTGCGCATGAATTAAAACCACCTGACACCTCGGCAAAGGGTATGGGGAACCACTAACCTTGGTAGCTGATTTCCCAGTTCTAGAAGCCGAAGGTCAGTAGAAACCTGCAAATACAGCCAAGGCCCGCAGTAGTTGCAGTGTTCGTTGGCGGCAATTATTACGTTATTCTGTCAACGTCATTGACTTTTGGCTTTCTCCTTCGGTTGGGCTAGAAGTTTTGTGTAGCAGTAAATTGTTATTTTTGGAATTCCGTCTAGTAAGAAGATTATAACAAATGGCGACGGAGAAAATTGGATATGTGATGTATTTTTCTTCTGAAACCTTTCATAAGCTGCTCTTTCAACAACCAGCTTAAATGGAGGCACAAAGGTAAATGATTAAAAATCTGACAAAACGCTTGAGTTTGCACACAACGGGAGCAGCGGCGCGCGACAAGCAAGCAATTCTGTTGATCTTCTCACGAGCGCCATCACTGAATTCAATTAAAGGGCGGATTCTGGATTCACTTTCAAAACGTAATCCAAGCGCTGTGAAGACATGTTCCAGACGGACTTCATCCGGTAAGACAACTCATGTAAGTTGCGTTTGCTACCCTGCAAGCTCGAAATAAGTGAAAGTTCAAGGTTCAGAGACCACAGTTTGTCCAAACAGCCAAAGGATTTGACTTTTGGTGAAGTAGTGTCTCAGCTGAAGGAAAATTTTGGTGAGTCGGTATCCATGTTTAATATTCACTATCATTACCTGAAAATTGTCAAACAGGAATCTGACGACTTTGGAGCCTTAGCAAACGTGATTAACCGTGAGTGTGAACGTTACAAACTGCGCGCTATAACGGACGATAAATTTAAGTGTTTCATTTTCATCAGCGATTTACAATCGGCCAGTGATGCTGCGATCCGCACGCGGCTTTTAGCTAAGCTGGAGCAGCATCCTGATCTGACAATAATGGCCCTCGTAAGCGAATGCAAACGGCTGCTTACTCTAAAACACGACACTGCCATAGTCGAACGCAATGGTCTCGCAACACCAGATACCGTGCAACTCTTGAAAAAGGCCAGGACCGTCAACCGAAGCAAACTATTCAAGAAGCCGACGAACAAACCATCCACAGCATGCTGGTCTTGCGGCGAATGGCATTTCGCGTTTTTGTCCCATCAAACATCAAATTTGTCAAACGTGCCATAAGCGTGGGCATAAAGAGGAATGTTGCAGTCAGGTTCGTTCGAAGTAAGTGAAGTAGTCTTATCGAATTGGGAATTCTAGAAAAGATGGCACCTTGTCTCTGTCCATAGTTGCCGCATTCTAAAGCGAGTGTAAACAGAGGCGACTATTAATCAGTGAGTTGATTAATGAAACCCCAACGAAACTTCAATTTGCCACGGCTTCGGATACCACGATTATTTCAAGGAGCCCATGAAATCACACATAGAGGCCGAAGATGGTCGCGTCACAGAAAGTTGCACATAATGCATCCGGCAGTGTGTTAAACTTAGTGGGCGAATTTAGTGGCAAGATTGCTTTCCATGGTTCGGAAAAGTCGAAACCATGCTACATTTCAGACCGGCCGAATTTGAATCTTCTTGGCCTCGGCTAGCTTGAAAAGTTGAATCTTCTGGATGTTCCCTTGAATCAGTTTTGCAACCGCTTTCGAGCACGTCCAGACCCATCATGAAAGTCCGTCGAAGACATGACACGTAGCATGAAGGGAAATTTTGCTTCTGTTTTTCAGGACGGCTTGTGCCATTCTACGAAATTCAAGTGACACTCAACTAGCGACCAGGTGCTAAATCAGTGCTCAAGTCTAAAATACCGGTACCATACGCAGTTATGTCAACCGTTGAGCAAGAACTTGTTCGATTGGAACGTGTCGTATTCATCACAGCCGTCAACTACTCAGCATGGGCCGCACCCAATGTCGCAGTGAAGAAAGCAAATGGCAAGGTAGGCGTATGCGCTGACTTCTCAACTTGCCTCAACGCCGCGCTGGACGACCACCCGTACTCATTACCTGTGCCGGAAGGTACCTTTGCGAAGCTGAACACTGGTAAGTATTTTGCTAAGCTTGATCTACCCGATGCTTATCTTCAAGTAAATGTTAACGAAGTCTCGAGGGAGCCGTTGATGATCAACGCTCATTGTAAGCTATTCCAATACAACCGCTTGCCATTTGGTGTGAAAACAGCGCCAGCCATCTTCGAACAGTTAATGGATACCACGCTAGCGGCCGTTTCTGGAACCTGTGCATATCTGGACGACAGTATAATAATGGGTCGAACACCAGAAGAAATATTCGACCGCCTGGATGAAGTGC